>OX439389.1:8429513-8854513 GCA_949319315.1 Zelleria hepariella | reverse complement strand
TTGCAAAACTCCGGAAAAAACTCGCGAAAGAAAATTTGTCCATCCGTAATCTTTTTTCTTTCTGTACAGCGTGATCAGTTTCCACAAAAATATATTTATTTTGTTGTCTCCACCGATCCCGGTATCACAGGATACAAACATTAACTTAATTTTGATGTTTCCACTGATCCCGGGATCGGTGGAGACAACTCGACGGGATCCGTGGAGACATCCATCTGATCCCGGGATCGGTGGATACAACTCCGTTTGCCAGCATTCAATTCGCCGCAAAGACAAAAAACTAAAATAATAATTAATTTTCCAGATGAACTACTCGAAGAACCAGTACTTCAAGACTTTCGGGCTTGAGATATCGGAGAAGTTCACAGAGGTGAACGGTAAAGTGTTAGACGTGCCGCGCATCAAGTGTGGCGGCAACCCGGTCAATCCGAGGTAAAGATCAACTTTATACAGGACTAGCTTTAGCCCGCGACTTCGTCCGCGCAGACTTAGTTTTTTTTCCGCTATCACATAAAATAGCCTATAGCACTCGGTGATAACGTAGCTTCCCATTAGTGAAATATTGTTTTAAATCGGATTACTACAGGGTGCACTCTAAGTCGATAGCAGAACTTTAAGTTGGCTGTCTACTGATCAATATAAACAACTTGTACTAGGTGGCGACAAAAGTGGATCGAAAAAAAAATCTGCTGTTTCATACAATGCGCGCAGTACTGAGTCGACCTTTTGTATGGAACAGCTGATATTTTTTTCACTCCATTTTTTTCGCCACCTAGTACAAGTTGTTTGTATTGATCAGTAGATAGCCCACATAAAGTTCCGCTATCGACTTAGAGTGCACCCTGCAGTTTTGAAGATTACCCCCCACATACATACATAAATGCTTACGAACTTTTCCTCTTTATAATATTTGTGTAGATGTAGATAACATTTCATCCACATGTTTTGAGAGTGGTAAAACATGTTTTGCCACTGCTCAGAAAAACCTACATTCGAGGAAGGCCGGCACTAGACTAACTCCTTAGAGGACAGTATGTTTGGAACCGTTATAGGTAAAAAATTTCACATAATATGTGTGGCTGACGGAACCCTCAGTGCGCAAGTCCGCCTCGCACTTGGCCGATTGTTTTTATTTTATACCCTCAATATGTTTTTTCAAAACTTTTGTTTTTAGTTTAATTCAAACTCAAACATACGCGTAGTTACATTTGCATAGTATTTTTAAATATTGTGAAAATTAATAGAATATTTTAAAAATATTTTTACCCCGCCATAGCCTTTACAATTTATTAATAAAAAAATCTACGGATTGTCAAAACGCAATAAATATATTCGAGCTGTATCATGTGCCCTGTAAAAAGAGTAAGAACTTTTTGTGAAATGTTGTAATATTCCTTAAGTTCCAGTAGAACACACATGTAGCGCCGCCAATGAAAAAAAAAACATCTTCTCTTTGGATGCGTTTTTTGTTAAAAACGCTCCTGCAATTTCTCAACGCGAGGCTTAACTATTTTTAGGACCTAAGGATTACAGATCCTAGAACCTACGAATGCAATCGATGCTCGCCAAAAGTGGTGTTTTTTTTTTTTCATGGGCGTCCTATTGCGTCTTAAGGCTCCGTATAAGGCTAACTAGCGCCACCAATGTTGAAAAAATCATATCTTCCTTCAGAAGAAGTTTCTGAAAAAATCCTAAGATGAGCTCATGCGCCATGCTTTTCTAGATTTTTAAGTGTAGGTACCCAACTCAATTTCTAGTCTTAAGCTAAAAAATTTTCGATAACCGCAAAAAACGGCCGCTTTTGGCGATTATCGAAATTTTTTTAGCTTAAAAGTAAATTTCGAAGAGGGTATCTACACTTAAAAATCTAGAAAAGCATGGCGCATAGGCTCATCTTAGGATTTTTTCAGAAACTTCTTCTACAGGAAGATATGATTTTTTTAACATTGGTGGCGCTAGTTAGCCTTATACCGAGCCTTAAGGTATAGGGACCTTTGCTTAAAGTTAATTGTTCTTTTGCAGAAAGGGCGCGTGGAACGCCGAGCGGGTGCTCGTCGGCAAGAGGATGGACAACTGGGGCATTATCGCGATCGAGATGGACCCCAGGACTGCCAACGTTGAGCAATTGGAGTCTATGGTTAGTGGTTCACATTATCCCCTTGACTGGCAAGAGCGCCTTTTAGGCCTGTAAGATCAATCACAGTTTAAACCAAGAAGGCTAGTTTAAACCCTATCTGTCGAATAATTTTCATACAAAATGCGAGGTTTAATCTATGGTCCGAGTTTAAACTGTGATTGATATTACCGGCCTTAGTGGTCGAAAAATGTTAGGTTAGGTTGATGGTCGCAAAATTTGTCGTTCCGCCACCAGACAGGTTAAGAGACAAGGGTCTATTGTCTATCTTCTTCAAAATTAGTCACGACTCTCTTCAAAGGTATCGTGGTTATAGTCGTGATTGAGTCTTTGGAATGTAATGAAAATGGTGCGAGTATATGTCCTATTACAAAAAGTTCGGCGTCGGACATCTTTCTAAACATCAATACATACAAACTCTATTATTTAAAAAGTTATTAATTCCATTCTGAAATTCGATTTTTCGTTCGCGGTCATAACATAGTATTCTTTTCATTATTGTAAACAACAGAACAACAATAATTCAGCCGATTATGTGTTCTGGTCTACGAAGCAGTGGCACTGCCCAAAAAACTTGCCGCAGACAGTACGTAATATTTTTTTGCTCCGTTTTGCCAGTAACACCTTCCCTTTCCTTGCCCTCAGTTCCAAAGCGTTGGCAGGCAGATGGGCATGGAGGTGACCCCTCCAAGTATGCGGCACGCTAACGTGGCCGCTGCTAACTTGGAGAACATAATGCGGACCGCCCTCGAGAAGAAACTACAGATGGTGGTTGTTGTGGTGTCGACGCGCACTCGCGATGTCTACTCACATGTAAGTGATGACAACTTAATTTTAAAGTACCTCGTAGCGGCGCCAGACTGGTAAATTTCAAACTGTTCGAACTTCCACAATGGAATTCCAACCTGGGTGAAAACGCCCCGATAACCAGAGAGTAAAGAGATAAATGATATCTATCAGGTCACATTCTTGCGAAATACGTAAGAATAAATTTCATTATTATTATAGTAATTTTGGCCAAATAATATTTAAATAAATTAGAATTTTATTGTGTTTGCAATTTAAGATTTTTTATAGTAATTGATTTGAAAAATGCATGGCGTGCCCACCTGTAATTAGTGCACATAATTTAGAATGTTTTGCAATGCTATATTGTATTATGTCTTTTGTGTCTGTTAATTGTGTGTTCTGGGTCTTCCTGCCTGGTATCTTCCTTTGGATGATTAGTTGAAGGAGTCCATATTGGGCCAAAATACTCAAGTTTGCGTTTTTTGATGGTCTTCATTACTTCAACATTTTTTCTCATCCTGCGGACTAAGAACGTTACTTACATACAATTTATGACATTGCAGGTAAAGAAGGTGGCAGAGCGTTCGGTGGGCGTCCTCACGCAGTGCATCAAAGAGAATACTGCGTCACGCCGCTGCAACCCGCAGACTATCCGCAACATACTGCTCAAGGTGAGATGATCTACGATTGGAGACAATACAAGCTTTTGTCTGGTAGCCTGATTGAATTCTACTGCCTTATGATTGTTACGGCGCCAACCTTATTTGCTGATAGCCGCCGCTGCTTTGATTCTGCTACCTTGAGTCTTTTTATACAAGGTGTTACAAAAGTACCTAACTCTTTTTACATGGTAATAGCACCCGGTGATAAGGATCACAACCTAAATATTTCTTTTGCTCTATGACGTTCCGTTAATTTTTTAATTACTAAAATGTGAACGATATGGCGGCAGAAAAGTATTTTTTAAATATTGTTTTCATTGACTTTCACAATGTTTTAGCAACTCAAAGCTATGTAAATGCACCTACACGCACAAACATATTTTTAAATTTGAGCTAATAACAAAAACAAAAAAGTAATGAAAATTTTTCAATTTAGAGGTTATAAAATAAAAATTGTTTTTTTCAACTTTTTTTTACAGATTTGACATCCTGTTGACCAGTACGTTACACCCTGTAAAAAGAGTTAGGTACTTTTGTAACACCTTGTATAATTCGACAACACTTGTAACGGATTGAACCCATCAAAAGCGCCATTACAGACCGCGGCAGTAATGTTCTATTAATCTTAGACACTGTTCATAGACAGCCGTCTCGTTATCTCCAGGTGAACAGTAAGCTGATGGGGGTGAACCACGTGCTTGACAACGCGTCGATCCCGCCGTGTATGCAGAGTGGCAACGTGATGGTGGTGGGCGCTGACGTCACACACCCCTCGCCCGACCAGGTACCTACCTACCGTCCAGGCACACCCCATAGCAGACCTCATTCGGCATAAGGAAAGAGGGAGTGAGGGAAAGGGAGAGACGAATCACAAAGCATGAAATGAGCCGTTAGTACTCAGCACAAATTCACAATTTTTTTATCTAGACACGCGGTAGCGTGTCAAGCTATGTTCCAGGAAAACTGGCGAACGCACCGTGTGTCTATTTACCCGAACCATTTGGACCAACTTTTTATTTTACCCCTTCATAACTCTTTATCTATTTTACATAAACACGTGAATTCAAAATTTTCTGGTTTGTCTAAATATTTCGACTGTTGAAATTTAACAAGTCAATTTCAGGATTACCTAAAGAACTTGGCACCCATTTAGATCTCAATTCTTTTGTCGGTGAAATCAATAACCACGCAATGAACTTGGCTCCAAAATTTTCACATTTTAAATGTTTTGGGTGGGATCGATTTAACGGCTTCACTTACTTTTATTTTGTCGGAATAGCCGACATGTTTCGACCTCGTCCGGAAGTCTTAGTCATGGAGGAGGGGTGGACGACGCGTTCGTCTTGGCGTTCATCCGCTCACTGCGGGCTCGTTGACGATGCGCCTTATCGCGGAACTGGTTTGGTCATCGTCGGTCTGGCTTGATGGAGCTACACAGGCGAAGCTGATGATGTCATCTTGAAGAGTCTTGTGTTTTTTCTTCGATCTCCGTGTAAGATTCACAATTCAGAAATTCACAAAACATTTTATAGATGGCGTTTACAGCCGTGGCCCTAGAAGAACCGGAATACGGCTGTCAAATTTCACTTAGCACAGATGATTTTTGACAGTTGTATTCCGGTTCTTCTATGGCCAAGCCGGTAAACGCCATCTATGAACTGATTTAAATTTGTTTTTCTGAAAACGGCTAATTAATACGAAACACTGGTCACACCGAAAATAATTAAAAATGTAGTTGTTTTTTTTTATGCCAGTGTCTTATAGGTTTCTATTTGGAATTGAATGAAACAAACTAAGTAAATTGACTAGGCATTTATTCAACACTAGTTGTGCCCGCGACTTCGTATGCGTTTTTTCAAAAGGATGGTTTTTTTTAACCCCCGACCAAAAAAGAGGGGTGTCATAAGTTTGATAGTTTTGTGTGTATGTCTGTTTATGTGTTTATGAGGGTGTGCCTGTCTGTGTGTGCCCTAATCTAAACGCCCGTTTGTGGCGTGTATCGCCCGTGTAAGATACCAGGAAGCTTAGCATAAGAATTGCTTAGGAAGTAAAGGGGTTTATATGTATCTCCCTCGACGTAGAGTGGGATAAATTTTTTCGGAAGCAAAAGTGACACCGTCCATTTAGACCAATCACAGCTCACTATTTTAAAAATATCTACATATATATCAATATATATATTTTTGGAAGTAGTATTGCTAGAGTCTCAAAATATTTTTATATAAAATTTTGAATGAAGTAGGTTCTTGTAATACGCAAAACAATAAAATGGATTTTTCTCCGTTCTACTCAACTTGGACAGAGGCGCCTTTGCATCTATACCCCTCACTTTAGGTATTTATTATTGCAGACTAATATCCCGAGTATCGCCGCTGTTACGGCGTCGATCGACAAGATGTGCTTCAAATACAACATCGAGTTCAGCATTCAAACGCCAAAGGTACGGTATAAATCTAATAGGAACCTTAATGTTTATGTCCGAAGATTTGATTTGCAACTGCCATTTTGTCTCGAAGTATATATTTTTTCTCGATAAATAAAACGTATACATTCAATGTACACACGACAGCACGTCAAGAGTGTACACTTTTGTTGTAAAGTCGCCCGTAACGTAATCGAGTAGAGCGCTAGCGTGTAAAGGTCGACGTGCTGTCGTGTGTACCGTGCAAGTGATATCTCCTGTAAAACTATCTGCTAGGGTCCTTCTACTTATCAACGAACGGTCGGCCACAGTCACAGATACCTCAAGGCAGCTCTTACCGCGCGCGACATAAGGGCGCCAATCGAACAAAAAGGGGTATCCTAGCTTGTGGCCGACTGTACACAACGACATAAATATTACGGTCTACGCAGAATAACAGCGCTGTTTAGGTTTTACAACCAAACAGCACACACTCTGAGCGCAGTCCGTTTGCCAGGTTACTTAATCTAAATTTAATTACCCACTTAAAAGAATCTACTATATCAAATCACACAATGTTTAAATGTTCGACCCTATGTATTTATACCGATATAACTTGACAATAAATGGTTTCCACTTTCACTTTCATATTACGAACATTAATTGACATAACCATTGCAGCTGGAGATGATAGTGGAGTTCGAGGATATGATGGTGGATCATCTCAAGAAGTATCGCGAGGAGCAGCGGACCCTGCCCGGCAAGATCTACGTGTTCCGCGACGGCGTCTCCGAGGGGCAGTTCGCGCAGGTAATGGGCTGTGCAATGAGCCGTTTTCACGGCTGTCAAATTTCGCTTTTTCTGAAGATAATTAAACGAGCTAGCGAAGTTCTCCGAGTCTACATGAACAATACGGCGTTTGTATGTATGAATTCTCGTTCGACGATAACTTGAGTATCGTTATTGTATTCGAAACGGGTCGAATCGCGATTTGTTTTAGGCAAATTAATTACCTTATCTATCCCGACGTTTCGGCCGCGTTACAATAAAATAAGGTAATTAATTTGCCTAAAAACAAATCGCGATTCGACCCGTTTCGAATACAATAATGTTTAAATATCGCGAATCATTAAAAGTGAATATTGAGTATCGTTGATCGTCATGACAAATTATTTGTTCAAGCCGGATTGTTCAAGTTTAGTAGACTTGGAGAACTTATCTCGCTTCGTTCGCTCGTTCAAAAAGAAGTTATGTTTTTTTGATTCATTATTTATGGTGCTCAACATTGTATTCTGTGATGTCTGTGTCAGGTGATGAACAGCGAGCTGCAAGCAGTTTACAACGCCCACAGCCGACTGAGCGGCAGCAAGACCAAGCCCGAGGTCATGTTTCTGCTAGTGCAGAAGAGACATCACACTAGGTATGATACCTTACATCTCTCCTTTCACCACTGACCAACTTACATACTAGTGGTTCGCCCCGAACTATGAACACGCGGGTGTTCCTAACTTTTGCTAACACCATTTGCGCAGGCGCGCGCGCGCATTGCATATAAACTTTACAACCCCATATCTCGGCAACCCCTCGACCGATTTGGCTCATGTTTAAACTTATTTTTTTTAAATTTAATTGCCCCGCCCACAAATTTCATGATGATCCGACCAAATTTACTCAAGTTATCGTCGAACGAACATACATACAAACATACATACATACATACAAACATACATACATACAAACGCCGGATTGTTCAAGTAGACTCGGAGAACTTCGCTCGCTCGTTCAACTAGTGGTTCGCCCCGAACTATGAACTCGCGACCCCATATCTCAGTAACCCCTCGACCGATGTGGCTCATGTTCGAACACAAAATTCTCTTGGCCTCATTTACCTGCCTACCAAATTTCACGATGATCCGACTAAATTTACTCAAGTTATCGTCGAACGAACATTCATACAAATATAGATACAAACATACATACATACAAACATACTAACGCCGGATTGTTCCAGTAGACTCGGAGAACTTCGCTCGCTTCGGTCGCTCGTTCAATTATCTTCTTTCATCATTGACCAACTTACATCTCTTGTTCTTCTCTACATAGTATAAAACAAAGTCGCTTACCGTGTCTGTCTGTCTATCCTACGGATCTCGATGCGGTTTAGCTAACTTTGCTCGACCTCGCAGGGCTGTCAATATTTTTATTGCGTAGGGGCAAGAGGCCGCGCTAGCATAGGCAGGTGCATGCCTTCGTTCCCACACATAACTACTAGTGGTTCGCCCCGAACTATGAACTCGCGACCCCATATCTCAGTAACCCCTCGACCGATTTGGCTCATGTTCGAACATAAAAATTCTCTTGGCCTCATTTACCTGCCTACCAAATTTCATGACGATCCGACTAAATTTACTCAAGTTATCGTCGAACGAACATTCATACATACATTCATGCAAACATATATACATACATACAAACATACAAACGCCGGATTGTTCAAGTAGACTCGGAGAACTTCGCTCGCTTCGCTCGCTCGTTCAACAAACGCCGGATTGTTCCAGTAGACTCGGTGAACTTCGCTCGCTTCGCTCGCTCGTTCAACTAAATAAAAAAAAAAACTCTGACATTTTAGCTTTAAATAAGAAGATTTCATAAAGGGCTGAACCCATTTTGATAAAACATGTCTAAGACCACTCGCTAGAAAACCTGATTTCAAATTTAAAAAAACGCATCCAAATCGGTTCACCCGTTTAAGAGCTACGGTGCCACAGACAGACACACACATAGCGGTCAAACTTATAACACCCCTCTTTTTGGATCGGATATGTTAGAGCGATGCCACATGGGCGTTGTGTGTGCGTTGCGTCGTCGCAACGCACGCGCAACGCACAAGGAGAGGAGGGAGACGAGGTGGGGAAGGGATCTGCGTTGAAACGACGGTGCGGCCACAGCGTTTAAACTAAGGCCTTTGCATCTACGTAATGAGATGATTTTATACAGCGTCCAGTGGCACCTTCACTCACACTAGATACGTGAAGAGACCACTCGGCGCTGCAGTGCCTGGGACATTGTTTTGGATGGAGTAGGCTTGCCCCAGCACCTATACCATCCTGACAGCTTAGTCGACCAAGCCCACAGGAAAGACAGGTCAATACGTGTGGAGCCAACTGAGCCGCGGGTTTCCTCACGATGTTTTCCTTCACAGTTAGCGTTATACAGCGTTTAATAGCACTGTTTACGCTGACGCAGCGCTCGTGTGGCATTCACTGCGTTGAAATCATTGCGTTGCGACGACGCAGCGCAGCCACAACGCCCGTGTGGCATCGCTCTTACCATAGGTGTAGAATGTTGATTGTAATGTATTGTTTGCAGATTCTTCTTGGGTGATTCCCAGTACAACGTCGAGCCCGGCACGGTCGTCGACACAGAAATTGTCCACCCACGCGAGCTCGATTTCTATTTGGTAAGTGTTGGTTTATCAATTAAAGTGAAGCTCTCGACCAGAAAAACATCATAATATAAACTCTAATTTTTAATTCGAGTCCACGAAATGACAGTTGCTACAAAGGCTTTATCTAACAGTTCCATACTAGCAACTGTCATTCCGTGGACTCGAATTAAAAATTAGAGTTTAGTGTGTCATCCATCACCAGACCACCACGCCCACTCCTAAGTAAATAACTCTCCATGTTCACGTCACTTTTTAACCGACTCCAAAAAAAGGAGGAAGTATGTTTTTTCCATTCTGTCTAAGAAATATAAATAAAACCCCGTACACATTTACTTGTTTTCTTATAGTTTATCAGGGGTTGCGATTTCAGTTTTCAATAGTTTTATTTATTTGAAAACTCATAAACTAGTAGTTCGCTCCGAACTGTAAACTCGCGATGTATACTTTTGCGCATGTGTGCTTACTTTACTACTCCTTGACCGATTGGGTCATGTTCCAAGTCAAAAAATATGTGTGTCTCATTCACACACCTACCAAATTTTATGACGTTCCGACAAACGATTCTCAAGTTATCGTCGAACGAACATCAATCCACACGAACACTTATTGTTCAATTCAAGTAGACTCGTAGAACTTCGCTCGCTTCGCTCCCATCATTCAATACAATCTCACCCCTAAAAAAACTAAAGCCTTTGCATCTACGTAATGAGATGATTTATAAAGCGCCCACTAGCACCGTCACTAACACTAGATGGGGAAGAGACCACTCGGCGCTGCAGTGCCTGGGACATTGTTTTAGATCAGTCTTTCCCAACGTGGGCGATAACGC
The DNA here is from genome assembly GCA_949319315.1 of Zelleria hepariella. NCBI lineage: Eukaryota > Metazoa > Arthropoda > Insecta > Lepidoptera > Yponomeutidae > Zelleria > Zelleria hepariella. The sequence goes on along the minus strand of OX439389.1, from coordinate 8,844,250 downwards.
CCCCTTGTGGGCGCTGCAGGCCTAAAGGGGGGCGGTAAGAGACCCAGAAAAAAAAGGGGGCGTTGTGTAGGGCTTTGGGGTCGATTTATAATTTCATCTACCTAGCTAGGAATACTATTAGACACCGACTGAGCTCTCGACTCGATAATTTATTCTTAAAGTGGGCAGTAGACAAAAAAAGGTTGGGAACCTATGTTTTAGATGGAGTAGGCTTGCCCAGCATTTATACCATCCTGGCAGCTTAGGTGGTGTTGGCGGCCTAGTGGTAGATCATTGGACTCGGAAGCGAGAGACCCACGTTCGATTCACGGCGCAGGCTACCTATGACTTTGCTTCTTTTCAAATCTCATCCCTACAACAAATGCAAATGGCTAAGTTTTCTAATAATGTTCCCACACAGGTTTCACACCAAGCGATAAAGGGAACGGCCCGCCCGACCCGGTACCACGCAATTTGCAACGACGGCGGCGTGCCCCACGACGAAGTGGAACAGCTTGCGTTCTACTTGTGCCACTTGTACAGCCGCTGCACTCGCTCCGTCAGCTACCCGACGCCCACTTACTACGCGCATCTGGCCTGCCTCCGCGCGAGGACTCTCACGCAGTAAGTACCAAAAGAATACTTTTTTTTTTAGTTAGCCTGAATGTTGATGTCCCACTGCTGGGCAAAGGCCTCCCCTCTTGTTTTCCACACATCTCTATCATGTGCTAGAATACTTAGATATAAGGATTAAAATTGACATAAGAATTCTTTGACATTATTAAATTATATAATTATCTAGGGACATACTCGTACTTATGACAGTGCTTATTAAATTGTAATAATGTGTATACACCTGAAAAGGTAGAACCTGGAGATCGAGTGATAAATAACGATAACATCTAAGTGTATTAACCCATGTTCTGTCACAATAAACTTCATTTCATTTCATTTAATTTCCAAGTATCATACATACAGGGTGTTAAAAGACCGCCAACAAAGCGGGAAACCACATATTTTCCTGATCATAAGGAACATTTTTGCCCAAGGAACTATGCCTGGGAAATCAACGGTTTCTGAGATAATAAGGTTCAAAGTCGGACTTTTCAAAACTTTTTTTTTGCAGAAATGTATTCAGTATCTAGTTGTTAACATATCTTCTCAAGAAGCTATATCAAAATTATGAATATTTCTTACAAAAAACGACGTTAAAATAGCAACCAGCAATGTATTCTAAACATCGGCACTTCAAGTTTAAGTAACATAAACTTACACCTACGCTTGCGCAATAGGACTTCTGTGCGTCACATGTCCATTGCGTGATAAAATATTTTTCAAAATTATAACCTAAAAAACGAAAATCATTTCCCAGCAATAATTTATCGAAAAAGTACTTAGTTTTGGTGTCTAGTATGCGTGGCTTTCGGGTCTGTTAGCGGTCTTTTAACACCCTGTATAGCGTCAATGTCACCCGATCGACTGGTGAAAACTGCTGAAGTACCCCCGCCAAGTAATAGCGACGAAAATGGAAATAAACAATGAAATGAGAGTTCGTCTCCGTGAACGTTTCTCTAGGAATAAGTCCGCCCTTGTACACTTTCTCTTACTATCATGTTATTTAAGTCTATTTTTTTTTGTGTGCAATAAAGTGTGACAAACAAACAAACGTGTGTCACGCTAACCTGCAGACCCCGTTTAGGGATGAATTTCAGGAAATTATTTCTACTAAACCCCATAAGTAACGTAATATCTTAAAATAATTAAGTTCACATCTTCGTTCGTCCTTTCATTGATCTGTTAAAATGTCAGAAGAAAAACTAAATTGCGTGTTTGATTGGATACATACAACGCTACCGACTAATGCATTTATTTAATGTTCATTTTCAGTAACGAGACGTTTGACAACCAGGCTTTAGAGAGGAATCCAAGGCGGCTGCACGTGAAGCCGCGTGTCCAGGAAACCAGCCCTATGTTCTTTGTCTAAAAGACTACATTTAAAAATCTACATACCTACATATTGTCTGAACTGTAACTGCGCGCGCCTTTACCGCATACTGCAAACAGATTATTAACAGCTAGTAATTTTACGGGATACGGTGGTTTATAGGTCCAAGATAATTCTGATAATAGCTGCGTTATAGTTTAGGCGATCTCTGAGTATCTTATTTTTATTCAAATAACAATAATAAATAAGTGGTTACAACTACACTATACGTGTCTAATATGTGAGTGGAAGAGCCACGTAAATCCTCTACGCTCTTTACACTTCAATATAAAACATATAATGAAAAGGCCTAAGTTACGTATCCATATAAATAAAGGATCTAATAGTAGAAGAACTATTTTTAAGGCGAGTGTTTTTTTAATCCAAAGCTAAGCAAAGGATTCTAAAGTAGAATCCTAAGCGCAGCGAGGGATCCAAAGTACTCACTCGAGCTAAAAATTGTTTTGCTCCCGAGGTGAACAGTTTATTTTTTATCACTGTCTATGAGAAAATAATAATTAGCGTCCGATACAACGTTCACTGGAGTTAATATAATGCTTTTATTTTCATTTCTTACAAACACTTTACTGAAAGTAAAATCCGAATTTGAGTAAATAAGATAAATAATTTACGAACGAAGGTGCAATGCAAATTTAATTTTTTCACCAACTTTCTGCTTGCTTGCGGTTTATTTTTTCATGTTCGTGATCGATCTCTTTGGTCATTGGAATTTTTACTATCAATATCTATAATCCAAATTCAAATAACTTTTTATCCCATGGGATTAAAAAGCTATTTTATAGTCCCTCTTTGCGAGGAACGAACTAGCTCTTTTCGAATAGATGTGATAAAAAAAAAATTAATCACAATTTAACTCGGTATCCCGCGTTACAGTGTTTTGTTATACTTTTTTGAGCTACCTAAAGTGGGATAGACAGCACCAAAGCTGTGCCACTGCAACGGTATATCGAGTTCTACAGCATCACACAATCTTTTGTCCCGTTCTTTTTGGGCCAAAAGAGTGAGATAGCATTCAGTACCGCTCGATATTACGCATGTACATAATTTGCTTTTGATAAGATATACTCGTAAAAACTAAAAATGTTACAAAAAAACTGAATAAAAAAAACTAATACCAATTCATATTCTAATAGTTACTTTTACCTCTTTGGATAGGCGTATCCAAAGTAAAAGTAACTATTAGAATATAAATTGGTATTGTACAGGCTTAGGTGCCAACTCTCAAAAACTATGCCGAATGCGTTTTGGAGACGGGGCTTTTTTTTATCACCTTTTATTTTAGCTCATTACTTCACATTGGCATAGCAAAAAAAATACAATTACTAACTATTTAAATAGCATTTGCTGACCCCGGGTCCTCTCAAAATAATTTGAATATATATTTTTCAACATAAGGTTTTTATTTTTCAACAAGGTTGATTTCAGTTTCTGTTATGAAGGTTGTTCTGTAATAAGTTATATTTTCGTTCTATACGGTTTTATCGGCGAGCAGAAGGTAACAGTTCGCTGGGTTTTATTTGAATAACAAATAAGATCTATCTAACCCAATCCAAAGAATTTGTCAACTGTAAACAAAATTTATTGTCTATCGATTGATTAAATAGGGATGGGGGAAAAAATACTTCAAAGTTTTTTTCATAATCATTATTCATTATGCATAAAATGATCTGAAAAAAAAAAGAAATTTTATTGGATCTAAACGCCTTATATTTTATTCCGGAAATCACGGTTCTAGAAATTGTAATTTGAATTATAATAATTATGTTATTGTATTAATCTAAATACATATTAAAATGTACGACAGCACGAAGATTCAGGACTTTATAATAGACTAGATAGATTGTACTGAATAGACGGCGCCTTGATTATGTATGTTGCTATCGAGCCAGCCAGCACTTGCAATAGTACCGAAAAAACGCTAAGCACTGTGCTAAGTTTTGCGCTTCTTGGGTATAGTGTCGCCCGGAGCAATCTGAAACTATCTATCCCAAATCTGTGGTGTTGTTTTGGTAGCGAGATTTGGTTTTTGCTTACTAACTCCAACATACGTAATCAAAGCGCGGGTTGCGCGAAACCTGGAGGCTGATAGTTAAATAAGTAAAGTAGAATAATTATTTAATGATACGCGTATTGTATACGTGTGATCTTTGACCTATTGTATAAATGTAAAACTGCTGCGATATTGTATAGACAATATTGAAACACCGTAAAAAACGCTAAGAAGACCCGTAAAATCGCTATGTGAAAACCGTATAAGTCGCGTCAATAAAGAAACGATATGAAAATGGCGGCGAGTACACACGACAGCACGTCAGACTGTACACTTATGTTGTAAAGTCGCCCGTAACGTAACCGAGTAGAGTGCTAGCGTGTGTACCTATAGTAAGGTCGGAAAAAGAGGTCACGAAAATACAATTTCGGTTCATACTAACTTACTTTTTTGTTTGTTGATTATTTTATGATTATGTTGATTTTTTATGTTGCTTACTTTATTGTATTGAATTGAATACATAGTATTACATTGGGTTTGTGGATAAACAACAATCTCGATTAAAATTAGATCAAAAGTATTGAAACGTAATAAATAATACAAACTTCATCAAATAACAATCTTTACGAAAATAACAATAATGTAATCTCGTCAAAAATAATTAACACACTACGGCAAAGCCAATGTGACTAATCAAGACTGCCTAAAATGAATTTGTTAACGCTACGTGTGGGTGTAGACGGAGATATTATAAAAACGAGAGAGGGCGAGAGTGTCCGCCATTTATATATCGTTTCTTTATTGCCGCAGGTACATATTAATTATTTAATCATACATAAGGGGGTTATAACTCTATGTATCTCACCTTTTGTTTGACGCAGAGCGGGACAGAGTTATAAACCCATAGATACGCTCTAACCCAGCCTTATGCTACGCTTGTTGGAAAACTTGCATATCGCAGCAGTTTGAATATTTACTAGACTTTTCTATCGATGTAAAATTATGTTAATCTATATATTTTTTAAATAAACCATTGACCGAAAAAAACCCTATGGAGTTTCTTACACCGCTTCTTCTCCATAGCAGTTATCACTTTCGAAGCGGAAGCGGTGAGGTGCATTGTTAAAAGCCTCTTTATAAATGTACTGTGCCCCAAAGTTGATTTGTATAACGCGGTCAATGTTAATAAAGTTACCCTATGGAACTAAATATGGATTTTACTTTCACTTCCCTGTTTTTTTTAGCTAATAATAGACATCTAAGTTTCAAGGTAGTAACTTCCTCCACTTTTGTATGGTCATTAGGTAATACCTATTACTTTTCTGTTTGTTATGTGCTAAACGATTTCACGAGACGAGACGAAAGAAGGGCTAAGCACTGTGCTAAGCCAGAGCTTCTCTCCCTAGCCAAGGGCAGGAAAAAAAAACTAAGCCCTTGTGTCGGCCCCAGACTCCTAGAGGAGGAGTAACGGGAAGAAAGAACGAAATTATTTTTTAGCTTTGTAAAAAATTGACGCGGTGTTTTTTTGTACCCGCTGCGCGAATAAGCAAAGGACCCGTCTAAATCTGTTTATATCAGTGGTTCCTAACCTTTTCAGTCCGGCCACCCCTTTGACCTCCAAGGAAAGCTGATCTTACCCTTCCAAATGTTATTAAATCCAAGTAAACAAGTAATAAATTATTTTCTTACATTTTAACGCAACATTTATTTTTCAATATTGTGATTATGATTGATTGACTTGAAGGTTGGTTTCTATTGCTCTGTATTCTGAAGTTTTTTTTCTTTATTTTCGCTCTGAAACGGCAAAAAATCACCTGCTTCAATCTTAAAGAATCTCAATAAAGGCGGACACCTTGCGCTGCCACTCGCGGTAGGAGTACCACTTTGCGTAATTACCCCAAGGTTAGGAACCACTGGTTTATATGATCGAAGTCTGTTGTTTTGCCAACTCTGATAGCTTAGGCCTGGTTTCTGAGTTGAGAATTTTACAAAGCACATACTTACGTATCGCTCTGTCACGCTCTTTTGTGAGAAATCTGCAGAGACAGGACGATACTTACCCATTTTCTTAGCAAAATTCTCAACTCGGAAACCGGGCCTTAGTCTTGTAGGCTAAGCCGAAGCAAAAAATAGTAACTACATGTATAAATAACCCTGCCCATAGGTAGAAGGCACGGGCACGAACGCAGCGGACATTCGAGTGCCGGTTTCCGTACCTGCGAGGGTCTTTAGCAATTACAATCACTGTATTCATTGATTGAACAGTCCGCTTCCTAATCAACTCTGTGTGTCGTCACTGCTTTGGGAAACAGGCGAAGGTTGGCGGCTGATGCCGACCTAGTTCCACGGGATCTGATTCAGGGAGATGATTTTTTTTAGTAAGTTTTGTGAATTTATCCAATTTTGGTCACAAAATCCACCATGGTGTAAAAGCTATTTGGCTTAAGAATAGCTAAGTGATCAAGCTAGATTGCTATGTCCCAAACTTGCATGTTTTCATAGGCTATCGCATTTTATTTTAACGTTTTTTTTTAACTTTCTGTATGATTTCAATAATAATTCAAAATTTGTATCAAATCAATGTGGAGAAAAATGTACTACAGGAAATTTGCTCATAAGTAAGCCTAAAAAATACCTGGACCAAAAATCATTAATAAGCTATTGACATAATGCTATAAAAAATTACATACTGTGTACTAGGTCGCTAAAATTTAAGAGTTATTTTTAAACCACTATAAATGGGCCACCTTGTATACTCTCCGTATTTAAATTAGCAAATTCACATAATATGTGATTGATACGAACATAATAGTTTTTTTTTTGTTGTTGAAAGCAAGTAGGTAACTACCTACTTCAGAAATTAGAACTTTATTTATTACTTCAGAACCTCAGAAATTTAATGCAAACAAAAAAGAAACACTAGGAAAACATACCTACAATGAATACCTCCATTTTTGAAATCGTAAAAAATATGAATTTGTTCCTACCCACATCGTTCTATAGCAGGTCAATAGAATGAATGAACTACCTATGTACGAGTACCTAGCTAGAGAGAGCTACGCAAGTTTATCGAGGGCGGGCGGCGACGTAACATTGGCTCTTGGGCGGGCGGCAGTCGTAGTACGGTTGTAGGGCGGCGTAGAACGGCAGTGCGCAGTGTAAATAACAGTTTTCTTCGTAATAAATAGGTAGTTTGGTTACTGAGTTTTTGATATTCCTGAAAATGAGCACGGAAGACCCAAATGCGCTCCATTCTGTGGAATTTGAAGTTTTTGGCCAAGTACAAGGTAGGTTAGTTGATATACTTAAGTTATTGTGGGTTTTTATACATGAGCCACGTAACATTGGAATTGGTAGCTAACCAATTCATATGCTAACTAGAATTCAAAGTTCTCCACACAAATATACCTGTCTATGAAAACCGTACCAAATATCGGGTTGAAATATTGAGTGAGAGAGCTCAATAAATTGCGAGCCCTGTCGATCGTTACAGCTGATCTGAAGTAATCAGAGTCGTTAAAATTAGATCCGTTGCGCCCGCGCCAATGTGGGTCGATGTCAGCCACAACAATCGGCTAAGGGCGCCAATAAACAAATCAACAATCACATTTTTTTGTATGTACTAGTGATCAGATCTGTTCTTGCCCCCTTTCTGCCTTATAGTATCTATCCAGAATATCGTGTGAGTGGTCACGACTCGACTCAATCAGTCAAGACACGGTCGTATGCTGACCCTAAGTATATACTTGCCATTTTATTCAAACTCTGGCTTACTAGCCAGCGTAGCATAAGATTGGGATAGAGCGTATCCATGGGTTTATAACTCTAGCCATCCCACTTTACGTCACACAAAAGAGTGGAAACCCCCAAGATAGTAGTGCGGCGGGAAATTCAAAATTTTCACAGTTTTTTACATTTTGTAGCTAAACTGAGCTATTTTTGTTCAGCGATTTTTCGTTCGCGAGAATAAAACCGTATTCTTTTCATTATTGTAAACAACAGAACAACAATAATTCAGCCGATTATGAGTTCTGGTCTACGACAAGTTTTTTGGGCAGTACCACTGCTTCGTAGACCAGAACACATAATCGGCTGAATTATTGTTGTTCTGTTGTTTACAATAATGAAAAGAATACGGTTTTATTCTCACGAACGAAAAATCGCTGAACAAAAATAGTTCAGTTTAGCTACAAAATGTAAAAGTCTGTGAAAATTTTGAATTTCCCGCCACCTTGCTATCGTCCACCCTTAACCGTTATTCTATGCGACTATTTCAGGCTGTTACTTTACGAAGTACTGCCGGGACATAGCGGATCAGCTGGGACTGGGCGGATGGGTGAAGAACTCGAAGAAGGGCACAATTGTCGGCAAATTGCAGGGTCCCAAGGCGGAGCTTGATCACATGTTAGTATTATTGTCCACATACCTATTATCTGTAGAGATCTCCCTAACACAACGCGTTTTACCCATACTTAATACTGTATAAGATTTAGGTCCTAACATGATTTCCCTTATATCACTCTATACAGGACAGTCCTGCCCCTCTACCCTTGACGCATTTTTCCAATACGGCCGCAATATGGCGCAATTTACAAAATTAAATATTTTACAAATTAAGACGCATTTTGTGTTTTTTTTTATTGAATAAAACAGCCTTACCTTTGAATAAACATTAAAGTAATTAAAATCAAAGCATTACTATGCGAATTCAAAGAGAAATTAATTTTAAAACTTTTTCAATTTGATCGCAATAGCGTCAAGGGTAACACACCTGTATAGGGTGATACTTATGCATAAATATAGGGGAAATTAAACTGTGTGCTTATTCTGTAAAAAAATCCGCACAGTTGCTACTCCTCAAAACCGGATTAAGTATTTGCGGGAAAATAAAAAAAATATTTCTATAAGAACTATTAGGTATTTTCCCGCAAATAAACTGTTTTGAGGACTATTCCTCAAAACAGTTTATTTGCGGGAAAATACCTAATAGTTCTTATAGAAATATTTTTTTTATTTTCCCGCAAATACTTAATCCGGTTTTGAGGAGTAGCAACTGTGCGGATTTTTTTTCAGAACAAGTACACTTCAGTCCTAAGGAAGGTTGCTTTAAAAGTATACAGGGTGTTAAAAGACCGCCAACAAAGCGGGAAACCACATATTTTCCTGATCATAAGGAACATTTTTGCCCAAGGAACTATGCCTGGGAAATCAACGGTTTCTGAGATAATAAGGTTCAAAGTCGGACTTTTCAAAACTTTTTTTTTGCAGAAATGTATTCAGTATCTAGTTGTTAACATATCTTCTCAAGAAGCTATATCAAAATTATGAATATTTCTTACAAAAAACGACGTTAAAATAGCAACCAGCAATGTATTCTAAACATCGGCACTTCAAGTTTTAGTAACATAAACTTATACCTACGCTTGCGCAATAGGACTTCTGTGCGTCACATGTCCATTGCGTGATAAAATATTTTTCAAAATTATAACCTAAAAAACGAAAATCATTTCCCAGCAATAATTTATCGAAAAAGTACTTAGTTTTGGTGTCTAGTATGCGTGGCTTTCGGGTCTGTTAGCGGTCTTTTAACACCCTGTATACCTATGTAGGTACGTACGGTCGGCGACAGTCAAAGATACCCCTTGGCAGCTCTTACCGCGCGCGGCATAAGGGCGTCAATCGAACAAAAAGGGGTATCCTAGCGTGTGGCTGACCTGACTGTACAAGTATTACTATGTACTCAGGCAAGAGGTCGGAACCACTCAACCACGTCATTTGTGGCAATCTGTGATGGCCTCGGATTTCCTGCTATTAACCAATGAGTAAGAGACACAAGGATTCATCTAACTAACTAAACTATAGGTTTCTACCTACCTAATAACCCCGGTACTACGATCCAGCCATCAAAAAGGGCTTTCAAACGGGACCCCTCGCTAGTAAGTCTATGGTAGGTATTATACCCGTTCTAGCCACTACCTAAGTACCGGGTTTTAGTTGGCTTCTTAGGGTTTAAGTCTTCCTGTGGCCAACTATGTTGAGATTAGAGGGAGGTAGGTAAAGGTATTGCTGGGGCTTACCTAAGTCTGTAAAGCAATGGCGTGTCGATAGGTTCCCCGTAGAAGGACAAAACCGGGTTTTTCTCGTTTTCCTACAACCAGCGAAGTAAGTAATCCTCTAGAATTAGAATCAGAATATTATTTGCTGTAGGTACTAGAAAAACATTAAAAGGACAGAGAGCATTAATAAATCGCAATTGAAACCTACAACTGGGAGCATATCGAGGCACCATTGCGTTGACTCAGGCCCCTGGGGTGCACTGGGGGGCAAGTCGACTCTTGGTCTTATTCTGTAGTGCGTGCGAAAGCGAAAATTATGTCTTCTATCTATACCTAAACATAACCCTGTTACACACAAGTTACAGAGGCGGTACGGCATCAGAGTGGTCAATCGGACAATCTGAGGCATCATGTACACACGACAGCACGTCGACCCTTACACGCTAGCACTCTACTTAGTTAAGTTACGGGTGACTTTACAACAGAAGTGTACACTCTGACGTGCTGTCGTGTGTACCTATCTTAAGTAGCATACCCATTGAGTAGCCGGCGTAGCAAGAGTGGCCATACCGAGGTGTAGGGGGTAATATATATTTTGGGTTTTTTTTTGTTTGGTTAAATAAAATTGCGCTTTCACCAAAGTCGTAGAACAAAAGTTGTTGTAAATCACATTTAAGAAGTTGATGTTTTTCGTGAATAAGTAAAGCTATTTAAAGATTGACCTGTATATCTGTAGACTCCGTAGTCTGTAGGAGCTAAAAAATATCTATCATCTCTTCAATTAGTCTGGTATCTCGTTTGTAAATAGTCCAATTTGGGATGTCGCCAAAAGCCCCGTCGTCAATCGCTCATCACCATCTTGAGAATATGGTATGTCGCCATACATATTCATATTTTTAGTTCCGGCATACCTACATACTACAGGGTGCATCGAATTCGATAGCGGAACTTTAAGTAGGCTGTCTACTGATTACTATCTACAAACAACTTGTACTAGGTGGCAAAAAATGGAGCGAAAAAACTATCAACTGTGCCATACATAAGGAAGACTCAGTACTGCACCAAATGTATGGAACAGCAGAACAGATTTTTTTTTCTCGTTCCGTTTTTTGCCGCCTAGTAGAAGTTGTTTGTAGTGATCAGTAGACAGTTCCGATATCGAATTCGATTGCATCCTGTACACTTACCTAAGTATGTGTATGTACATAGAATTGTAGTAAGTCTATGTGTATGTAGATATAGCCCGTTGATATGGCAACGCGACAACAAAGGTACAAACATACTAATAGGTAGGTACGATTTTCGCGGTGAAGGTATGTAGGGACCCAATATCTTAGATGCTCAGGTTTTATCTCCATAGGTACCTAGATCAAGACGTTGGGATTGGGACACAATATGGTATATACCTAGTGAGTTCGATACTTATGCCAGCAAACGAAGCATGCTAGGGATCTTGCTATACCTCTGCGGTGGCATAGGGAAAGAGAGTGTCTGTCCTTCTGTTATTTCGTGACGCTAATGCAGGAAACACGTAGTTACACAGAAATAAGGAAGAGCACTGCAAATACGACAGAATACTTAAGACATGGCATTGCTTGCAACCGAGGAGTAAGATAAGAACACCTTTTCTTTCGGAAGTCTATTTCCTGTGTGTTTAAAAGTATGTAGGTACCTAAGTAGATATTGTTTATTCATGGATGCGTTGGTTGCGTATTTTATCTGTCACTATTCTCCGAGTGGAGTTTGTGTATCTTAGGTTTTAGATCCGCGGCCTTCCTTCACTACCTTTCTACCTTTCTGTCTTTCTTTCATGAATTTATCGTTAACTATACTAGGTATATGGCTCTTTTCGTTCTTTTAGCGTTATTTTCTCCGTTACTCTTCCATTTCAGGTTCAGGTACACACGACAGCACGTCGACCCTTACACGCTAGCACTCTAAATACTCGGTTACGTTACGGGCGACTTTACAGCACAAGTGTACCTACACTCTGATCTGACGTGCTGCCGTGTGTACATCTCTACCAATCTTAATTGCATAGGCTCATCTTAATTTCTACTTTCTTCTGTTTACCTAAGTAAGATGTAGGTACTTAGCCTGTCCCACTCATTGGGCAAAGGCCTTCCTATGACCTATGGCTTACTACCTATGACTTTAATGTATTTTCAAAGTTACGTATACCTACATTTGTGAATTTACAGTAGCTAAGTATACCATCCGCAAACGGTGAAGGAAAAACATCGTGAGAGTCTTAGGAATTTATAGTAATAATAGTAATTTATTTCATTATAAAATTTTACAAACGACCTTAATGTTACTAAGGCAAGGGTGCCTAAGAAGGTAAAACCTGTAATATAGGTAGGTAAGCAGTTCTCTCAAAAAATTTCACAATAAAAAGGTCCTAAGAACAATAAAATTGTCTTTTTAAAGTTATTAAACAAAAGAGTAATGAATGTAGGTAGGTAACCTTATTATACCTTCCGTTTACCTATTGGGTAATTAAAATATCAATTTTAATTCCAGGATAGACTGGCTCTCGACGGCAGGATCCCCGGGGTGCAAGATCGAGAAGTGCGAGTTGACAAACTGGACCCATCTCTCCAGGCTCGACTACACCACTTTTAGCATACGATTCTGACCAACTTACACCTACTTACCACCTTCTTTTACATACTTTGCTAATTTTATACGGCCTCTTGGTTATAATAAAGAGAGATTTTGAATAAGGACTGCGCTCTGATTTGAACAAAGTTTCGACCAAAGGATGAACAGTCAACATTTGACTCTACACTTTAGGAGCTTGTTCTGTAAAAAAATACTGCTTAGTTCTTCTATTCGCCGCATTTGCGGGAAAATATAAATTAAAATATCGACAAATAATACTTATTATTTGTTAAAAAGAAAAGTTTATTTCGATAAGAGCTATTTTCCCGAAAATAAACCGGTTTTGAGGACTAGCAACTGTGCAATTTTGTTTACACACTAAGCACACTCGTCTTGTCTTACTAGGTATACAGGGCAATGAAAAAAAAAAGCTTCATTCCAGAAACACGTCAACTTAAAAATGAGATTTCCTACAACTTTTGTTCTACGACTTTTCTCAAAGATCGATACTTTTTAATTACTGAATGTTTCATAAGCGTTGGAATTTGTGCCATTTCAGCGCTGCCTGCGCGGCGCGCTTTCGTGCCCCTTTCCACTGTCTACCACCTTTCCTTTCCTATTTGTTACTCTGCGGCAAACATTTTTTTTGTGTACGAAACAAAAGTTGTTGGAAATCGTCCATTAGCGGGGGATCGGGCCGGGTCGGGCCAGGTCGGGCCGGGACGGGCCGGGGCGGGCCGCAACTTAAAATCTGCCTGCCTGCATTTATATGAAACAGCGTCCAATAGCAGCGGCAGCATTATCTACAGTTTGTTTATTACGGAGGATTAGAGACGCTACAGAAAGGTGGAGCTAAAGGTACGTTACGATCAGCTTATTATATTTCTTGTCTTCTACTATTTTCGACCCGGAAATACAACGGAACATGATCAAAAATAGTTTAATCACTCTATTTGGTTTGTTACCGTTACAATTAAATGCACTTAATGCAGGCGATAAGGAACACGTAACAGAAGATAATAATATAATATTGTGCCACAGCATTAATATGTCTCTACTGGCAAGCAATTTGCAGCACTTTAGGCTCTATGCTATGAATATTAAGGGTGATGAAAACGAAAATGTTTACTTTGCCTTAGATAGGTTTCTCACAGGGCAATAACCTCGGGTTTCTTCCGATGTTGCTCTCTATCTAGAGCTTTTATTCCAAGAATTTCTAGAACCGTCAACTCCATCTCTTGTCAACTTTATTTATTACATTTCTCTATACAAGGTGTTACAAAAGATGCTAACTCTTTTTACAGGGTCATGGTAGGTACCTGATGATAGGGATCACAACCAAAATATTTTTTTAGCTCTATGACGTTCCGTTGATTTTTAAATAATTTAAATGTAAGTGCTGTGACGGGAGAAAAGTATTTTTTAAATACTGTTTCCATAGACTTTCACTATTTTTTAACAGCCTGATCTATTAAAATACAGGTAAGCAAACAACCATATTTTTTAATTGGAGCTAAATCCAAAAACAAAAAAGTTCTGAAAATTTTAAAATTTCGAGGTTATAAAAAAAAAGTTGTGCTTTTCAACTTTTTTTTGCAGATTTGTCATTATGTTGACCAGCAGGTTACACCCAGTAAAAAGAGTTAGTATCTTTTGTAACACGTTGTATAAGGCTACGTTGTACTTATGCTGTTTCCAAGGGGGATATAAAGTACATACCAACTCTACAACACAAATAACTTTGATGGTACGGTCCCGTAGTAGTGGGTAGGTAGCCCATTAACTTTTCTAAAACTATTAATGCAGGAGGATATTTTATCCCTTAGCCAAGAGGGTTCTCCTACGGATCAATTTAATTATTAAACAACTTTTAAAATCTATGGGATGGAGTAAAAAAAGTCTGCTCAAAAAGACTAAAGTTCTCCTTTATACACTATCCGCTACCGGGTACTAAAGGAAGACCAGCGCTGGAGCGGTCCGCCTCTCCAGCACATGCTGAGTCAGAGCCCCTTTGCATTTGCCACATCCACATTCCTCTCCTATACTTCGGTCATTCCTGAGAAAAGCGTTCTTGGCTGAGATCGGTGGCTTTTATTTTTTTTCAAGGTAGGTGAAAACTAAAAATACACCGTAAATGATGGCTTAAAAACTAGTCAATATGTCGATGAGGCACACCTGTAGGCTTTATAGATTAATGAAAAAAAAATCTTCTTTTTTGACAAGCCACCGATCTCAGCAAAAAGGCCACCGATCTCAGATAGTGTCTAAAATTATTATAAACAGTAATTACAGTGAATAATAAACGTTTTTTCTAAATTTAAACGTCACTCATGAACTGACACAGATAAAAAGGGGCTAAATTAAGCAAAACATTTCTATTAAACATCATAAAAATTATCAAAAAAATCATATCTTTATTTTCATAAAATCATTGTAAAAGATCAATTCCTAAGCTAAACATGCAAAATTATAGTCAACAAGCCTTCGCATCTATTTATACAGCGTCCAGTGGCACCTTCACTTACACTAGATGGGTGAAGAGACCAGTCGGTGCTGCAGTATCTGGGACATTGTTTTAGATGGAGTAGGCTTGCCCAGCACCTATACCATCCTGACAACTTGGTCGGCCTAGCCCACAAGAGAAGTCATTACGTGTGGAGCCAACTAAGTTGCGGGTTTCATCACGATATTTTTCCTCACATTAGGGAGGGGTTTAGCTACTTCAAATTTACAAATTTATGTAACTTTGAAAAGAAATAAAGTCATGTTACATGCCTGCGCTGGGAATCGAACCTGGTTCTCTCGCATCGGCGACCAATGCTCTATTATATGTGTGACTGCAATAATTATACACTTAAATTGTCTGTCTATACGGATTTTGCTTTTTATTTGCGTGAAATTACATTTCCTTGCAAAAAACAGTACCTTAATAGCTTAAATGAAGTCTAAACTTTAGTCCATAGAAACAAACTGATAAATTTTGAATTAGTCATAGCATCTCGTTCGGTGTGGTATCTAAAGAATCTGTGGAATTGATACAATATGTTGAAAACTTCTTTGAGATCCTTGGCTAATAACTGAGATCGGTGGCTTAAATCCACCGATCTCAGTGCCACCGATCTCAGAAATAACTAAAATGTAGCTATTTCTCTTAAACTATAGAAGCAATCGTATTTATTTTTACGACAAAACCTACTCAGGGATATACGCATTCATGTACTTAGGACAGTTTAGTGTAGTCTTGTTTACTATACTAGCAAAACGTGCCACCACTTTCAGCTACCTTACCGAACCAAAGTTTAAAAAAAGTCAAGAACTTACGTAAAAGTTTAGGCATGAAAGATAGCGACACATACGAACCATAATAGTTGACAAGGACCATTTGACGATATTTTGCACCAGTAACTAGAAACTTGCCGCGTATTTAAGCTTGTATAAAAACATACTTTCGTTGCACGATTTAAACTTTGCTCGACGCGTGACATTTCTAGGAATGTCTACAGACACAAGAGTTTTCATTCTAATAGAATGCTGGATATACGATTGGATAGAGGCACTCATTGGGCATTTAGAAAGGTATAAATTAGCATAGTAGTGGGCACATGAGTAAAACCACAAACAAAAGCATACCAGGCCCACACGCGTGTGACATGCAAAATACTCGCAAAATCACCCATTTTTTGACCTTCAAAGGGATATTTAGGCAATTTCCTCTATAAAATATTGTTTTTATTTGATATGCCTCAATGGACCGTTAGTTAAGTAGACGATTAAGTGCTAATTTAGTACTGTGTGATGTATAGTTTAGTAGATACTAGGGTGTGACCAAAAAAATAGACCTCTCAAAGAATGACCCACTTACTTCGTATATTGTATTTTGCTCAAATTGTTTTTGTGCCTTTTTTGCTGCATGTGTAAAATATTTTCTCTTTCTTTGTGCTCTCTGTATACGTGTGTGTGTGTGTGTGGTTTATGTAAATAAATGTTTTTCAAATTCAAATTCAAATTCTTTAGGGACCTACCTGCCAAGCATTTGAATAATCGCGCTACACTTTTAAATTAAAAAACATAGAACCAAAGCTGCTGGTTCTCTCGGATAATAATTGTTAATGAAAACAGGCTGTTTTAAAAAGTATTTTAATTCTATTGATAGAACAAGTAACAATAAGTAATATCTACAAGAGGTATATGTACAAAATAGACTCGTCCGAGCAATAAATTCTGCAGCATCTCTTAATGACTAGTCTTCCATCACCGTCAACGATAAATAATTAATAAATCAATCCGAACTCGGTAAATCTCCATTTAGTTAACAAAATAGCACGTACCTAGCTGATACCTAAGGACATCAAATGGCGTCCCAGTATAAGGGCAAAACCTTGGTATAAGTGTCATTATTGAACAAAATTATGTAGGCATGTCTGAAAGTATACAATCATTACATAGAGAACGGACACTGATGGTGTGATGGAAATATACAAACCTTTTAATTCTATTATTTTATACAAAACAAAAAAAAAAACTTAGTGGAACAGTAGCTTTTTAACAGGTTTGCCTATTATAAATATCTTGGGCGAAAACACTCTCCAGATTGCAATAACTCTATCATATTCTGTACTTTGTATTTTTCCCATCTCTCCAGATTGCAATAGCTCTATCATATTCTGTACTTTGCATTTTTCTGTAATATGCTTTTGTTGCACACTTTATTCTGAAACTGTAGCTATTAATAGCCCTCGAGTTTTTAAAATACAAGGTGTTTTAAAATAAAATACAAAATATGATACCCTAACTTCTTAAATATCAATACTGTAGCACCTAAAGTATTTTTTTTCTAGGCTTACGGTATCACTTATAATCTACCTACCGTAAATAAGGACAAAAAAATATTCACAACTTTTTTCTACTGAGCATACAAAACATCTTTGAGACACAAGAAACTTATTCCTTGTTCGTAATCGAGTTCATAATATTAAACACATAATCAGATCAATATCGCAGATGAATTTCTGAATACTGATAAAACTAGACATTGCAGCTCGGAGATTTCCTGTTTTCAAACAAACCTTGTGAGATGATAGATCTAGGCTTAAGCAGAGCACGACGATTTGATTCTAAACTATAGGAAGGTACTGGCGACGCGACACCACGCCACTTGTAGCGTGTCCTTAGTCTCAATCTAACCCTGCGAATCTCTTCACAACACGAGTGAATCACATGAACACGAGTCATCGAGAAGTCCAGGACTAGACCTTTTCTTCCGTTGTGGGCACCTGTAAGGGGGCTAGCGAAGCGTCTTCGGACCTTCGGTTAGCGGCGGCTGCGGCGGCGGCGAGGGCGCGGCGATGCCGCTTCTTGATTCTCTCTTTGTGGAAGAACAGTCGTAGATAGTGGCAGGGGAAGACCACACACTCCCCCGCCGGCTCCTCGGCGTCGATATACACGCCGCGGACCAGCGCGGAGTTGGAGCAGTTGAGCAGCATAAGCAAGCCCAAGCTCACGATGTGCGAACACCAGTTGCTGAACTTCGGCGTCTCTACATTGGGCAAAATTGGGACAATTAGGGTGGTATTCTAGAACGCTACTTAAACTCAGTTTAAACTGAGTTCAGACTGTCGATAAAGCAGTGCATGTTTTGATATGAAGGGAGGGATATTCAAATCAAAACATGCACTGTTTTATCGACAGTCGACACTTCTAAACTCTACTTAAGGGTAGACGATAGCAACGTGGCGGGAAATTCAAAATTTTCACAGTTTTTTACATTTTGTAGCTAAATTGAGCTATTTTTGTTCAGCGATTTATCTTTCGCGGAAACAAAAAAGTATGCTTTTCATTATTGTAAACAACAGAACAACAATAATTCAGCCGATTATGTGTTCGTCTACGAAGCAGTGGCACTGCCCAAAAAACTTGTCGTAGACCAGAACACATTATCGGCTGAATTATTATTGTTCTGTTGTTTACAATAATGAAAAGCATACTTTGTTGTTTCCGCGAACGAAAAATCGCTGAACAAAAATAGCTCAGTTTAGCTACAAAATGTAAAAAAACTCCGAAAATTTTGAATATCCCGCCACGTTGCTATCATCCCACCTTTATCTGAGTTTAAACAGAGTTCAAGGAGCTTTCTAGTTTGAACTGAGTTTAAACAGAGTGTAAGTAGAGTTCTAGTTTGAACTGAGTTTAAGTAGCGTTCTCTGTTCTCTGTTCTGTTTAAACTCAGTTCAAACTAGAGCGCTCCTTGAACTCTGTTTAAACTCGGTTTAATTAGAGTTTAGTAGTGTCGACTGTCGATAAAACAGTGCATGTTTTGATTTGAATATCCTTCCCTTCATATCAAAACATGCACTGCTTTATCGACAGTCTGAACTCAGTTTAAACTGAGTTTAAGTAGCGTTCTAGAATACCACCCTTAGTCTTGGACCATTGGACGGGCAAATTGGGATGATTAATGGAACATTGGGACGATTTACATCCGGTAATACTTTATAAGCTAAATTTTTTAACGAGATCCTGACAGGCTCTGACTCAACTTAAGGACCGTAGCAGATATCTCATTCGGACTACAGCGTCATCTTGTTCTTATAAAATGGAGGTTAGCCCTAAGGCAGCATATGTTTACCTACCTACACTTCTTTAGTTGACTGTGATCGTGGCTCCCAAAGTGTGGTGTTAGCTATACCAACTTAAATATTAAGGGTAAGTGAAGGAAATAACAAAGTATTCTTTTCATTATTGTAAACAACAGAACAACAATAATTCAGCCGATTATGTGTTCTTGTCTACGACAAGTTTTTTGGGCAGTGCCACTGCTTCGTAGACCAGAACACATAATCGGCTGTATTATTGTTGTTCTGTTGTTTACAATAATGAAAAGAATACTTTGTTATTTCCGCGAACGAAAAATCGCTGAACAAAAATAGCTAAGTTTAGCTACAAAATGTAAAAAACTGTGAAAATTTTGAATTTCCCGCCACGTTGCTATCGTCTACCCTTAAAGCTTTTAAATGCTGCTTTTGAAAAGTAGATTTTGGTCCTGCAGAGTGAATTCCACTCTTGTCGGTTCGCTCCTAAGTGCGAAGTGTCACCTGGAAACAAATAGAGGTCCAGTAGCCCCCAGACGCCTCGCCAGACGTTGACCGTGGCTACGAAGGACATCAGGTGGTAGACATCGGCAAGCAGCAGCCGCGGAGCGCCGTGCAGCCGCGCCGCAGACCAACGCAGCGGTGCTTGCAGCGCGAACGTTACCACCACGATTATGTAGCCACCAATCTGTGGACCACGTTCGGAGAGTTACAATCTACTTACAATAAAATTAGTATGTACCTGACTGTATTTGGTTGTTTTGTTTGATACGGGTCAAAGCGTCGCGGTTATTTCGGTGGTGGTAAAATGTATCAGAGATAGCTAAGTTATGTATCGCATGACGCTATCTAACCTTGACCACGGTTTTAACGTATGCGGGATAAATCATTATTTTAACTCACATTATATTAGTAAAGTCCTCGTGACAAGCCGGTTGGGTCTAGCTGACTCGTAAATACCGCTAAAATGGTCTCTACACAGCTTAGAAGTCTGTTTACAACAGTTTCTGACTGTTTAGAACACTTTTTGCCTAAAATCTAGCTTTTGCAGAGCACAAAACTTGAGTGAAGTTCCTAAAGACTTGTAGTAGACACAGAGGCGGATTTGCAGTCTTGGCCGCCTTAGGCCGTGTAGTACCAGCCGCCCACTTCTTGTCATCTTTCGTTATTTATCTATTTGATTGTACCATGACTGAACCTAATTAAGGTAAACGCGCACATTTTTAAATTTTTACTCTACATTAGATAGAGAACGATGAAGATAATGATGATATTCTATATAAGTAACACAAATGCGCGCTTATCGTCCTCGAAAATTTACTGAATTTACCCTTCGATTTAAAATTGTATCGGAGATACAGGGCATATTCCATATTTAAGCGCATCGAAGGTTTGTTGTACGGAACGTTCCATAAACGTATTCGCGTGCACAAGACTTTTTTTATCTTTTTATTTGGCCTAATTCTTAATTGGCCAAATAAGTTTACTTATTTGTATAAAAACATATTCGCATTAGTATATTTTTGCTACGATTAGCCGCCCCTAATATCTGGCCGCCCTAGGTCGTGGCCTAATTGGCCTTTAGGGAAATCCGCAACTCAGTAGACCGAGTTTACAGCCTGTTAAATATTTTAGCCAACCACAGACTATTTTTATCAAATGGGTAACTGGGTAGATATGAATACCCAATTTAGGAGACAGATAAAAGCAATCTCAGTTCTAGTAGGTAGGTAATCGAGCGAGAGCAAACAAATCGGCAAGTGGGGACGGGCGCCAGCCCTAATCCACTTCACAAACACGAGACTTCCTTATCGTACGTATTTATTATACGAGTGTTTATTGTAATCACTATAATTAGCACCTTAATTCCTCCGACTTAAAGTCAAATGTTTCAAACAATCCTAATAATAAAGTGATGTTTGAACTGGAATGGAAATGTCTACAAGCATGAGTATTTATTTTAGTAAATAATAACATTGCGTCGTTCGTCGACATTGTCGTTCATCTGTGCGAGATAACTCTAGGCGCGTAACAAATGGCTCCTTTGGAGGAAATCAGCTGCGCCGGTGTCATTGCTCTTAAACTGATGCAATTTGAGTACAATATTGCAACATTTCAACAATGTTAGTTCTCGACGACACAAGTTAGGAAGGGAAACCAGATAACTATCATCCCCATTGTAAGTACCTTATTCCTTGTTTTTCTATCGTACCTATTTAATTTTGTTTATTTTCCATATTTTTCTTCTAAAGGCACTGTAGCGGCCGTGGTCACTTTATCTATCTAGTGTGAGTAAAGATGCCAGTAAATAATCTCATTACGTATCTAGATGTAAATTTAAGCCTTCACGGCTTCGTCAGCATTTATCTGTCCGCTGCTGGACGTAGGTATGCCTTCTTATTTTAAAGATTGTAGGTAAGTGCCAAAAGTACCTTTACATATATGTAGTGCCCAAAAGTGCGAGCACTTTGTAACGTCCCACCCCATCTACACCCTAAAAAGTTAACTAACCTAACTATCCTAACCTAACTCAGGCCCGGACCTGGCAATCGCTAACATCTTACCTAACTTTTACTTTATCCGTGTATTTAGCATTAATAATGGCCTTTTGCGTGATCGTCATCTAGTGGTAGAATCTACATTATGAACCTGTAATAACCGAGAGTCTTACTAGGCAAAATATTTAACAATTGGAGAGTCCGTTCAAGTGAAAACAAAGTAATGGTGAAAATGATGGATTATGAAAGTGAGTAGTTTTAAAGATAACAATAGTGTTTTAAACAATGTAAGTAAATTAAATAGATAAATGTTCTTTCAATGCCTTTCTTCATTTCTAGATTTAATTGCCTAAACTGATAGAATTAAAATGCTTAGCTCAAGAAGTTTTATGTAGTGAATAAAATGAATTTATAAAGTCTAATAAAACAACTATTAGCTAGACATCTACTAAGACAATAACGTATGCTGCCACAACTTATAGAGTTAAAAGTACCCGACTCAGAGTGAGTGTTAAGATCTGAAAGGCATCAGCCTCCAGCCTTGCTGGGATCGTCACACTATTCATCACAGTCTCACAGTACGTGTTTTTTTGACTCTATTGATGATAGCTCGCAATATTATGCCTCTGCCAACATCCAACTAAGTATTTCATGGCTTGACGAGCCTTACTTGATAATACACTTCATAGTGAATATGTGAACATAATTCTGAACTAGGAGTTAATTCCATGTTTCTTATTTTTGAAGCAAACAGGTATTCTCCGCAAATTAATTTATCAAATCCAGTAATGAAACATAGGCAAGATTCTATAAATTTACATAATAATTATATGTAGGAAAATCTGTATTTAATTTAATTTAGAATGGATAGTTCTTTCATTTCCAGCTCTTTCACCATTCTCTAGAAATATATCAATTTTATAACATAGAAGATGTTTTTATAACAATACATCATGTAGTAGGATTAGTCTCTACATTAGAAAGTACTAAGCCTTTGAACTACAATTTGAGTTAATATAAAAATTTAAATGGAATTACTTTTTACCATTAACTACACTTGAGTTGAACGGAACCCTTCACTTTGAGTTCTTTTAAAATTTGAAATGAGTTTACTTTCTACCATTAACTGCTCTTTGAGTTAGTATTTTAGCTTGAAATGGATTTACTTTCTACCATCAAGCAGTAAACACAGAGTTTTTATATGAAGTAAGTAGATAACAGTTTTAAAGTTTGGTTTGAATATTATACCAAATTATGACTTGCTAAATGAAGCCAGTGAATTATTCGAAATCAATCCTTAGAGAGTAATCATATCTTCCCTCATGGTAAAGAAAATGAAAACAGGTACGGCTTTGCTTGACCTTTAAATTGATTCCAATGTAAATCATCTTGACCCATTCTACAAGAACAAAATGACACAAAATTCAGTAAAAAAAGTTATTTGAAAGTTTATCTCGCTTTAAAACTAAATCGCCGAGCAGAAGAAATAATAGAATAGAATAGAATACTTAGCTCCGATCACTATTTCGGATCTCCAAACACCTCCAGCACCTGCAGCTTCCAATAGATTCACTGTTTATTTAGTTTCACTGATTTATTTAGTTTCACTCTAATTAAATTGGTTAATTTAGGTAGACTCTACGTTATGTATTTTATTTTCGCTCAACTTTATCCAAGCAAATGATTAATATTCACTGTACGAGTATCACTTTAAACTCTACTGAAATCTCAATTTATTTACTAGAGAAATACTGATATTTAACTGAAATTATTTGCAAAATATAAACAAAACACTAATAAAAATATTCACTTAAATAACTCAAGCTTTCACGGCCACTAATCTCATCGCGTCCCGAAATTAAATGCGTCTCCAATCGCATCCCGAAATTAACTGCGTCTCGAATCGCGTCCCGAGAATAACTAACTTTTTTCCCTGTAGTCCGTTCTATTTATAGAATTTGTCGCACCCCCCACCGAATTTTGACTAGCATCCATAATCCAGGTTTGCACGCTCGCACCCATGCTTGCCAGACGGACTCTAAGGCTACTTAAATACTTTTCCTTGAAGCTACTCTTTTTACATCCCCAATTAAGCCTTAATTTAGCTCCTAGTCTGCAACAATACCTAGTGTGATGAATTGATGCTAGTTACTCGCACTAATTTCCCCCAACGCACCCTTATTAAAGAGAAATAAGAGAAAAACGCCATCTTTGCATAAATTCTGTTAATGTTTTGCGTCTGAATGCTATCACATACATTCTAAAGGTGTTGATTCCCATATCACTGATTCTGTTTGGAATGAGGCAGAAACCACGATTCTCTAATGCCCATAAGTAAACCTACAGAGTACTGCACGAAAACACCCGCTACTCGACTTGCATGTCATTAGCCTGCCTTCCAAGCCAACAAGTTATCAACTCGAAACCTGTAAATTCCACAAAGGAAAGAAGACCATTATCATTTCCTCATAGTAGACGCAGATTTCTAATATGTCTACTTAGCTGTTACTCGCATCACAGAATGTAGACAATGAATTTCTTTAAAATATAGTTCCGGACTATTTCAATCGCAAAGCTCATACTCCAAAACTGAAGTATTTTTGGGAACATAACTGGGACCTTAGTACGACCCTGCTAAATTTACCTAGAAATCTGACATTTCCTACGTTTCGTTTTACGCAATATTTAACGTTCCTTTCTTTTTCTATAGTTTTCTGACAGCACGTTCCTTTTCAAGCAATATTTTGATCGTTCGTAACTTTTAAATAATAAAGATTAAAGTCCATTACTATTTTAAATGTCGATATTTTAAAGCTCAAAAATATAAAAGATTACAGTTTAGTCCTTTCTTTATTTACTAGATGTCGTTATTTAAATAATGTTAGTTTCTCATTTGTGAATGGTTGGCGGGAAGATTGAAAAATCACTCTGGTCCGTCACAGCGCCCCCTGAGGTTATACGAAAGCAAGACACTGAAGTAAAACATCTACCCCAATGAAATTCAATGACATTCACAAATGACTCTATTCTAGTTTATGAACATTTCCCCTTTGCTGTATTCTTTTTGTGTGTGTGTTGTGTTTTTAAACCAGTTCGTAATCAGCCAACTAAAAACATGGATATCAGAACAGCTGACGTCTAATACATAGATGGCAACCTCTCGCCCAAGATGTCCAGGGTCCACTGTGATGAGAGAATGGGTTTGTGAGGCCACACCGATCCTAATGACCAAAACTTGATACAAGACAATCTGCTATATGTCCGGCTCATGTAATGAATCAAATTCCCCCTCTGTAGACATAGTTCCAGTAGGCCCTCCCGATCATCCTTAAAGATTGATAGTTTACCATGTATGAAAATTCGCCCCATTATTCCAATATTCATTTAGTGAGTTTGCATCATAAAACCTGGTGAGTGTTACAAGGAGATGCGAGAAGAGAACCTGCGTGACGGAAAATTCCGTAAAATTGAACTAAGACTATTTTTAATGAATGTGCTCAACATTAATTTCAAATTTAGATAACCTAAAATATGTTCTGTAAATATCATATGAATGTGTTAAAAAAACAGTATCAAAATATCAAGATAATAACATTACAGTCACATTTTAATGACTAAGACTTAACAGAGTTGTCATCATGACGAATACTGATAAGTTATGTACCTATAATCATATAGATCTGTGGTTATAAAGGTTCTTTTTCCGCACCTACTTGAGTGTAAAGTATATCAGTCACTGACTCATTTCTCAGTGCTTGTAAAGTTAGATCTTCCTATAAGACTGCTATGCATGAGGCCCTGTTTTCTTGAAAAAACTTATCTAATTCTAAGCCCCGTATCTAATAGAAAGGTCTATGTTAGTGTGTGTGTCTCAAAGTTTGGATGTTCATAAACTTGATTTCTTCCCGTATGAATCATTTGATTTCAATAAGCCCTCTTTCACATACATGTAATAAGATAAATAAGATTTAATACCCCATTAAAATAAATATATAATATTTTATATCATACATCTCTTGAAACTTTATTCACTTTTCACGCTCACACGTTCATACAACCACGCCACTTATTTTAATCACACGCTCACTTAAGGAAGAAATGCTAAATCAAGTTAAACTACATTTTATCAGTACAGGTAAGTCAGCGTTTTTTTTTTTATAACTGCCTCACTTGTAAAAATAACAGGCCCCAAATAATGTTTACAGTAAGTAAAAGATGAAATAATTACTTTGCACAAACCTCAGAGAACCCTTTACTAAACTTACTATGTCTCCTTCGCCTTTAAAATATGTCTACCTTACTTTGTCCGCGTTACATAATAAAATTAAAAGTATTTTATTTATTAACTCAATTCAAATTTTGTAACTGTTCTGAAATTATAGCAAAACTAACAATGAATACTCATAATAGATTTATAATCAATAATTTTACAACGTTCGCAATCTCTCTCGACTCTATTTAATTTTTGTTAATGCAATGCAATGTGGTCAATTTCGTAACAACTGATCCCTTACTACAAAACTAAGTTCCTTATGACTTGTTGCTAACCAGTTAAAAAAAATTATTTATTTATTTTGGTGGTCGATAATACCCCATCTGACCCCATATTTCAAACCATCAACCTTCGGTTCACGATCTAAAATATTTTAAAACTGTATTAGATTGATAATAATATTTTACTTCCCTGGACCATAACTCAATGCCTGACCCTAAAATTTAAAATCGTAGAATAACATAGATAGATAGATAACTCTTTATTGCACACTATAAATGCAACATATTAAAACATACGTTTAAAAAGATTTTTTTTTTTTACAAAATTGTATTTAAAAATATGTGACTACCAATAATTGAATACCTGACCCTAATTTTCTTTAGTTAAGTTTTATTTTAATATCTAGTTTTAGATAAGCCTATACATTATATATTTTTTTAAGTACATTTTATTTTATTTTATTGAATGCTCATAAAATATTCAAACCTAATGGTTGCAAACCTTCCGCATATCTTTTAGATTTTATAAATTGGTTTAGTTGCCTAAAATACATGTCCGCACCAGGAATCGAACCCAGGACCCTCGCCCCAAACCCAATGCTTCACCACCAAACCACCATCGTTGATGTCATCCAAACAATGACTCAGACACCGCAACACCGAGCAGTCCCCTCACCCATCCAGCATGAGCGAAGGCGCCACCGGACGTCGCACAACCCACCCCATTAATTCCCATGAATGTAAATGCAAAGATCTATTATTTTAATAAGGCAGTTGTCTACAACATAAGATTGTACGATAGTTATAATTTGATTAACATAAAGTCCCCACTTCAACAACCTGGCACATGTGATGTACATAATTACATAGAACATAATATACCTAGTCTGTCGCCACACTATACACTCCGCCCGAGCAACAACTACCCCTAGCTGTGGAC
The DNA here is from genome assembly GCA_949319315.1 of Zelleria hepariella. NCBI lineage: Eukaryota > Metazoa > Arthropoda > Insecta > Lepidoptera > Yponomeutidae > Zelleria > Zelleria hepariella. The sequence goes on along the minus strand of OX439389.1, from coordinate 8,817,097 downwards.
GACCTGACGCAGCACCAGGCAGACATCTCCGAACTGATACTTCTTCTGCTTGTGCCCCTAAGTAGGTTTAGTTTAAAACTTAGTTCCAAAGATTATTTGTAGGTACTATGCAAATGCATTAGATTTGAGATTTGACATGTTATTACTTTGACTGAATCAATACGCATAAGATTTTTAACTGAGCTGAGCTGAAATGTTAGTCTATCGCCGCCAACTTTCCCTTAGTAACTCCTCGCCTCGCAAACGAGCTGAGCAATCCGATAGGCTCCTGAAAACCCGAGCAGCTAGCATGACCCAACAGTCCAGTCCGAGCACGGCCAAACAACCTATGAACGTGTGCATGATGAACCGGTCCCAAGCGTGTATACGAACAAAAGTCCTGAATATGAGCATGGCCTGACGGGCCTGAGTCCTAGCATGACCTCACAAGTCATGTGCACTCCTCACCAATACTGAAGCTAAACAATACACGACACTGTTGCTGAAGAAACATTTCACAATAATATAGAATTCAAAACGGTAGGTAAGTTAGCTTGAGAATAAATACCTAAATTTCCTCCGAACACCACACTCTTGGTCGTTTTCCTGCTTGTCTGCCGTCGCGCCACAGCGTCCCGCCGACCAGCCGTAGAAAACTGTATGAAGCCTACCTTAGCTATGATAAAATACATGAATTACCCTAATTCTTTAGCTCGTACAATCCTGAAAAATAAAATGTTTGCTTAAGGAACCCTCTTGATATTATTGAACCATAATAAAATCTGAATAAACTTTTCTCACAATGACCTATGATTCTATGAAATGGAATTAAACTAATCATGTATAATTATTTAACATCAAGTAGATTAAGTCAAATGTTTATTTATACTGTCACATCCCAAGGAACATTTTAACCAACAAAAACCTTCAAAGCAATCTGCAAGATTTTCCCGTTAAAGAAAAGTTTAAATTCTTGAAAATAATTCGAAAGACAATATTTTTCATAACTTTTGTTATTGAGCTAATTTACTGTTATGATTTTACCTTGGTACAACTTGTTTATCCAAAATAAAGCCCGCACAAAATTATATTTACTAAAATTCTGAAAAATGCCCGGTACTCCCCATCTATGAAATGAAGGAAAGTATATGAATGAAACGTTGTCCAAGGTTCAAACATTAGGAAATGAAAGTAGTTAGATAGATGTCTCAATATGTTTTTGGAGATCCTAGGTACTTGAATGTTTGCGAAAAGAATAATACATACACAATTTCCAGAACATCAAACGCTTCAACCGTAGCTTCACCAAACAGTTTAACACAAATTCCTTACCCTGCATTAGTTTTAAATAAAAATGTAAGTAAGTGAGTCCTCACCAACTTGATACATAGATAAAACTCAAAGACTCTGCTGTGACATTAAAGTATACCTACGTGTTTAATTTCAATCCCGCATAGCCAGTTTTGAACCAAGGTTAAAATTTAAGTTACTGTAGTCACCGAACTGGTCCGAGACTTCTATGCTAAGCCAAAATGAAACTCCCTCCTTACAGAACACACTACTTACAGGGTTTCAACACGAGCTAGGGTAGCACAATGTTACGATAAAAGTTTCATCCCACCATCGGCCATCGTCATATCGCTTCACTTCACCGCGTGAAGCGAGATGCCGCCACCAGACAGTAGAACAAACCTTCCCTCATCCCGAGTTGTACCTCCCTACCAGGAAACGTTCCCACAGCAAAACGACCGCAAAACTTGACATGGGAAAGCCTGCACTGCAGGGACGATACCGATTCCACGCTCTCATCAACAAGCAGACGTTCACTCGTTTTGTAACACAATACGCGATTTATCATGCCAAAATAACTCTTTCAATCGAAAAACTCCACAACTTTTGTTTTCTCCTTCCACCCCCCGGTAAAACTCAAACTTGTTTTACGTCTCTCAAAATTGTAAATTACTCTGTGAACGCTTGCGCAGCACGTCTAGCATAAAAACTTACTTACTTTTTACGAAAACCTTCGCTACACGTCACACACATAACCGTATCAAAACACATCTGCTAGAAATCATGTAGTTCTGCTGAACGTTGGATAAGTAGTTTGGGGCGGAATCCAGCACGCAAAAATAAGAAAAATATCGTGAGAGAAACAACAATAAAAATCTCAAAATTGACCGATTGTTTCGTATGAAATCTTCGAATAAACACACCGTGGAACTGCACCTAGTGAAAAGAAGAGAGAGAGTTAGAAGATGCTAAAAGGAAATGAAAATCTGCTTGCTCCGCTTGTCCAACTGTCGTCCGCCTATAAGATTAAAGTGAACCAACTAACTCTGCTTCCCTAGCAAAACGCCACCTCGTCAGCTCCAGCTTACAATACACGCTACGGAGTACAATATGATCCTACATGTTAACCCGGCTGACTTCAAATAATTAAGTTTCACTATAAAACACTCTGACAAATCTTCTGAAATTACCGTGTACTAGTTACGAAAGAGAAAAAAAAACAAATAATTTTCTAAGGAATAAATCGCGCATAATAACGTAAGTGTAATCAGTGATATCAATCTGAAATGTTGTTTGGTTGTCTGTGAACATGTGTCAAAAGTGAAAAAAAAAGTCAAAACAAAAGCAAGCAAATCAAAACTCACATTCACGCGAATGCAAACAAAAATTACAAAACCTCACTATTTACTGAATAAATAAGTTGAAGCAGCTATCCTGTACTCGTCCTCGCAACGTGCATCACCCTCTGCAGCCTCGCTACGGTCCCTAGCAGTCCGAAATAAACTATCCAAAGTAAAGCACAAAGTTACAATCCGGAGAGAATCTCAACGCCTTGCTCGCCCAGCCACGACAAACAACCCCTGTCCAGGTAATTAGACCGAAATCGCCCCCCAGACTCAAATCTCCACGAACGAACGCCCCCCCATGTGAAATACCTTTGTATCTAATTTCTACCTCTTTTCTTTCAGGAACCATTCGCCAAAGACCACAAAAGCCAACCTGTAGTGAAAGAATGCAAAGTTGTGGAATCAACGAAATCGTGCCCGTTGATTGTGTGTATAGATCTGTGATATTAATAACGTAGGAAGAAGCCAAAATTGCGTTTTATAATTCTCAATTTTATAGTACATAATTTACATGAAAGTGAACCTGCTGTTTTATTAATTTCAAGGGTATATTATGATGTGAAATGTTTACAAGGACCCTAGGAAAAATTTATAAATATTTATTTCCTAAAATCATCCCCAAATCGTACCGTTTATCATATGTTTATCTTTTATTTGACTGCCATTAGTTTCCCCCTTTTTATTGTAGACGGTGCCTAGCTAGGAGAAGAAAAATAAGTTTGTGTGTGAACGCATTATTGAATGAATTGAACGTACACACACAGAACATCAGACAACTGGCCCGTAACAATTGAATAGTGTCAGAGTACAAAAGTTGACGCGCTGTCTCGTGTAGATCTTCGCATAAGTATTATCAAAATATGTATAAGTTGTATCACATTAAATGTAGGTACCTACTCCAAAACGTAGTTGAATAGATTATATGTTATTCGAGTATTTAACTTTGATCTAACTAAGTAGCTACGGGTGCTATTAAACGTTCCATTTGGCTTCATGTCAGTAAATGAAATTCCCTATTTTTTATTTCCATAAAATATAGTTATTAAAAGTCTAGTCTTCAAACATATACAAATAGATAATACTGATTGTGAATTTACTTTCAATGAATTTGAATAATAATTATCAAGCTGCACTAAAGTCAATGTTTTGAATTTACTCTTGAAGACATGGCCTATCCTTGAATCATAAATAATTGAATTAATGTTAGGTACATTCAAAATAAAAGCATCCGCACCGCATGTGGTTAGCAAAATTCTGTGTTACTGTCACACCAAATACTTTAGAAATCAACCCAACAGCCCATGAATTACACAGTCTACAACACACAAAATCTACACATAAATAACAAGCTATCTCACTCATACATACATCAAGCCCGAGAGTGAGTGAGTGCTTGTGACTGTCACCATTTCACACGAAACGGCTGAACGAATCCGGACGAAATTTAAAATGGAGATAATTTAAAGGAACGGCTGAACGAATTTGGATGAAATTTTAAATAGAGATAGTAGATTATCAGAATAACATTGGCCAGAAGCAGCAAAGCAAAGCACATAATTGCTCCCTCTGCAGCCCACACGGACGAAGTCACAAGGAAAAGCTAGTATGATAATAAAAATACGAATGAATAATAAATAGCAACTGGCCTAATGATTTACTCCTCACTAGTCCTCACATGTTGTATGGCGCACGACGCAATTTGGTATTTACCAGTCACACTCCGAAATAGGCCCCTTTCGCAAGAATAGACAATAGAATCAGAGAATAGTCGCCCGTCATTTGACATTGTTTGATTGAACGCTCGTCCGTGCTCTAATCGAAACAAAATCTGCCTGCAATCTGCTGATCTGCTCCCATTCTTCAACCTAGAAACTCTGAAGAACGCCGCATATAAATGTCAACACATCAGCACGTCGAATAACGAAGAAAACACGCTGCAAAACCCGCAAAGCTAGAGAAGGCACGCCAGAATCAAACATGAAAACTATGGAAAAACCAGTGGAAAACCCAGGTAAATAAAATCAGCTAAAAGCCCTCGCCCCCCCGACTTTCAATCAGCTTGCCAACCTTTTAAGCTTGAACTTCCAAGTATCTAAACCTCAAACTTTGTTTCCTTTCAGAAAATACACATATTAACAGAAAAACGAAGCAGCTGTACTCGCCCACAACCTAGAAACCCTCGCCTGAAGACAAACTAGACGCTATGTGCAAGAGGGAAGTGAAATAAAGCAGTGTATTGGTACTGAACGGACGCTCCAACGTTAAACATTTTCCACAATCGCATACGACAACAAATTGTGGTGCTTAGCACCAACGAATAGCTGAATCCTGGGCACGGCCAGCCACATTGTAACGTCCCACCCCATCTACACCCTAAAAAGTTAACTAACCTAACTATCCTAACCTAACTCAGGCCCGGACCTGGCAATCGCTAACATCTTACCTAACTTTTACTTTATCCGTGTATTTAGCATTAATAATGGCCTTTTGCGTGATCGTCATCTAGTGGTAGAATCTACATTATGAACCTGTAATAACCGAGAGTCTTACTAGGCAAAATATTTAACAATTGGAGAGTCCGTTCAAGTGAAAACAAAGTAATGGTGAAAATGATGGATTATGAAAGTGAGTAGTTTTAAAGATAACAATAGTGTTTTAAACAATGTAAGTAAATTAAATAGATAAATGTTCTTTCAATGCCTTTCTTCATTTCTAGATTTAATTGCCTAAACTGATAGAATTAAAATGCTTAGCTCAAGAAGTTTTATGTAGTGAATAAAATGAATTTATAAAGTCTAATAAAACAACTATTAGCTAGACATCTACTAAGACAATAACGTATGCTGCCACAACTTATAGAGTTAAAAGTACCCGACTCAGAGTGAGTGTTAAGATCTGAAAGGCATCAGCCTCCAGCCTTGCTGGGATCGTCACACTATTCATCACAGTCTCACAGTACGTGTTTTTTTGACTCTATTGATGATAGCTCGCAATATTATGCCTCTGCCAACATCCAACTAAGTATTTCATGGCTTGACGAGCCTTACTTGATAATACACTTCATAGTGAATATGTGAACATAATTCTGAACTAGGAGTTAATTCCATGTTTCTTATTTTTGAAGCAAACAGGTATTCTCCGCAAATTAATTTATCAAATCCAGTAATGAAACATAGGCAAGATTCTATAAATTTACATAATAATTATATGTAGGAAAATCTGTATTTAATTTAATTTAGAATGGATAGTTCTTTCATTTCCAGCTCTTTCACCATTCTCTAGAAATATATCAATTTTATAACATAGAAGATGTTTTTATAACAATACATCATGTAGTAGGATTAGTCTCTACATTAGAAAGTACTAAGCCTTTGAACTACAATTTGAGTTAATATAAAAATTTAAATGGAATTACTTTTTACCATTAACTACACTTGAGTTGAACGGAACCCTTCACTTTGAGTTCTTTTAAAATTTGAAATGAGTTTACTTTCTACCATTAACTGCTCTTTGAGTTAGTATTTTAGCTTGAAATGGATTTACTTTCTACCATCAAGCAGTAAACACAGAGTTTTTATATGAAGTAAGTAGATAACAGTTTTAAAGTTTGGTTTGAATATTATACCAAATTATGACTTGCTAAATGAAGCCAGTGAATTATTCGAAATCAATCCTTAGAGAGTAATCATATCTTCCCTCATGGTAAAGAAAATGAAAACAGGTACGGCTTTGCTTGACCTTTAAATTGATTCCAATGTAAATCATCTTGACCCATTCTACAAGAACAAAATGACACAAAATTCAGTAAAAAAAGTTATTTGAAAGTTTATCTCGCTTTAAAACTAAATCGCCGAGCAGAAGAAATAATAGAATAGAATAGAATACTTAGCTCCGATCACTATTTCGGATCTCCAAACACCTCCAGCACCTGCAGCTTCCAATAGATTCACTGTTTATTTAGTTTCACTGATTTATTTAGTTTCACTCTAATTAAATTGGTTAATTTAGGTAGACTCTACGTTATGTATTTTATTTTAGCTCAACTTTATCCAAGCAAATGATTAATATTCACTGTACGAGTATCACTTTAAACTCTACTGAAATCTCAATTTATTTACTAGAGAAATACTGATATTTAACTGAAATTATTTGCAAAATATAAACAAAACACTAATAAAAATATTCACTTAAATAACTCAAGCTTTCACGGCCACTAATCTCATCGCGTCCCGAAATTAAATGCGTCTCCAATCGCATCCCGAAATTAACTGCGTCTCGAATCGCGTCCCGAGAATAACTAACTTTTTTCCCTGTAGTCCGTTCTATTTATAGAATTTGTCGCACCCCCCACCGAATTTTGACTAGCATCCATAATCCAGGTTTGCACGCTCGCACCCATGCTTGCCAGACGGACTCTAAGGCTACTTAAATACTTTTCCTTGAAGCTACTCTTTTTACATCCCCAATTAAGCCTTAATTTAGCTCCTAGTCTGCAACAATACCTAGTGTGATGAATTGATGCTAGTTACTCGCACTAATTTCCCCCAACGCACCCTTATTAAAGAGAAATAAGAGAAAAACGCCATCTTTGCATAAATTCTGTTAATGTTTTGCGTCTGAATGCTATCACATACATTCTAAAGGTGTTGATTCCCATATCACTGATTCTGTTTGGAATGAGGCAGAAACCACGATTCTCTAATGCCCATAAGTAAACCTACAGAGTACTGCACGAAAACACCCGCTACTCGACTTGCATGTCATTAGCCTGCCTTCCAAGCCAACAAGTTATCAACTCGAAACCTGTAAATTCCACAAAGGAAAGAAGACCATTATCATTTCCTCATAGTAGACGCAGATTTCTAATATGTCTACTTAGCTGTTACTCGCATCACAGAATGTAGACAATGAATTTCTTTAAAATATAGTTCCGGACTATTTCAATCGCAAAGCTCATACTCCAAAACTGAAGTATTTTTGGGAACATAACTGGGACCTTAGTACGACCCTGCTAAATTTACCTAGAAATCTGACATTTCCTACGTTTCGTTTTACGCAATATTTAACGTTCCTTTCTTTTTCTATAGTTTTCTGACAGCACGTTCCTTTTCAAGCAATATTTTGATCGTTCGTAACTTTTAAATAATAAAGATTAAAGTCCATTACTATTTTAAATGTCGATATTTTAAAGCTCAAAAATATAAAAGATTACAGTTTAGTCCTTTCTTTATTTACTAGATGTCGTTATTTAAATAATGTTAGTTTCTCATTTGTGAATGGTTGGCGGGAAGATTGAAAAATCACTCTGGTCCGTCACAACTTGTCTCGTAGCAAGTTAAACCGAGGCCCGTCGGTTCACGTTCAATAGCGGCAGTCGACATTGAGCCAATTGTACTGTACGTGGGAGGAGCGGATATACAGAAATATCCACCTGAATAGGTAAATTAGTACCAGGAAGATGTTAAGCGTTTACACAATCAGCGGTCCGGGCGATCCAGGCGGTCCAGGCCTCTTTAAATAAGCAATTGTACGACCGATGCTGCTGCGACTTGATAGCCATCGTAACGTCATCCAAGGGAGATAAACAGTGCTCTTAATACTGGCTGTTGATATTTGTTTGATGTACATAGACCTGAGGATTACCTACCTAGCTAAGCTGCTAGCAAGAAGTGGTATAGATGTAAAGTAGAAGATGGGCAAAAAGCCTACTTCACTTCATATCTCAGCTCTACATTTTACGTCACAGAGTTATTTTATTCAAATAAAAAAGATGACAGAAAAACTTGGAATACTTAAAACAAAGCACTTCCACACAATTCTTGCGAGGAAGTTTCCGGTACTGTGCCACTAAATGTTGGAATAACATCCCACCCCCCCTCAGAAATTCACCTACAGTAAATAGTTTCAAATCAAAATACAAATCATACTTATTATCTAAACAAAAAGAAATATGAACATGTTATGTTTCCAAAGTATCTACGTTATTATTATGCTCCAAACTTGTTATTTATACCACCTAGTTAGATTACACTTTTACCTGATATGTCACTCATTTAATTATAAGTATAATGATCATGAAAACTTAAGAAAATATTTTGCTACGCCACCTATAAGTATACAATGTTATGGAATTGTTTAATTAAACCAAGTGTTACAGTAATGAATGAAGAAAAAATGTCTCCCTCCCTAGAAGTTAACCTGTTATAAACTTATAAGTCTATGCTGTTAAGTATGTGTCTCTGTTTTGTTTTATTTTATTTTATTTCATTTAATATTTTGGGCATCCGCTGAAAACCAGCGCCGTGGCGTGCCACGGCATTATGCTGAGCGGCTACCTTTTTGGTGCAATCTGATAAATTGTATTTAAATTGATTTATTGTAATTGTAATTGATATGTGCTTGTACCAAATAAAGTTATTTCTATTTCTATTTCTATTTCTATAAAATAAACACCTGAGTGCACCTTGCGTAAGATCAGAGATGTTCACCCAGACTAGGTAGGTAATTCCATTTTACAAATATTTTATCATATGACTCTTTTTTGTTTTTCTTTGAATTCTTAGGTATAACAAATCTAGCCATTGTACTTAGGCTTGAATTTTTAATGTTTTGCTGATTTTGGCCGGTGTTTGTTTGAATACGTCTACATAAGGGTACCTATATTAAACTAGAAGTCTTACCACTAACCAAACGTTGACGAGACAAGAAAGAAACCTACTGATAAACGGCCCGTCACTAAACTACTTTACGGCTGCGTTGTGATAGGCCAAATTTATCAGAAATGGGAATACATTTGAATTTAACCAGCAGATGAATGAAAGGTTCTAAAGATTATGGATGTAACTTTCTTCTGGGACATTTCTACCTGAGAAAAGTACCTGCATAATGTGAATAAGAATTTCCCTTGATACATTTTTGATGAATTCCATCATCATCATCATCAGCCCACCGCTGCCCACTGCTGGGTATAGGCCTTTTTCCCCTCGCGCCACCTCTCACGGTCCCTCGCCATCCGCATTTATGGACCTTCTGCCGCCACAACGATGTCGTCCGACCATGGAGTTGCAGGTCTTCCTACCGACCGCCGTCCAACTCTTGGCCGCCACTCTGTTAATGTCCTTGTCCACCGACCATCCTCCCGCCTCGCCAGGTGTCCTGCCCATTTCCACTTGAGACCCGCGAATCGATCACCAACATCGTCGGCCTTCGTTAATTTATTACATTTGATTAAATAGCCCGGTGAATTATGTTGTTAAACCCCATGGTAGGGCCACGGTATGAGGCTACCATTTGATCAGCACCTCTGTTGGTTTTACTCTGTGCTGTGGGGGACACTCTGAGACGCCTCGATCGGCACAAAGGAAGCGTCAATTGTCTCCGATCGTTCACCGGCAGAGGCTCATGCGACTATGACCCATATGCAAAAAGATTTCCATCTAGGTCACACCAGGTGATGACATTGACACCTCATCTGCGTGAATGGGCCAGTTTTCTTTGTCAGGACCGTTTTGGCCACGCTACTCTAACCTAGCATATGGCTCTGCGACTCTCCATAAGATCTTTCAAAATTCAGAAGTTGAATACAGAATTAGTATTGGTGGCGATTATACGTTCAGAACTCTACTTCTTATTTTTAAAGTTTTTACACCATCTTTAAGTACCTAGTATTATACATTCTGCTATCTATCATGCCCTTTGAAGCTGCCAAACGAAACAAGGAGCTTGTGGTTTTTTCTTTTCAACCCATGAAATTTCGAGTCTCTACCTACCTATTCCAAAATAATATTTGTTCTCCAGCAGCAATTTGTCCCCTTTTAGAATAAAATGCCCCGAAATTGTTTCAAAGAATAAGAATAAGTTTATTTGTGTAAAAAGTGATACATAGAGTGTTACAAAAGTATTTTAACTAGGTGTTGTTGATCAAGACAAGATTTTAGCTTCTGTTGCTGTGCTAGACTAGAAGTCTGTGCTACAGCAATCAGTGCCTATTCTCCACCGTAGCCTCAGGGGTTCTATAGTTTTCAATAGCAGGTTTTTATAACATTTTATAAAGGGATCCATGAACTATCAGTGCAATGTCTGTGTATGTTTTAAAGTGAACCAGGAACGCTCCCTCGTTCCCTCTCTCCTGTGACATTAACCCACAACCTTGAACCTCTAGTAAATAGCGCGACCTCATTATATGACACTGGAAGATCGTATTTTCCGCAAAAGGCAATCTAGGTTGCCTGGAGGTAAAGAGATCGTCCAAATGAAAACTGCTCGCTCTTTCACTACCTACGCACACATATTGCTTGTAATAAGAGTTGCGATACGCGGATTCGCGCGCAGTTTCAGTATGAAATCTTAACTTACACACGTGAACCTAAAATCTTCAGGAATTTTGCTATATCTATCATAGTCACAGGTCATACATTGCTAATTACGTTGTAAGTAGTGCTCTCTGTAATAATGTTAATGAATAAATGACACCTTGAGTGTGTCATATCCTGGAAGAGGCTTGTCTCCAAAGTGGACGATTGTGGGTGGAGTAAATAAAGATGATGTGATGATAGATCAGATTTTTTAAGAGAAGTGACCTGTTAAATAAGGTACTTACAGATAAGAGCACGATCCTTAAGTTGCTAAAAAAAAGTTTACTACGGAAAGTTTGTTATAAGCATAAAGAGATGCACAAAACACAAGCTCATGTGGACCAGTGAAGAAAGAACCTTACTTATTAGCTCTAAGTGACTCTAAGTTGAAACTTACTCAATAGTCCTACGTGGCTACAGACCTTCGTTGCATGGACCAAGCGCGCAATCATGAATTGCAAAAACTACACTAGGAAGCACCCAGGTTCAGCTCAGCATCTCTGTTGAGAGCAATTTTTACCACGCTGACTCCCATAAAAATGGAGAAAACGTTTTGTATTATCCGATATCATTGATTTTGTTGTCAATAAATTTCTGCAGAATTTAATCTTTTGAATTTTTTGTAATTCATTAAATGTAATGCAGGTAACTCATAGATTACAGTGTGATGTAACTTTTGAAAAGTAGGTAACAGACATCAGTGTAAACGGGTAATATTTATCCTCACGAGCACAAATTATACTAACAACATGTGCTTACCAATGACGTCCAGCTGGACCGGGCAGGGTCGTCGGGGTAAAGGTAGATGTCTAGCAGCGCCCACGAGCCGCGCCACACGAAGACCACCAGCGAGCCGACCACCGCCACTGAGAAGATGCAGTCCAGCACGTACAGAGCCGTCTCACGGCTGTTCTGTAAACAAGGCTCGGTTTGTATTTCAGCCCGGAATCTCCTCGCAGAGATTTGAGAGATTTGTCAGAGATGGCAGAGATTTGTCAGTCAACTGTGGGAATTTGTTACTTATCGTAAAGTCGTCATTATTAGTTACCAACTTATCATAAGTAACAAGTTAATATCTTTCCTTAATACATATAACTTTGAATGATATTCAAAGATAATTTCGTTCGTTACCTACAAAAATAACTGCGGTTTGACCAGTTTTGAAGCACATTGTCACTTCAAGTTTATCTGGCTGGGTAGGTACTCGTATCTAATGAAGAATAGAGTTAGTATTTTACATTGTCACTTCAAGTTTATCTGGCTGGGTAGGTACTCGTATCTAATGAAGAATAGAGTTAGTATTTTTGAACTTTTAAGGAACTTATAAATTATAATTCTTTGGTACCATTTTGTAGTTACATGTTGCATGTTTTCAGCTATAAGACAATATGCCTTATCTGTTGTACTAAGGTTCTACACTGCAACAACAACTATTGCTTTTGTGCTGTGTTATTGTCCGTATAATAATATTTTATCTAAGTTGTACACATGGCGCGAGACTTCATGATTTTATTTTGAGACAGACATAAGTCGATCACGCGTCGTAGCATTGTGTTATGTTTACTACGGTAGAAGGTAGCTAATTTTGTCAGATACGAAAAAGTTAAAAATATTGTGATTATGTTTGCATGCTTTTTAAATACCTAAATACTTTTTATCTTTATCTTATCTTATCTTGTATTTGAGCATTGAAAGAAACTTGTGCACAAAGGTTTATAAGATTAACTAATGTCAACAAGGCAAAGGCCAGTGTCTTCCATTGTTTTATTTTCAAGAAACACCCGAGAGTTCTCCTTTGTACTCGATGCAATTAATGACGAAGTTTATTTGATAAACAAGCAAATCGTGATTATACGGTGCATTTTCGTTTGTTATTTTTTTAAAGTTGATGTTGATATATTATTATACACTTTTTACGTTATTCGTATTATTTGTGCTATAAACACACAACACAAGCATTAAACACTTAATTATGACCAAACTCTTGAACCTGAATATGTATTATAGTTTTCACTTTACTTTAATTGATGACGGTAAATAATAACCCCGTATCATAAAACAATAAGCAAAACAATAAATCACACATAAAAAAGTATCTAAACCATTGAAACCGTTTACAAATACAAAAAGTCTATAACAGTCTGACAAAATATTTAATAACCTAAGCTCTACGGAGGGCGTAGGCTGAGCTACGAACTCGTAGCGCCTCGTAGAACGCGATTAACGTAGCTTTAGAACTTTGACACCACTTACATTGGCTTTATGGCATCAATTCCCATGTGATGTGATTAAAATTGTTAACAGAAACAGCTATGCTACACCACGCGACGTAAAACCGAAGCTCTACGGAGGGCGTAGGCTGTGCTACGAACTCGTAGCGCTTCGTAGCGCGCGATTATCGTAGCTTTAGAACTTTGACACCACTTACTATGTGCATTAACTTTTACGGCACAGATTTTTAAAGTAACGTTAGTGTTATAAGTGCAATTTATATTGTGTATAACGAAAAAAATAAAATAAGACCGACATTTTAATTTCCAATCTTGAGCTGCGGACAAATACATTTTATGCTCAAGAAGGAGAAGACGAAGAATTTGCATATCGCATAAACGGCTGAACCGATTTTGTTAAAACATGTCTAAAAACTATCGCTAGAAGAACCGATTTCAAATTTAAAAAACCGCAGACAGACACACACACACACACACACAATAGGCGGTCAAACTTATAACACTCCTCTTTTTGGGTCGGGGCTTAAAAACACTTTTTAGATAAAGATAGATAAAGATAAAAATTAAAAGGTGTTTACTGCCTCAAACAAGAAAATACAAATAACAGTAGGAATAAAGAAACGTTAGAATCGTTAAAATACCTACGTTCATTCGATTGCTCATAATATTATTGAAAGTTGTATAATGTGTCATGTAAAGCACGTTTTTATCGGTCGATCCGTTAATGCGATATCTGTTTTCAGTATATTTCGTATTCGGATGGCCATGGAGTTACACACTTCTGCGGTAATAACGCCGCAACGGTCCTAATACAAAATGTACCTGATTACAGATATCGCAATAACGCATGCGGTACCCCCGACCGATAAAACGTGTCTGTGTGGTAGCCTGTAATATACGTTTGAGTAAAGTTTTCACTTAAGGTGGAAAGATAGGGCCGTGCCACTGCTTCTTAGACCAGAACACATAATCGGCTGAATTATTGTTGTTCTTTTGTTTACAATAATGAAAAGAATTCTATGTTATTGCCGCGAACGAAAAATCGCTGAACAAAAATAGCTCAGTTTAGCTACAAAATGTAAAAAACTGTAAAAAATTTGAATTTCCCGCCACGTTGCTATCGTCTACCCTTAAGCACTTGCCCTGGGTGGAAAAGTTGATGAAAAACTCAGTATCACGTGCTTGTCACATTGTGAAGGAAAACCCCGGGGCAACAAAGCGGAGGCGACGATGCAAATGTTATACTATTCGATGACGTGGTGAAGAACTACTCACTTCTTATTGAATTACTTGCACATGAAGCACGTTATAATCTCATTACAATCACCGACTGATGAACGGTTGTTCTATCAATATACAGATGCAGAACAAAAGTTTTGAGATTCGGTCCTTACGGACCTTAACAGTAAATAAACCTACTTTTGTCCCTTTGTTTTAGGTTTCACTAGACTTTAATTGAAGTATCTAGATACAAATTGCGTCAGATGCACTAAGTCAAATCGTCGTCGTCGTCGTCTATCGCCTGGTATGATGTAATCAATGTAATGTAAATAAAGATGTACCGCAGGTTTTTAAAATGGTACCTTTGCTTCCTCCATCAGGGATATTGCCATTTGAGGGATCTACACGGTAACGTGGCCTAGACACTGATCTACACCTCATACACGGTACATCTCATACACAGCTGAACCGATTTTGATTAAACATATCTAAGAAAATTCGGTAGACAACTTTCTTTAAAAAAAAACGCATCTTAATTCACCCGTTTAAGAGCTACGTACGGTACCACAGCCAGACACATACACAGACACACAGCCAGACACATACACAGACACACAGCCAGACACACATAGCGGTCGAACTTATAACACCTCACTTTTTGTATCAGGGGTTAAAAACGAATCAAGCATAGTCTCAGATCACCACCTACCGTCCTGAACATGGTGGGCACGTCGAAGTAGTCCTGCGGCGAGTCGACGGCGACGGCGAACGGCGCCGCGCAGATGTTGCGCAGCGCGCGCAGCGCCGCCAGCGACAGCGTCGCCGCCGCCGTCGTCGACAGCAGCGTCCGAGCGCTGTCTCCCGTGCACTCGTTGAGCAGGTTCCACACGCCACGCCACGCCGCCACGCACGCCACGCCCGCCACGCACGTATACAGCCGCGACAGCGCGTAGTAGCGCAGCCGGCCCGTCTCCGGCCGCAGCCGCGCACTCAGACACGTCTGCCACACGCACGTCACTAGCTCGCAGAGCAGCCCGAAGGCGGCGCACGCGGCCGCGCTCCACACCTCATCCTCCGGCAGCACGTAAATATCCAGCAACGTCCAGGTGCTCTTCCAGTAGGTGACGACGGCGGGCGCTACGACGACGCTCGCGAAGAGCGCGTCTGACGCTTCGAGCAGTGCGGCGTGCGCGCGCGAGCCGCCCGCGAGCGTGTCGGCCAGCCCAGCAGTACTCCCGCGCATGTCGGCGAACGGCGGCTGAATGCGGCGCGCCTGCGCCCTGCCGCCCGCCAGCCCGCGCCACCCATAATCACCACTCATAATTGGATTATGATTGCGCGTTCCCGCGATTCCAATGGACTCCGCTCGCGTAACCGCGACGTTCAACTAGTATGTACTAGGTGTGCGGTGTGAGCAAACAATTTCATTCATTCAGATGCGAGCTCCCTCGCGCTCCGGCCCTGTGGGGCGTGGGGCAAGCTAGGACTGTGATCGCATGCGAAGAATTTTATTTCGTACGCGTTCGGTCTCATATTTATCATACTATGGTCACCTTTGGAAAAAGCTTCTTTTCGGCCACATCAAATATTGTTTTCTTCCCAACATTTATTTTGCTTTATTTACCCGTAAGGAACTAGAACATACCTATCTACTAATCATTATGCACAAACGACTATCACTAGAACTAGACTTGTTTTTAGAATATATGTAAGTAGGTGAGTACCTAGTTATCGTAACGTCCTACTCATACCTATCATTTTATTTTAACTACATAGAGCGTGCGCGCGCATCAGACAGGGTGTTACAGAAAGGTCCTGTAACACTGAAAGGGGTCGCTTAATTTATTAGTGGGCTGATGCCTTCCGATACACAATCATCATCATCAGTACATGTTATCTCTAATCAGGGACATATGGCTCTCAAAATAGTTTGTTTAACTTCCAGGCTAGGAAGAATGCTAACGATCGTGTAAAAGCTTAATTAAAACTATCTGCATTTTCATTTGCGCTTCGAAATTTGCACGATGCCCCGTGGTGTAGAGTGTAGAAAAAGAAAAAAACACTGGCCGTTTAACTACATATATGCCATAAAACAGGCAGAAAAAAGTGCCTCGTTTACACGCGCTTCTCCGCGAAAGTGTTTGTTCGTGACCGTTTTCTATACAAAACTGTGAATGTAAATGGGGACTAAGCTCCTTTAAAAAATAATAAGTCACGGTATAGAACATTCAGAAACGCGGTTTCTTCTTCCAGTCATTTTAATATTTTGTGCCATAGGCAATGACATTCCAGCCATAGGTTAACTTTTAATACCAGTTAATTTTAAAAAAATGCTCCGTTTCTGTTTTATTAAAAAAATAATTATGGTTTGGTTTGTTAGTTAATTTTTTTTAAACAACATTAATGAATTTAATTTTAATTTATATGGTAAAAGTTTACAATGCAGTTTTTTATAAAAAATTACCGCCGGTCCCCAGAACCGGTTTAATTTCGAGAAAATTGCTCTTAACTGTTGTTACGATTTTCAAAGTGGCGTGCATTCGGACTCGAGTTATCTAAAAACACATTTCGAGATGGAGCACCGGACTCTATCGAAATAAAGGTTTTATTTATCGAAAAATATATTTTTATTTATATTTTCCCGCAAATGAACCGGTTTTGAGGACTAGGAACTCTGCGGTGTTTTTTTTACACAGGTCGTCGGCCCATCTCATCTCAAACTCAAACAAACTCACATCATAATCATCAGCCCACCTTTGCCCACTGTTGGGTATATGGTTTTTCCCCTTGCGCTAACTCTCACGGTCCCTAGCCATCCGCATCCATGAACCCTCTACCGCTGTGACAATGTCGTCCGACCATCGGGCCATCGGGGCTGGATGGTCTTCCGACTGATCTTCGCCGCCAGTTCTCGACCGCCACTCTGTCACTGCCTTTGTCCACCGGCCATCTTCATAATCTTCCCTCCAGGTGTCCAGCCCATTTCCACTTCAGACTCGAGATTTGATCACCGAAATCGACCACCTTCGTTCTCTCACAAACTCACATTGGTCCTGAACCGAGTGTCGTAGATATAGGTAGGCTGCTTCCCGTCTGTGAACACGAAGAAGGGCGGCGCTAGCACGTTGCGCGACGCGCGCAGGCACGCCAGACCCACGTACACCAGCGTCAGGAGCGTTGCTATCAGCACCGGCCTGGAGACAACCAGACGTCGGGCTTAGAAACGAGAATCAAATAACTACTAAATAAAAAAATCTAAATACTATGACAAGTATTGATGCAGCAACACCAACACGGCCGGGAAGGACTGCAATGTCAGCAAGGGTAATCTTACTTTTTTTTGTATACGACATGTAAACTAAATTTAAAATACCCCCGACATTTTAGCTTCAAATTAGCATATCTCATAAATGGCTGAACCAACTTTGATAAAAACATGACGTCTGAGCACTCGCTAAATAAAATTCTTTGTTGTTATACAAAAACATTAAAAGGACCGACGGCATTCATAAATCGTAATTATTGAAGTCGTCAACTAGGAGCCCATTTTGGCGCCATTGCGTTACAGATTCAGGGCCCTGAATCTTCAAAATCAATCAAATTTCAAATAAAAAAACCGCATCCAAATCGGTTCACCCGTTTAAGAGCTACTACGGTGCCACAGACAGACACGCAAACATATAGCGGTCAAACTTATAACACCCCTGTTTTGAATCGGGGTGACGTACCACATTTACGAGACAATATGCAATTCAGTCATTATAGTGATAGCCATTTAGAATTTCAGGCATTATGGGTCAAGGGCAATTTGAAATTTAGGCACAATGGCATCGAGGCGTTTTGACATTCGTTCGTTACGGAGGGAATAAAACAGATAGGTTGAGGAAGAAAACAAAATAGCTAGATCAGGACTTCAAACAGGAATCACTTGGTTTGCCATGTCAGTATAGCGCTTTAGGTACATTCCTTTAGCGCGTATCTCTTTAGCTGAAGAATCCACTCACGCGGTCAAAGCGGTTTATTTGCGAAATAAATTGCTCTGAAATTAACATATATACTTTTTTTATTTAATGGGAATATTCATTTCGGACGTATTTTTTTTAAAATTATATTTAAATAATATTTTTTAAACCTACATTAAAACTGCAGCTACCAATAATAAACATCGAGCAAGCCCCGCGTTGTTCGAACAAAATTAGAACAAACAGATTTTTTCGATTCGCTACCGAAAATAAAAAAAAAATGCGTATTTAAAAGCGGCGGCAAAAAATGTCTGGTAAACCCTTTGGTAAACCTATCTAACAACTTTAAATTAAAAAAATACAATAGAGTCCGACATGGTAAGTAGTTTCTTGTGACATCAGTGGTGATTTTTTTTTTATGTTTTGAGAGAGGATAGAGGTTTTAGTATTTGCGCACGCGAGACAGCCACAGATTTTTCAACTGATTAGTCTGTACCTACTGCTACACGCTCGATAATTTCGCAGCGAGCGAGCGAGTTTTTAGTCTGTAAAAGTTTCCCAAGCACGGCACGGGTTAGAACTTTTCTGGCAAGGGATAGCACATTATGAGGAGCCATCTCACCTGTGTGGGTCTCTGCTGTCAGGCAGCACGGTGGCGACGGTCTCGTCGAACAGGCCGAACCCGCCGTGGAAGTGCAGGTTACACGCCAGCACAAACACGTACGTGTAGACGCGAGAGAGGACGCGCTCGCGCAGCCAGCGCCCCGCGCCCCCGTCCGCGCCCCAGGCGCCCTTCGACCGATCCAGCAGGAAGTGTCTGGAAAAGAGGCAACACCTTTTAGAATACCATAGCACACACATACCTACCTACTTTTAGTCGTGAATGTGGAAATCCTAAATTGATGACGACACCTTGACATAGGTATCCGAGCTTAGGCTTGGACCTGTGATGCAAATTCCATTTTGTAAAAGTAGTGTGGTGGGAAAGTCCACAGTTTTTTCCATTGTGCACCTAAACTGAGATATTTTTGTTCAGCAATTTTTGTTTCACGACAGTAAAATAGTACTATTTTCATGATTTTAAACCACTAAACAAAAAAAATAAGCTGATTTGCTTTGCTGGGGCCTTAGCCTGTAGCGCTATAGCGTGTCGATGGCGTCCCAGCAGAACGACAAAACCGGGGTTTCCTGGTTATTCTCCTACAACCAGAGAACTAATCCTCTAGAATTAGAATCAGAATATTCTTTGCTGTGCTACAAAAACATTACAAGGACCGACAGTATAATAAATTGAAATTGGAGCCGTCAACTGGGAGACCATTTTGGCACCATTGTTTATGTGTATTGTGCCATTGCGTTACAGGCGAAGGCCCCTAGTCGAACAACCATTCAAGTGGTATTGCCATTGCCCAAAAAACTAGAAGTTCGAGCAAATCTCGTAATCAGCTGAATTATTGTTGTTTAGAATAATTAAAACAATGTTTTTTTTATTGTCGTGAAAATAAGTCAATTTAGCTACAAAATTGAAAAACCTGTGAAAATTGTGCACTTTCCGCCACGCTACTTTTGTTGAATCCTAGACGTAAAAACCTATATCTGGGTACAGTCAGCCACATGCTAGGATACCCCTTTTTGTTCCATTGGCGCCCTTATGCCGCGCGCGGTAAGAGCTGCCATGGGGTATCTGTGACTGTGGCCGACCGTACATTCAAGTATGTATATATGAATGTAGGGGGTAATCTACAAAACGACTCATCCGATTTTAAAAATTACTTTACTAATGGGAGTGCTATTTTTATTGGGTTAGCGGGAAAAAAACTAAGTCTGCGCGGACGAAGTCGCGGGCAAAAGCTATTTTTTATGTTTTGGTAGGTTAATGTAACCTCAGTGACCACTCGGACATCATATTACACACTGTATGACGGTCCCTATATTAAATGACATATACCTAAGTCAAAGGCCTTACGTCTTGGTGTGCCTTGAATATTTTTTCTGGGTAGCTACATAAAACTCGTTCACTTTTGTTTTGAAGATGTAGAGCGCTGGGTGATATTGAAAGAAAAAAAAACAATAAAAACAATCGAATATTAAAAACATCGTCGAGACGAGACGATAATTAAAAAAAAAAACTAAAAAATAGGTTGATAGCAGCTGCCAACAGACAGGTATGTTGTTGCAGTAAAAAACAAAAGACTATCATTAAGAAAATAAGAATAAAAGGAGTATCTACCTACCCAAACATAGCAGAGATAAAAAAGAGGTTAATAAGTCCAACTCAACTGCAGTTCAATAAAATCTGTCATTCATTGGTTTTAAACAAACTTACCTCAGAAGTGTGAAGCAGATATGTATGCAGATGCCCAGCATGTAAGCCTGTGCGTAGGGGAAGAACTCTATGTTCAGCGCCATAAGGTTGAGCATCCCTCGCCAGGCCCCGACGGTCAAGGGAGCTACCACGACAGCTGCGAACGCGGCGTCACCTAAAATATGGAAGCAAAGTCGGGGGCCAATAGTCGGGAATATCAAACTCGCAAATGTCGAAGGAAATACTCCTTCAAGCGACATGTTAAGAAGATTGTGAACCGCGTGCTCTGCCGCGCTTACCTACGCCCATACAAACGGTTCTCGCACTTCTGTACGTTTTCCTTTATATTTTATTTAAAGCAATATTTTAATCTATAAGTATGTAATTAAAAATTAAAAGTGAGTACAGATATACTTAGATTATAATCTGAAAAAACGATTGACACTCAAATCATTGAAATCGGAAAAAAATTAGAGATATCAAAACGTTTCCTCCGTTTTTAAGGGTGGTATTAATAGTCGTCTGAGTTCACCTACTTGAGATCGATCTCAAGGAGGTAAATGTCAAGCCTTGGGTAATGTCAAACTTGAGTAGCTGTCTGCTTATTAATAGTCACGATCTTGAGATTGACATAGACATTAGCCGACTTACTTGAGTGAGTCGACTTACTTGAGTCGACGCCATATTAATAGAGCCGACTTGAGCTCGGAATTGAGTGAGTCATTCATCTTTTGACAGTCCGTGACGTCTCAATTTCAATACAACGTGGTTTAGAGTACTAGGCATGCATAAAATGTTAAGAAGCTGTAAGATCACTTACTTGAGACCGGAGTCGCTGGCATATTAATAGAAACAATCTTACGTGAGTTCACCTACTTGAGACCAGACTTGCAACTGTCATTTCCAAGTGCAGGCGATAGCCGACTCAAGTTCGTGTTTTTCATCACCCGACTACGCAAAGCAATAACGGGAGTTATTTTCTTTGATAATTAATATACAAAAATGATGTCTAGTCAGCGCGCATCCAAAGCGAACCTACCGCAAGAAGTTGCAGCTTAACAATATACTTAGGACCATCGTCGACATCGGAAGTTACGTGGAAAGGGACCTTGTGGTGTGAAATAATTTGTCGTCGTCATTCGACCGGCACCTCTACCACATCGCTATGACTAGCCAGAAAAGTGTTTCTACCAGCCCGAGTTCTTCGAGCTGCAAAACTCCAGCAGTTCAGAGCCCCACAGTCATATTACCAAGAAAGAACTCCGAAGAGCTGAGGTTTAAAAAAATAAGCTGGTACTAAGTTTGAGTTTAGTTTGGTATATAGCCTCAGACGCTCCGGTTTCCTCACGATGTTTTCCTTCACAGTCAGGGAGTGTTATGTATGCGACTTTGAAATAAATTAATGTCATGGGTAAGGTACATGCCCTCATCGGGACTCGAACCAGGATCCCTCGATTCCGAGTCCATTGTTCTACCCATTATGCCACCACCGCGTCACCATCTAAAACTCAAATACTACCTATAAAGGCATGGTAGAATCAGAAGCTACGAGCTTGTACTTGGTCAAATACAGAAGTGTTGTCAAAATTAAGTTTTAATTTCAAAGAATAATCTTGTAAGAAACTACACCACACACTAATAAAAAGGCAGAAAGTATATTTCAACTCTTTCCTTACTTACGATGTAATAGGGACTATTTTTGTACAATCCAAGGAAATTATTTCGTGAAACGCACGTACACACGACAACACGTCGACCTTTACACGCTAGTACTCTACTCGGTTCCGTTACGGGCGACTTTACAACAACAGTGTACACTTTGACGTGCTGTCGTGTGTACGATAGAATTTGAGTGCTGTAACGTGAATGACGTCATGTCAATGGTCTGAAGGTATTAGGCGTGCATAAACATCCGGAATCTCTTCTAAGGCGATTGGTGACAGAAAGTTTCATGTAGTATGATACATATCATGTAGATGGCAGCACAACATACAATTCAAACCTCTTTGCTCGTACCTAGTTTTTTTAAGACAATTTGCCGGCCTTCAAAGCCCAGTTGGACCATAGAGGTTACTAGGCATGCATAAAATATAAAGCGGATATAGTAGGGAAAACTTGAGGGTGTGGTATCATTCATACGAGTAGTAGGTATTCAGTAAATTAAGTTGATACTTGAAGATAAATCTGAATAGGGAAGACCTTCATTAATGTTACATAATTATCTAATTTTTTTTCTAATTGGAAAATAAACAAGCCTGGGAGAGTTGTAACATATTTATTAATACAATATTGTTTCCTAATCATCATCTAAAATTTCTACACCTGACATGAATTTGCGCTGAGTCGAGTATTCTTCCCCTCATTTTATGTGTTCATTCTCCACACATTATTCCAGGTTTCGGGACCAACGCTGGTGTTGTAAAATTGCCTTGGTTTTTATCCCTCCTATCATAACGCCCTAACTTCGTCGATTGTGCGTCGGACAGTAGGTACTTTCTGATTTTCCTGGAATCAAAATAAAACATTAATGTAGTAGAATGATGTGCGCAACGATCAAACGTTAGGTTTGCAGTCGCTCTATAATTTATTATAAATTCGCTTGGCAAATTACTACTTTCTCTACGTAAACACAACCTCTAAAGTTATATTAAATGCGCAAAAAACGTTGATGATGGGGTATTTTAAAGACCTAACTGACGATATCTGTAACTTGTATCGTGAACTATGTATATTTTATACAATTATAGTGAATAAATACCTGTCTTGTCAGCAACTCGTTTGTAGAGGTCATCCAACTGGGTCCGCTAGGTACTGAAGCTCGAAAAACGGAAGCTCAAATAACGGAAGCTCGAATGAACTGAAGCTCTCTGTTGGAAGTTTCCGGCATGATATTTTTCGGCCAAAATATTGAAAATAACCTCTCTGGCGCCACTTATTATCCATAACCGACTAAAACGTTCAATATACTGAAAATCACAAGAATTTACGAGACATTTTTATAATAATTATTTTCGTAGTTTGACTGATGTTTGACAGTAGAAAAAGTTTTTTCTTTTATTCGACAGTTCTGAAAACCGTGAAAAAAGTTGTTCACCTTACGAACCTCTTTGAAGGTCAAACTGAGGTTGTGGCTAGCCTCTTTCTAATGTATGGTAGCCTAGTACATTCTTTACTCAAGCGTTGAAATAGTTCATTCTTGACTCAAGTCGAGGACTTGAGATCGGTCTCAAGTAAGCGCTGCTTTATTAATATGCTGAGTTACTCACTCAAGATCAAGCTCTCTGTTGCCAAAGTAACGAATAACAATGCTGAATAAAAATGGCTGAAGCGAGTCAGATCTGTTCCTTTTTGTCTAGACCAGGGTGCCGCTACAAAATTGTGTCGTCATATTGAACGAGCGATCGAAGTATGTTTGTATGTTTGTATGTATGAATGATTGTGTCGTCATAACTAGTGGTTCGCCCCGAACTTTGAACTCGCGACCCTATATCTCAGCAACCCCTCGACCGATTTGGCTCATGTTCGAACTTAAAAATTCTCTTTCCCTCATTTACCCGCCTACCAAATTTCATGACGATCCGACTAAATTTGCTCAAGTTATCGTCGAACGAACATTCATACATACAAACATACAAACATACATACATACATACATACATACATACATACAAACGCCGGATTGTTCCAGTAGACTCGGAGAACTTCGCTCGCTTCGCTCGCTCGTTCAAAAATATAAAGGCGGCTTAATGGAATTAAAAGATTTTTAAAATTCTAACATCCAAATCCAAATCGGACGAAGAGTGGATATGGGGTTAGCAAAAACTTAGTTATCCTGAGTTCACAGTTCGGGGTGAACCACTAGTTATTATAATCGAGTACCTATTTGGAGTAGAGTTCGTGTTATATCTTGTAACATCACTTTTATGTTTGTGGAATCCTGGACTATTATAGAAATGACAAGTTGACAACTGAATAACACCGGACCATGGACAATTTCATGGACCAAAAGGAGGTCAAACTCAGGTTGTGCCTTTCGAATAGTCTCTTTATAATGTATGGGCGCCTAGTACTTTTGAGTTGGGTTTAAGCTTTTTGACCACATTTTGAACTTTAAATGGTATCATTCGTTCAAATAGTTCATTCTTTACTCAAATCGAGGACTCAAGTTCGCGCCTAAGATAGGTTTATTAATAAGCCAATGTCTCAAGTAGGTGATTTTTGTTTTCTGAGTTCGCCTACTTGAGACCGATCTCAAGTAGGTGATCTCAGAGGACTATTAATACCAGCCTAAGTGCGTCTGGGTCCTTTGCCCCAAAAAGTGTTAAGTGCATAACGGGGATATGTGTGCCGTTATCCCTTTGCATTTCGTGGTACAGTCGGCCACACGCTAGGATACTCCCCTTTTTGGTCGATTGGCACCCTTATGCCGCGCGCTGTAAGAGCTGCCATGGAGCTGTGGCTGTTGCCGACCGTACCAAACTTTGCTCATCACTTAGGTACCGAAAAACCGGCCGAGTGCGATTCAAACTCGCGTAGGTATAGGTTCCGTGCCGAACTGCCGATGCATTTTTGTTTCATTCAGTGATCCCTAGTGCGGGTCTGACTTAACTCCTGGACTGTGCTGAGGACTCTACATCTTTTTCCAAATGGATGACAGTATCTAATAGGTATTAAGTAAGCGCCTGGAATAAAAAAACGAGGTAGGTACTATCGCCTTGTAAGTTTGCTATTTTTCTTACAGGAATGTGAATAATTGTAATCTCTGTAGAAGGTACAGTCGGCCACGCGCAAGGATACCATAGGGATCTCAAAAGATCTAGGTAAATATATCAGACACTTTTTACTCACCAGCTCCGTAAATAAACTCCCTCCGACTGCATTCAGTGTACTCCACTTCTTCTTCATCAGGTTTTTCTTCGTATTGGCTCTTACTGAACCGCGCCACAGTCACGTCAGACAACAGACTTTCTTTCTGATTTGGCGGCATCTGGAAGCCCGTTGCTCAGAGTCAAAGAAGATAGGTATAAGTAGGTAACCCGAACTGTACTATACCTACCGACCTTTAATAAGGACTTCAAGTTACACAAGACAGCACAAAGACACGCGTGCACTCCCTCTATTCTCACCTAAAAATCGTAAAAAATCGTACCTTATCTTACCTAAATCAATCAATTCGTTTCGATTAACAACTCCTATTTTAATCCTGATCATCAAACGTGTACCTACTAATAAGACTACGCCACGCGGCTAATCACAAAATACTTAAACTAGTCTACACAGCCATTTGTCAGTCACTATTGACCTATTGTATCACCGTTTGGGGCAGTGCTGGCAAGACGTACCTAATTGATGCAGAGCGAGCTCAGAGATCAGTGCTCAAAGTTATGCTTAAAAAACCTTTTATGTACCCCACCTCTGAACTACACCAGGAATCCAAAACACTGTCGGTTCGCCAACTCTTTGTCCTAAATCTTTGTCTCTCCACTCACCGGTCTGTTTTAAATTCCCCAAATTATGAACTTATGCTTCAAAAGCGTGTCTTTTTCATCCCACAACCTAAGACTGATACTGCTTTTGGACAGAAGTTTGGTTTAGCTATACGATCGCATATATCTATAATAGTGCAATAAAACTCTGCGATTTCAAACGTAGCTCGATCAAAGAGGCAAAATCCCTCCTAACTAAATGGCTGATACTGCTCGACTATGACAGCACGGAAGAATTAATTAATCACATCAAATAACACTTCAAAAATTAAATTTCAGTTGTAACCTGGCACTCTCTTGGAATACCTAAATACTCTAACTTACATTTATTATAATATCACTGGATTTGTGGACAGCAGTAGTAATTTAAGCTTACCTATAGATTTTTAATTGTCATTTTGTTTTTTCTTCTTATATCACTCGCTTAGTTTATATCGATTCAATTCTTTTGAAATTGTTTTAAATAATTAACTGGTTCCCCACGACACAGGCCCAGCCTAGTGTGGGGACCCCTGGTAATTCTTCAACTTTGTAAACGCCTTTATTAAATAAAGTTATTATTATTATTATTAATTGGACTGTGAAGGTCAAAAGTTTACGCAATCTGGTAAATTTATAGTTAGAACGACAATAATAATAAAAAATATATACGGCGGAGGCCTGGAGGTTTCTACAAAGCTTTTAATCTGGCCATAGTAGATACCCAGTAGGGCCCATCATATTGTACTATCGATGCCTTTTTCTCAATAGTTAGTTACCTACTTCTCAGGCAGGCACTTCCCAGTTTATAAGCTGAAGATTTAATTAAGTAATAATGCTTGCTTCCATAGCTAACAGCGATTAGTTTAGCTACAAATGAAAATAAAAGGAAGAAAATATAGAGTTGGAAACATGGATTATTGCTAATTTAAATTGCATTGTTTGCAGAAGAAGAAATTTTATGGCAAATACCTACCCAGGCAGGAAAGTAATTTTAAATTAGTTCTGTTTTACACCGTAAGTGTTAAATATTTGATCAGCGGTTTAACATGACTAGGTATTTAAAATACATAACATGAACTGCCTATGTTTCCAAATTCAGAATGCATAAGTTATATTTGCTGTAGGTAGAGTCAGCTGGTGTAGGTGATTCTAAACAAGTTTTGTTGATAGATAGGTTTTGTTAGAATCAATGGTAGAATCGCTTCGTATGTAGGCACCTACTTAATCTTTTTCATGAAATATCAAAAATCCACAAAAAAACGGTCAAAGATCCAGTTGGTCCGAAAATTCACCAAATTAAATATCAGCTCAACCAGTTGGTTCTATTGGAACAGCTGATGCTTCATAGAGTTCGATTCTGCAGAATTGGTCGGAATGCAAGAAGAAGGGTCTTTATCCTGATTTACCAACAAAAAATAGGAGACACATTACTGATTATCAAAAGGTACATAATGTCCACGCTTTGGAGAAAAGTTTTTTTTTTGGAAGCAGAGCCACAAAAGAGGAATAAGTAAAATGTCTACCTTACCTTAGTAAATTTCTTCCAGTTGCATCCGTGAAGTTTTTTTTATTTTCGTTCAGCGCATTTTCTTATTTAATTACTGTCCGTCCAAGCACAAGCGCGCGCGCCGAACGAATTGTATCGTTTAACCGTTTGACAATGCGAAGGACCACAACTTTTCAACACTACATAAAACAAGGGCATTGTGTATAGCTATGAGGTGTTACTAAAAGGTCCTTCAGATCTGCTGTAATCCGGTAGGTAATAGGGATAAGATCGCATTTTTTTTGCTCTAAGCCTACATTGATTTTGAAACTACTTACTTAATGGCTCTGTGAAATGTAGACCTCGCGAGTCTGTAAAGGCCGCTCCGAGCCTTTCTTCCCACTATACCAGATTCCCAAAATACCAGATGCCCACAAAACCAGAATTTGTATAGGCAAATACAAAATATACTTAGAAGTCGTTAGCAGTCATCGTCGTCTTTTGACTGCGAATTAAAAACGAGCGAACCTGTGTGTCGAAGAACAGCTACAGATAATGTAGCAAAGTATAATAATATATCAATCATAGAAGTCATGTGATTCGAAAAGACCTAAAAAGTTTGTAGAAAATTAAAAACGTCAGGGGGGTTACTTAACCTTGACGCTAAATATTGCGATCAAACTGAAAAAGTTTTAAAATTAATTTCTCTTTGAATTCGCATAGTAATGCTTTGATTTTAAATACTTTGTTATGTTTATTCAAAGGTAAGGCTGTTTTATTCAATAAAAACACAAAATGCGTCTTAATTTGTAAAATATAAAATTTTGTAAATTGCGCCATATTGCGACCGTATTGGAAAAATGCGTCAAGTCAAGGGTAGAGGGGCAGAAATGCATTCCGTCTTCATTCGTATCTTTTATTTGTGTAGGTACTAAAATTTAGATTTTACTTACTTTCATAAAATAAAAGTCTTGTGTTTCTTCCTCAAGTAGTGAGAATTAAAGTGTTATATTATTAACTCCAGAGAACAGTGTGTCGGATGCCGAGCCGACGCAAATTATTCGTAAGTTCCTGTCACAAGACTTATTTTGTCATAGAGGGTGATAAAAAGTAGAGTGTTCACCTCGGGAACAACACTTTTTAAAGCTCGAGTACTTTGAATCCTTTGCTGCGCTCAGGATTCTACTTTCTCTAGAATCCTTCGCTCCACTCTGGATTCAAAGAAACTCTCTCGCCTTAAAAATTGTGTTTTAGTCCCTCGGGTAACAATCTACTATTCCTAGAGGTAGGCAACTAAAGAGGTAAGCTTACGTTAACTATCATTTATAATTACCTACTGTCAATTCAACAACAACATTTAAACAGATTTGTCCAAGTGCTCGTTGTCACCATAGAAGGCTGGCATCGGCGATTAAATACAAAGATACCTGCCAAACCTACATTACTGCAATTTATTGTATTGCTTAAAAAGGAAGCATATTTTCAAAACACTAAAATAGAAAAGAGCTATCATCATTGTGTGGACAAAAAGCGAAGAGGAAAGGATATTTTTAAGTATCGTGTAGGACCCAACACTCGATCGTCTACAGTTAGATGATCTTACGTAATCCAGGTACGTTACGAAATTATGATGAAGAAAAAACGACCCACATTTCTTATCCAATAAGATTATAATTGAAAATTAAATAGCATAGGTAACATCAGTAACATGACAGTAAACATTTGTGTTTCAACGCGTGATTTACTCGTTTACCTAATCTTCATAACGTAAGCTTGTACAGACGACAGCACGACGACCCTTACACGCTAGCACTCCACTCGGTTACGTTATGGGCGACTTTAAAACAAAAGTGTACACTTTTGTAGTAAAGTCACCCGTAACGTAACCGAGTAGAGTGCTAGCGTGTAATGGTCGACGTGATTTCGTGTGTACACTCTGACGTTTCGTCGTGTGTACATACAACTTTACTAACAGGCCACAGGTACTTATTAAAAATAAATGCACGGGCAGGCACAGTAAGCGACATACGGAGAAACCCCAAAGAACAAGAGACAAATAACATTTAAGGCTGGAAGATAGCAGCGTGGCGGAAAATTCAAAATTTTCAGTTTTTTTACATTTTGTAGCCACGGACGTAATTATAAGTCTGTGTTTGTAGCTAAACTGAGCCATTTTTGTTCAGCGATTTTTCGTTCGTGGCAATACTTAACATAGTATTTTTTTCATTATTGTAAACAACAGAACAACAATAATTTTAGAATTTCCCGCCACGTTGCTATTGTCCACCCTTAACTGTACATACTTCAGTATTATCAATAAATCTCTTCCTACCCTTGTATTCTCTAAAATATCCACCGTAAAAATAAACGTTTTTAAATTTAAAAAAAAAAGATTGTTCATTTCAATAAGGGCTATTTTTGAGTGTTTTGACGCTCGACGGTTGTGTGTTTTTTTTTTACATAATAGAGGCAGGTAACCTTATCTAAGTAGGTTTAAGTAATTTGCAATATTCTCACACATTATTCTCACTCAAACTTCAGTTTTTAAATAAATATTCAAGAGTTCAATATTTAAGGTTTTGTTAGTTGCTATAAATGCAAGAGCTGCTGGAAAAACGTACTCTGACTCACTGTACATAGATAAATACTCCCCTTGATATTTAAAACAAACAGCTTACGAGAAATACAAAAGCAATCATTATAACATTTTATCATCTGTCTAGCCAGTGTCGGCAGTCCTAGAAAATCAATATGAAACAAACCGGCCAAGTGCAAGGCGGACTCGTGTACAGACCGCTACAAATTCGAGAACTGGTTTTATCTTGTAAAAAAGCTTTGTTTTTTAAATGTTATCAGAAGGTAAACTTAGGCCGTCTTGCACCACTTCTTAAATGCCACCTAAGTCGCCATTTAAATCGACTTTTTTTATGAAGATTTTAATTAAATGCTGTTTAAACCACATTTAAGAAAGTGGTGCAAGACGGCCTTAATTACAATAGATTTGAATTAATAATTTGAATAGTATGTAGGTAATCATAAAACAATATTACTTGCAAAGATGCAATACATAAAAATAAACATAAGTATCTAAATAAGTCAATCAAATAATAACTTACATAGTTATATGTATAAATGTAGTTATTTATTAAATTGGCTACATGTTGTTACAACATCAGTCGCCTAGCTACTGGAAAACTGTATAATACATAAGATGAA
Organism: Zelleria hepariella; assembly: GCA_949319315.1. Classification (NCBI taxonomy): domain Eukaryota; kingdom Metazoa; phylum Arthropoda; class Insecta; order Lepidoptera; family Yponomeutidae; genus Zelleria; species Zelleria hepariella. The sequence continues at coordinate 8,786,239 of OX439389.1, read as the reverse complement.
AAGTTGGCGAAAATACTTTGAAATGTCAAATACCCTTAGGTACCTACATAGGTTTATTTAAGTTAACTATAATACAAATTGCTTTTTGATATAGACTATTGGTAAAATCGAACTCGATACCTACTAGTTTTCTAAAAAATTAAATACTGTATCAAAAAACGATTTGTTATAGTTTATACCTAGGATGGATCTATTGGTAAATGAAATGCATCACTGATATGAATTTATTGATTAAGTTTATTTTCAGATATTTTGTTACTTTAGTATGGTATAGCTACAAACACATTTTACAAATATTTTAATGGATTTTATAATATTTAGTTCAATAAGTACTACCCAAACAACCTGCCATTATTATCAAATGGGTGTGCGTAAACTGAAGAGCCTTCGCTTCAGGTACCTAGGTAAAATATATTATGTATTAGGGTGGATAAATAGAGACAGATAAAATGCGTAAAACACTTACCTACTATTAGGGGTAAGTATGTAGTACAAAAATTCAAATTTTGAAAAACGAGAAACCGTTTGTAAAACCTAACCAGCCCCATGTTTGCCATGTTTATTGTATTTGTAGAGTGTTATACAGGGTGTCCTAAAATGCATGGATAAACGAAATAACTTTTTTACTGTAATTTCATCGATAACTCCAAAACTACAACGCACGGTAGAATGATCCAGGTCGTCCAAGGAAGGGGTCTTTTAACTCAAGTCTTCCGCTTATCTTTACTTTTTGGGAGAGCCTGTATAACTGGGAAGAGGGGGGCCTACTACGACGATGTAACAAACAACATCAACGAAACTACAGTATACGAACAATATCACGGCGCGCGCCAATACTTACCCAGATTTTTGTCACACCATAGAAATCACTGAACCAGTTACAAGTTTATTGCATTGCATTATTTTAATATTATAATTTAATTTACTTAATAAATGTACTTAACAAACAATCAAATTATGTAGAGCCCCTGCCTACAGAGTAATTTCAAATTTACTAAAAAGCTCAAACACGCCCATTAGCATTTTAAATATGAAACTTCTGTTCTGCTTCTTTGTTTTATGAAGCTTCATAGGTACATTTTTTTATTTTCTCTTTTTATAAAATTTGCACATATTTTTACCGCAAGCGCAAATTTTTATTTCATTTTATTTGTACTGCAAAATTAGATACAGAATTTGAGATAGTTGTAGAATAAAAGATGGTAGAGTAAAAGATAAAAGAAGAATCTCAAATAGCTTCTAGTAAACTTCAAATTACCCTGTATACAACAGCACATTAACATTTGTGCTGTAGCTTAGGCTTGAAGTTTTGTCTTGTGTCTGTTCTAAGGTGTACCTAAAGTTACTTCACTTACATGTAAACTTTTACATTTACTTGTACAATCAAGTCCTTAGGTATAATTTCTTTTAAATTACTTAGGAGTAGGTATGTAAAACATGTTGCATTTGAGTAAATAAAATAAAAACTGTTATGTATTGGTAGGTAATACCTACTTACTTTGGATTCACTTTGTAAATTAAGCGTAGGTATGTACGTTTTATTGTGCCGTCGAAGTGGCTAGAAGATATCATAAATAGGTAAGAACCTACCTATACTTATATTATACTTCACATAGCTACATCATGTACCTAATAAAAATAAAAATAAATACTTGGAGAATTTGCGATATTAGTACTTACCCAAACACTTATTTCCCGTAAGTGCCTACCTAGATAAATCTCTTAAACTTTTGGCTACAACAATTTAATAATCAGTAAATATTGAAGTAAATACTTAAATGTATCTAGCCCTAAACTTGGAATATACGAAACTAATCTACTCTGATTGTTAAAACCACAACAAAAAGCGAGTAAAATTGCCTTTAGCACGAGTCTTTTGTGGCGGAATTCTCTCGACGAGCGGAAATAAGTTACCTATTGACTGGACGCTTACCACAAATTACTCATTTTTTGTGTTTTTATCTGATACCACAACACTCCGTGACAGATAGTTCGGTGAGTAGTATTTGGCAGCTAATAACCGACAGTACCTACCCAACGAGCGACAGCCTTGAAGACCTAGCGTGAGATTATCAACCATCTTTGCGCTCTAGTCCATACAGAGTTATTGGAAATTTGACCTATTCCCGTTAGGAGGTTGTAAAAGGGACTATTTCCAACCAATTTCGCCCCATAATATCACAAAATTTAACATTTTAGAGATTTGGTATTTTAACAGTTTTTCGCCAAATGCCAAATACGCTACTTTTATTATGAATGAAAAAACTTTTTTTTAAACTTTTTGTCTGTATTTAGTACATATCTAGATAATCTAGCCAAAAAAATCTAATCATCAAGTACTTACAAAAAAAAATGTTTAGAAATGACAAATAAACATTTTTTTTCATAATAAAATTGTCGTTAACGTTGTCGTTAAAAATATGGGTAGAAATTGGTTGGGAATAATCTCCTCTATAACTTCCTAAGGGGAGTAGGTCGAACTTCCAATAATCCTGTATTCGATATGTCCATAAGTATGCCGGGGATCACAGCTTATCAATGTCGTTGGGGATCTAACCCATAGCTGAAAGTCTGTATCTACCGAATTAAACCACAAAGCTGTCGCCCTGCGATCCTGTAAACACATTACACGACAAATTACTTACCACGTAAAGCAGTAGTAAGCGTCACGCTCTATCTAGAGATTGATCTTCACTCTACCAAGGCTGTAACGTATTTTGTTAATCATCGAGGGTTTCTTTAGGATTTAAAAGTAGCGAGGCAATTTTTGCAGTTTTTATTTTTTTAATGTTATAGCTAAACTGATGTAACTATGTATTTTTGTTCAGCCATTTTTGTTTCACGACAATAAAATTGTATTTTTTTTATTATTATAAACAACAGATCAACAATTATTAAGCTATTGATTAAGTATTTTGATTTTATTGATGGTGTCAAATAGCTACCACTGGGACTACCATGAGTTTGCCAGTCGATTTTTGAAATTAAGTAGATTACTGGCACGTTTATAAACCCTATAAACCTTACTGGAGAACAATAACTTTACAGTTAGGTAGTGTTATATTATTATAGGTTCTACATACCTATTATGGAGCCGCAGATGAGTAAATGTTCTTGATAAGCTCGCACATTTTATTGGATTCACAAAACACACTCGAACGCGGAAGAATCACATAAACATCGTAATAAAAGGACGATTTTGTGTCACTATTTCCTCGCGAAATGAGCTGTCCTATCTGAGTATGATATAATTTAATAATTAGGGGGTATTCCACTAATCTCTCTCTTAAAACATTGTTTACATCAAGTACAATTTAAAACTTCATGCAAATTATCGCAAAAAATTCGCGTGTCCTAATTGTCCCGAAGCAAAACACAAAGAACATTGTTGACAAATATCACCGTTCTGCACAACCTGAAAACGTACCACTTTACTTTGGTCGGTATTTTTATTTATTGTAGTCTTTAATATTATCATTAAAAGTAACACATAGATGGGAGCCAAGCCAAAATATACGACAGCATTTTTTGCCGTGGAATGAAAAAAGGCGCCGCAACAGGTCCTGTCAAACATTTGTATGCAAATGTATGGAGCCTGATGCCTCATATGTTTTTAGAGTTTTCCGAATTGACCCAAAAATAAAAGTTGGTTGTATTTAAGTTCAACGACCATTTTAAAGTATGACAGGCTTCTATAAACAAGACCTTTTTGAAATACCCTGTATTCGTTCAACTCATCGTAAAAAATAACTTCCGTGAAATCGACAAAACATGGTGAATAATTATTAAGCCTTTTCATAAATAAACTTTGGAGCCGAGGGATTTTTGACTGGTAGATCTGCTAAGTTCGATGCTCTTTTGTTGGTGGTTGATTGCACCAAACTTAGGATTGCAGGTTCTACCCATAAAAGTTGTTTTCTGTATTATCTTTCGACAATGAGTGGAACGAATCTACCCTAAGGTCTAAATTCTAGTCAACGCGACGAAGTCAGATGCGTTAACTGGTGTAGAGTCATAAAAAAACGCATTATTGAGGCGCGTGGTAGTTATTGTCATAGTTTTGCATATACCTTACCAGAGAAATGCAAAATATGATAGAGAAACGGGCAGTTTCAGACGACTCTATCTCAGAGCACCACATCTAGAAGCGCTCGAGTAATAAGGTAAATCCGTACCGCGCAAGATCGACGTATCTATGCACTGAGAACCTGACGTGAAGGACAAGAATCTAGGCTCTATTCTGGTTTGATAGGACCCCCTGCGGCACACGGAATGAACATTATGATTAATAACAGTCAAATCTTCGAACCTCAAACGGCTTTCAATCCTCCCGGCCTCTACTGAGGCTGAACCTCCGATGGAACTTGAAGCCTTTTTTGGCCTTCTCCGGCCTTTCGTCCGGCGGCTTCATCTCGGCGAGGTCGTCCGCGCTCTTGGCCACCTGGACGCTTTTCCTGCGGTTCTTCATGGACTTGACGAGGCGGTAGAACTTGCCCTTCTTCTTCACCGGGTCCTGGAGCTGGTAGAGCGGGTCTTCGTCGACCTGATGGAATAAGTAGCGATAAGTATGACGTCTTAAGACAGGAAGATCTGTTTTTTTAACATGCATGCTCGAGAAAGGCTTAGATGACACCGAACGAGATTGCATGCTAAGGAGACTGACTGGCCGGTTTATAATTAATTCTAATTCTAAAATGTATTTATTCACACACAAAGTTCATTCTACTTAATAATTATAAATGAGGTGGTGGTGATTGATTTGAAAAGAGGGTGGCTTTCGCCCGACAGGGGATGCCTTACAGGTTACATACTATTTAACTATGTATTTAAAGAGGACAGAAGTAACATCGCTTTTGAATGGCGGAATCCTGCGGGAGGAGATGATTTGAACGCCTTTCCTCGGCCGCGAATAGAGCAAGCTGCGCGTCGGACTAAGCTGGATGGAGCGAAGTCTTCTCACTTGACCTAACCTAACTTGCTGACTTCAAGCGTTGCTGAGGATAGAAAGTCCTACGAGTATCTGATAAAAAGAAGCCGGCATTGAGGCCTATATGCCACCTCAGGCTGCTGATGATGGTGATGATGATGGAGGTACCTCTACGCTGAACTCTGAGGAGAGATCGCCCAGGTCCTCGACGCTGTGAGCCTCGATGTGCTTCGGCTGAGGCACTCCTAGTCGCGACGTGGAGCTCTCGGGCTTCAGTTCGGGCGGCGGCGTCGGTGCATCCGGGTCTACGCACTGCAGATGGTATATTATCATCAGTAATGTTCCTGTCATCCAGAATCAGGGAAACATTTAGGTAACTATAGGGCTTTTAAAACGGTTTTCCATTCCGACCCATTTGGCGCCTTTTGCTTAAAGTACCGAGACTGTTTTATACTGATCGGCGGAAAAGTTAGATAAGTACGAAAGTACGTACATAGCATTAAACTATGCTTCAAGGGCTTTCTTAATTATAAATCGCAAAAAATTAAGCCGCTCTACATTTTGCAGCACTAAGTTTTAGGAATTTTAAAACTTTGCACATTTTTTTTTTTTAGTTTTAGGTAGGTTCTTACTTATTTGTGTATGTACACAAGACAGCACGTCGACCTTTACACGCTAGCACTCTACTCAGTTACGTTACGGGCGACTTTGCAACAAGAATGTACAGTCTGACGTGCTGTCGTGTGTACCTACTGAATTCCAATATACCTACTTATTATGGAAAAGCTATTATGGAAAAAATTATGGATTATAATTTCATGATTTATCTTTATACTGTCAGCCACTGTCTAGGATACCCATTGTAGCTCTTACTGCGCGCGGCATAAGGGCGCCAATCGAAAAGGGGTATCCTAGCGAGTGGCTGACTGCACTAACATACGTATATGAGTAATTCACAAGTAGATTTATGTATAACAACTGTCAAACATGCTTTGCTGTTTTCTGTAGAATAAACCTTTTGAAGTATGAGGACCTTTGAGGCACTTGCTGATCAAACAATCAAAACAATGCTTACTTTCCTACTAGCAAATAAACAAGTTATTGCTTATTTCCTACGAGTATTGCAATTGCACAGGTAGGTACGATCGGCCACAGTCACAGAATTGTAAACCCCATGGCAGCTCTTACCGCGCGCGGCATAAGGGCACCAATCGAACAAAAAGGGGTATCCTAGCGTATGGCTAACTGTACTATTTGTGACCTAATAAATAAATAACAAACTTCTTGCGACGTGATCGAAAACCTAACAACGACCGATAACTAAAGTACCTGTAGAACAAAACTTACGACAAAGAAGCCAGACGACCATCGCTAAAGTTTTGATTGAGCCTGATGATAAAGTTGGTAGCAATCTTAAAAGTACCTACCTGCCTAAGTCTCGTCTTGCTCATCCAGGCAGGTAACACGATATCGAAAGCAATATCCGGTTCAATCTCCGAATATCAATTTATTCCTTAGGCTTTAAATGGTAATACTTAGGTATCTACCAACGCTACAGAAAACTAGATAGATACGGTTGGTATTCTAGAACGCTATTTAAACTCAGTTCAAACTAGAACGCTACTTAAACTCTGTTTAAACTCAGTTCAAACTAGAAAGCTCCTTGAACTCTGTTTAAACTCAGTTTAAGGCTGGAAGATAGTAGTGTGGCGGGAAATTCAAAATTTTCACAGTTTTTTACATTTTGTAGCTAAACTGAGATATTTTTGTTTACAATAATGAAAAGAATGCGGTTTTATTCTCGCGAACGAAAAATCGCTGAACAAAAATAGTTCAGTTTAGCTACAAAATGTGAAAGTCTGTGAAAATTTTGAATTTCCCGCCAGCTTGCTATCGTCTACCCTTAAGTAGAGTTTAGTAGTGTCGACTGTCGATAAAACAGTGCATGTTTTGATTTGCACATCCCTCCCTTCATATCAAAACATGCACTGTTTTATCGACAGTCTGAACTCTGTTTAAACTGACTTTAAGTAGCGTTCTAGAATACCACCCTAAGATACTCAAAGTCAAACAGGTTCTTAGGTGAAAAAAAAGTAATTTTGAGATTTAAAATCGCTCGGGACAGTTTGAAACTGCAATCTCTGGCTAAACGTTCTTAGAGAAAATTATGATGATATATTCTTGCATCTTGCAAGGTTGGGAGTGGCACGCATAACGTCTCTAAGGGCAGATACTTATCTTTTTACCCGACTGCCTCAAAAGGAGGGGAATGTTTTTGGAGTCTACGTGGATTTCTTTGGCACGCTCTGTCTGTAGCCTAAACGGCTTGATGGCAGTGGCGTACCGTGGGCAAATGGCGCTTAGGGCAAGCATCGTAATTGCGCCCCTTCGTACCTACCTATATCTTTTTCAGTGGTGGCGATGCAACACAAAAATAGGACATTAACTAACTATTCTACTTCTGATTATTAAAAAATCCCACGTCGCGCAAAATTTAGGAAACGCCGGTAGCCGCTGCTCCATACAAAAAGGGAGACCCTGTTTCCTCACTGGACAATTATTTAAAAAAACATGTTTATGCCATTCAATTTTTATGTACCTCTGCCATGTCCCTATGTTTTCCTTTTTTTAGTTATTTAAATAAATTAGTACAGTACCATGACTGACTCGTCCGATAATTTGAAGTAAATTGTTGGATTATTTTGAATTTACGAGTTGCTGTTTTGCGCCCTCTTGAAATGGCGCCCAGGGCACGTGCCCTGCCTGCCCCGCCCTAGTTACGCCACTGATGGCAGGGACTTTAGCTTTCGAGGTGTACATAATAGATTCGGCTTGACTGAGAGTGACACTCAAAATAAAAATAAAACAAAACTGGCCGATATTTGGCGCCAAATGTATGTGTCAACTCTTTATTTGTCAAAACCTATCGAATGGGGTATTAAAATTAAGGGCTTACTAAAATATGACACGTTTAAATTAAATTTGGAATGAGAAGTTCTAAAATAGCAAGCTTATTTTAATATTTTTTATTGAATTGGTCTTTAAATTACATTTCAATTGATCGGCCTTCAATCACAACTATCACAAGCCATTTCGATAAAAAAAAATTGTAAGTACATTTGTATTTTCAAAATGGGGCGGAGATATGGGGGTTGAAAACGTAAAAAAACATATTTCATCAATTTCGCAAAATGTTAGACAAGGTCTACAGCCCTACATTCTACAGAGGTCTACACTAGTATACTTACATCAGCCAAAGGAATCCTGTAGGGGGGCACTTGCTCGGGGTTCCTCCAGGGCTTGTAATAGGGTGTGTCGGTGAGGGCCTTCCAGCCAGGGTACCGCTTGGCGGCCGCGTGGAGCTGGTGAAGCAGCCGGGGCGCCAGCTGCGCCGTCACCCGGTTCACCAGCCAGGCCGGCAGGGCGCCGCGAGGGTCCGAGCGGGAGACGTAGCCCAGCCAGCTGCCCCCGTCCGCCTGAGTCCGGATCACGAAGCCGGTTATGAGAGATACGGCCCTGTGGGCAAAGAGCGGGTTTAGGCGGATCGTTTAAGTTCTTCGTCTAAGGATTTTCTTTTTAGTAGGTATCTAAATAAATAAGCAGATTAAAGAGACAGCTGATTGACGGCCGATACTTTTTTTTCCGTTAAAGGCTGAACCACAATATGGCTGAACAGCCCCTCTACCCTTGACGCATTTCTTTCATTACGGAGCAATAAAAAAAAATCTAGGTACATAAAAAGTATATGTATATAAAATCAAAGCATGACGATGCGAATTCAAAGAGAATTTTATTAAATAAAAAACTGTTGATATGAACAATTTTTTTCACAATATCGGCGGGTCTATAAAACAATAATGAGGTTAAGAGAAGTTGTAACCTTTTGATTAACGAAATGCTATTGTGAGCTAGGGGGATTACCCTTGACTCTATTGCGTTCACAATGACGAAGTTGTTTAATTAACTTCTCTTTGAATTCGCATATTCGTGCTTTGATATTATAATATACCTAGGTATTTGTAATATTTATTCAAAGGTAAAGTTATTTTGTACAATAAAAATATAAAAAAAGTCTTAATTAGTAAAATATAGGATTTTGTAAATTGCGCCATATTGAAAAAGTTGTATCTAGGGTTATAGAATAGGATAGGGGCTGGCCTGTGGGTCTTTTTTATCGCCTGTTGGGATTAAGAATAAGTAAGCTACTGTCAAAGAGCATATAATACAACTACTATGTTTAATTTTGCAATTTAAAGGCATCCTTCAGATTTATTCGATATATCGGTCAAGCTGAACGTTTTGACTAATGAAGCGAAAGCAGAAATAAATGTTATTTCTGTTTGATTCACGACAACAAAAAAAAGCAGAAACTTTGCCAAGTCAAATGCAAACTGTTCTGTTTGCCCAAAACAACACAAGGAAGTTATCTACGTCATAGCTGCTGCTAGCGTGTGCGGAGCGCGATAAACGAGCGAACTTTTTTACCTGGCTATCTAAAAAACTCTATAGTATAATTTATTTGCCAATGGGAAAGAATTGATTGGCCGTCACGGCCTGGCGCGTTTGTTATCTAATCTGACTCGAATGAGCCACGCAAATTGTGTCGGTCACTGACAATGTCGGTAAATACGATCACACCAGAAACATCATAATATAGAAAAAATATACAGATATCTACTTAAATGGAAATAAAATTATAATGGTAATCTCATTTGCAAAGAAAACTGCAAGCTCCGCATCGCAACTCTTACGCTGAGGAATGTTGCTCGTATAAAATGTAGAGTCAAGTAAGTTCTGGTTGTAAAATTCAGTCTAGCTCGCAGTGATTTTGCCGAGAAATGAGATTTTCATCTGTGTTCGTGGGAGACACAATAAGGAAGGTAGAGCTTCGATATGATAACTTAGAGCCTATATTATTACATTTTAGCTTTTATATTAGCAACACTCGCTAACTGAGCAGGAAACCTGACACTTACTTATTATTGTCCCTATCTTTCCTGTGCACTATTAGGGACTTGATATAGAGAGCGCCCCCGGGCGCGCGGCCGAGCGCCATACATTTTACACGGCGCTGGTGGGCGCCCGGCAGAGCGCCATACATGTTACAGGGCGAGCGCCGGACGCAAGTCCGGGGCGCGAGCCTGCCGCTTGTATATCAAGTCCCTAAGCTGAGAGGATGGGTGCTGGCTTGAAAAGCTTACTCCATCTCATACGTAATTTCACACATTTCCTAAGTTATCAAACTTCATCCATGCACGCCCCAAATCTATCATCAATCTTCGCTCACATTTGGCTCACTTTTCGCCATACCTCCGTAACCACTCTGTACACATCATCGCCCACAGCGGGATAAGCTTGGAGTAGGGTGCTGAGTGCACTAATTGATAAGCTATTAGAACTTTCCGTGGGCGTTAGCAGCTATGAAGGGGCTACGTGACCTAATAAAAACGTAGTACCTTCTTTACCTATAGGTAGGTAGGTAGGTATATCTATACTGCAAAATGCATTACACAGAATAATGGTAAAAGCTTTGACCACAGCCATTATCTCTTTGTACATTAAAGTGACATTAATGCTGGCGTTTTGGTTTGTGTCCGTTTATTTTGAACAACTATTAAGAGAGTCGTTCAACAACAAGTCGAAAAATACGGTGCCTACGCGCGTTCCACACTTTTCAGCGCTAAAAATCTGAAGTGGTCTCTAGCGGTGATTACGAAAATCTTTTGTTTTGAAACTTTAAAAATGCACGAAACAAGAAGGTAGGTGATCGTCAGCCAGTAAAGTCTCCCATTTCAGTACGTACGAGTAGCATCCAAGATTTTAAAACTTGAACTTTTGTAAGACTGCACATTTTATATTGATTTACATGTTTCGACCTCGTCCGGAAAACTTAGCGCTGGTTTCTGAATAGTGAATTTCAATTTAGTAAGTAATACTTAGGTGAATCGTTCTGTCACGTATTTTTTGTGACATCAATTCTAAATTCAGGAGAGAGATTATGCTTTCGCCTTGGCGATAGTTCTCTCACTGCCGGCTAGTCCATCCAAGAGTCTATTTCAGATACTTACCTAGTATAAACCCATTGAACTAGTTACCTACCTGACGAACCCCTTCCGAGGCGGGAAGTCCTTGTGGTTGACGGAGTGGTTGAGGATCATCTTCTCGTCACCGGTGTCAAGCCAGGAGCGCTGCAGCACGAAGTCACGGTTCTTGAGGGGCGCCGGGCACGACACTGTCGGGAAAAAATAATTTTAACCATTTTGGACTTCTACGGATGGATATTTCTTTATGGAAAATTTTGGGAGAGCCTATGCACAGATACACCGTGGAATTTTAGTGGTTTTAAAGCCGAAGGTACATAGTTGCACTCGTGTTTCTGAGCCAAATTCCAAAATTTTACTTCAAAACGAGCGAGAAAAAAAACACTTCCCAATACAAACGGCTATCGCCAATCGACAACATTTGTATGGAGAAGTGAATTTTTTTTTCGCGCGTTTTGGAATGAATTTTTGTAATTTGGCTCAGAATCACCAGTGTTACAAAATACCTTCGGCTTTAAAACCACTAAAATTGCACGGAGTATACACAAATCAGGATTTTTGGACTATTTCGGGAAGTTTCTCAGCAAGCAGATGCTAAGCTTGGGGACCGACCGGGTCCATCCGTGGTTAGAAGTTGTCTTTTAAGTACTCAGGTACCTGAGATATTTCGTTGTCGCGATGCAGGATTGGTAGCGAGTTGTTAACTTGTTACCTAACAGTAGCAGTTTCCTGTAGGACGATAGGGATTTAACGTTGAATTTATGATGGCAATAATACGGCCACCTCCATAGGTACAGTCGGCCACACATTAGAATAACCCTTTTTGTTCGATTGGCGCCCTTATGCCGCGCGCGTCAAGAGCTGCTATGGGGTATCTGTGACTGTGGCCGACCGTACATACCTGTTTTGTTTCACGGCCATATTTTTCCTGGCGATGGCGATCTACTTCATGCTTCTCTCTACGTAGGTATAGTTTGTGGATGCCTTATGGCAAGAGGAACGAAGTGACAGAAAGACACGCACGACTGACTGGATGAAATTTATTCTCGACCCTAAGTCACAGTCGCTAGCTACTTACCTATGGATCCGTCTAAATCGCCTCGACCTTACATTCTACATACTTCTTCTACCTACTTGCTGACGTCAGTTGTATCGTATCGTTCTCGCTCTGCAGAACTTTAATTAACTCTAGATATTAACAAAGTACCAGCATACCTACTATTTATGTACTTACCTAGATACTCATCGGGAAAACCAATCGTTTAGCCTTACCGACGGCTGCAGGCAAATTAAAAGCTCGAGCTAAAGTTGATTACCAATCTCGTTTGGTACGGGAATATTAATACTGAGTCGACTCTTGCCTGTAGAACTTAGTTCAGGTTAAGGCGCGGTGCATAGTGAACCGCCCGCGCGCAACGAAAAATGCACAAAATCGTTTCCTGTATCAAATACACAAAAAAAAAACGAAAATATTCACATATCAAACCCTAGAATTAGTTAAATGATAAATGATAAATCATTATTTATTGCCAAAACAAAAAAAAACATCACATACAAAAACATTCCACATTAGCGGGTTAGGTTTAGAATTATATCTAACAATTTTGGCAAATGGGAAGAGCTCAGCTTTGTGCTGGTTACCATTAATGGTTCCCAGCGCTGGTTTTCAGCAATCCCCAGCTCTTGAGATGTTATTGCGAGCGTAAGTCTGGGCAGGTACACACACAATTAAAAAAAAAAAAAAACAATATCAGAAAGTTAATAGTTATAAAAGTAAAGAAAAAGAAGCCAAACAATCACTCTCCTTTTTCATTGTATGATGTATGATAGTGTGACAGTTTATTGTGGATAAGTGTGATGAGAGTGATGGTGTGTAAGTGGAGTGTTTTTTATGTTGTGTATAGGGTATTTTGTTGTGTCTGTGTGTGACGTGTGTAGTGGAGAAGTCGTTCTAATTATCAAAATAAAAATAAAAAAACAAAAAAACAATAGTGAGTAAGTAGGTCTTTTATCTACAGGGATGTCTAAAATTTTCATATTGCTTTTGGTAATCCAGTAGAATAATCTTTAGTTTTGTCTTAAAAGAAATAAACCCAATGTGTGATCGTAACGGAGGAGGAAGATTATTCCAAATTTTTGAAGCAGCATATTTGAAACATCCCTCATAGCCTTTGCTGTTAGGTTTTTCGGTGTAGAGCAAATTCTTAGTCTTAGATCGCGTGTTAAGTTTATATAGTTGAGGCCTATCTAAAAACTTTTTTTCAAACAAAATATCTTGCAATCTGTTATGGGTATCAACACAAAACTGGCTGTTTTAGACAGCTCTCACCTAATTCTAGGGTTTGATATGTGAACATTTTCGTTTTTTTTTAGTGTATTTGATGCAGGAATCGTTTATGTGCTTTTTTTTGCGCGCGGGCTAATTCACTATGCCCAGCGCCTTAAACAAACTCCTTCGGAAAATTCGCTGTATTGTGCTTTGGTTAGGTACCTATGAATCCTATGATGAGCTTTTATTTTATTTTCGGCTATGGACGAACTGTTAACTACCTAGGTACAAAATGTAGAGCCACTATTATTTCGGTGACTATTATAGAATGGTAGCTACAGTTTGGAAGTTACTGAAATTACAGAAACTGAAATAGGTAATTACAGAAGCTGAAATAATCTAAGCTCAAGTACCTAAGGTTGTACCTACTTAGATAAACACGAACAAGAGATGTTCACAATCGACTTACCTAAGTAGGTAGATATACATGCCTATACCGCTGATGAGGTAAATAGAAGAAGTAAGAGTTTAGGTACGTCCGAATTAGAAAGCTTGTACGGTCGGCCACAGTCACAGATACCCCATAGGAGATAGGAGCTCTTACCGCGCGCGGCATAAGGGCGCTAATCGAACAAAAAGGGGTACCCTAGCGTGTGGCTGACTGTACCTAAATAAAGACGAACTTATCTTTTACAGAAATCTCGTCCAGTCACTAACTGTATCAGCCCATTGTGCATACTGTTTCTGCTTGCCCTTCATTGAGTGCCACTTTTTAGTTTTTATTTCCCTTAGTTTGCGCGGGTGGTGCGAGCTCGCAGCGATTGCAGATTTGCAGAGCATATGCGAGCGGCAAGCGGTGGAATGCGGGCCGCGTTCCCGAAGCGTCGACGGCGCGTCGCATCGCCGATTGCTGAACTTTCAGCCTCGTGGGAACAAACATCGCAAAGTGCACCTCCCCTCCGAATATATTAAGTAACTTGTGGTGGAAGGAAACTTAGATGGTGCATTCTAGGATACGCAGTGAGATAGTTGGTAACCCCCTCCTTTTCTAACATCTCCCTAGGCTAGGAATTTAATAAAGGAAAAAAGGAGACAAGGAAAAACAGGATTGTACTTCCCTGCTTACTTCCTTTTACAGCGATATTTTGTCGGTATTACCAACCTCGCTCGAGCATAGCTATTACGATTACTAAAGATGCGGTAGGTAGGTTTATACAATTATGTTGTTTCTGTTTCCACTAACTAGCGATGAGAATATGAACTACTTAGTGAATAACTATGAAACTATCCAACTCGGTACCTCGGTAACTGAAGAGATATTTGTAGACTTCATTCCATAATGCCTCAATTTCGGTGGGGTCACCTAACTACCTAACTTAACTGCAAGCTAGCTACGGACGGCTAGCTTTCCTAGGAGCTAGCCAATATCAAGTAGACATGCGCGAAACAGTGCACTTCGAAGTCATGATATATTTCATGACATTTCATACCGCGTGATATTACCTTATAACATGGCACCAAACATGACACATGACATCATGGTATTTCTTCATTGCAGACATGAAACATGACATCATGGTATTTCTTCATTGCAGACATGAAACATGACATCATGGTATTTCTTCATTGCAGACATGAAACATGACATCATGGTATTTCTTCATTGCAGACATGAAACATGACATCACCCTAGTAGCATTTTTGGTAGGCATTTGGTTGGGCCACATACATGTCTTTGGTTGGACAACGGTTAGATTTGGCCGCATGGTTTGCTGAAAGGCCGACAACGGAGGGCCTATGTGAAAACTCCTACAGAGGGCCACGTAATGTATTTCTCTGTAGGGCCTTTGAACAGGAATCCTACAAAGGGCCACATAATGTGTTTCTCCGTAGGGCCTTTGCATAGGAATGATACAATTAACCAACGTTGATGGGATGCTGGTTAGGTACCATGGGGAAAAAATCTGCAGATCCACTTTTCGCTCTTATTACAATCATAATTAGAGCGAAAAGTGGATCTGCAGAATTTTCCCCCATAGTACCTATCCGGTAGGATTATATCTACCTATAGGTAGTATAATATAATTTTATTATCTCTCTGTTTTCAATCACTAACAATGCTTCATTGATTTAAAATATTACATTGAGCATACTTTCAAATAATAAACATAGGTACATACAGTGAGAGAATTATAATAAAGAAATTAAAAACATTGTTTATTGGGTCATATACTCAATAAAAATTTATTAAAAGTAGGTAATAATTAAATCTTACGTTGTATAAAATTATTCAATGGCACAAGTTTTTGTTCACAAATGGAATGTACACAAGATCGTTATCATAAAAAAATATTAAAAATAGGCCGTAATTAGCTTATGTGTCCAACATATAAAATTGTTCAATGGCGCATATCTCGGCAACCCCTCGACCGATTTGGCTCATGTTCGAACTTAAAACATATTTTAATTTCCTTTACCCGCCTGCCATATTCCGTAACGATCCGACCAAATTTACTCAAGTTATCGTCGAACGAACATTCATACATACAAACATACATACATACATACAAACGCCGGATTGTTCCAGAAGACTCGGAGAACTTCGCTCGCTCGCTCAATTAAAAATAATCAATCGAACTATGGTAATGACTACAACTGATTGACACATACAACTGAATGACACATGGAGTAGTATTTTTACTAGGTATAGTATACCCATGATTATACCATACCGATTGACGATGGTTTCTTTTTCTTTTCTTTGCAAGATGTTAGTTCTGGCTTAGGTGGATCGGGGAATTTGAAATTAATGTAGTTATCTTCTTCATCCTCGTCGTCCGTCACTACTGCTTATTAAATGTTATTTGGCTTCCATTTTCTCTTCCTTTTGGTTTGCTCAGTGGTATCTGAGACTAGGTCAGACTCATTTTCAGCTTTCTTGCACTTTTCCCTTGCCGATTTTAAATCATCTGAAAATGAATGTTTTACCCTGTTTCATAATAGTATTTGACTAAAAATCATTAGTGCTAGTTTGGGTTCACGAACAAACCGGCATATAAAAATGTCAAAATGTAATTTGGGTTGGTGAGTAAAGTTGGGGAATTGTACAAAAGGTATAGGTTAGTATGTAAAACCGTCGGAACAACTTTATACACTTATACCTTTGTCTTTCAAATCGGATTTGGTTAGGAAGTACCTACTTCACCTAATAGTATAAACTATAAATTATCAAAGCAGACTTACCAGTTTCATACATAATACGCTTAAAGCATAAATGGCCCATTTTTCGTCGGGCAAGTCTTGCGACACTAAACATTTGTTGAAATTACTTGATGTTTTGTATGGCCGCCACAGGCATTCTTTTTTACGTGGCGTCAACCAGCTTTCCTTTAATCCTTCAAACTCCACCACATTAAACATGAGAATCTCAGTGAATCACGAAAACTTCTTTACTTCACTCGCCCACAAGCTAACAACAGATTTTCTATTATTTCGCCGCACCACGTTGATCGAACTCGAAAATTAAAACACTACAAAATGGCGGACGGTCGGCGGCGGCCAGCCTGCGCGCGCGGCGACCACCCCTCCCCTGCACCCCTGCAATCCCCTCGCACTCTAGAGGCCCAATGTTGGTACCTATATCAGTCGGCATAATAAACGATGTCCGATATTGAGTCTTGTTAGGCCAATACAAGTTGCATGTCAGTGATTTAACTAACCACTTTTCAACAATGTTCCTACCGTTGGTTAGTTGTCTCAAATTTCTGTTGGGCCAACCTTTATTTACTGCAGTCGTACCAACGTTGTTCAGCCAACCGTAGCAAAAAAGTATAAAGGCCCACTGTTGGTAATCAGCTCGGCATATTAGCGTTATTGATCTTCGTGGGGCCAATACAAGTTTCATGTGGGCGATTTAACTAACCATATCCCATCAATAAGCCTACCGTTGGCCAATTGTAGCCGATCAAAAATGCTACTAGGGCATGGTATTTCAGCACACTTTCATTGCAGTACGAACAGTGTGCTGGAATGCTATGTGTCATGTTTCATGTCATCTAGTGTAATGAAATGCTATGTGCCATGCTTTACTCTCTCGTGTAATGTGTAATATTTCATGGCACCGTTGTGTAATATGTCTTTTGTAATATTACAAGCATTACCTACACATGTCTAATATCAAGCGCCTGTCAAATGTTGCTAAAATCCACCATAGGAAAGTCGCATGGCCTTAACTTTGCTCAGAACTTATATAGAGATGCATGAGTTTAGATCTCAACCACCACCAATACAGTTTAAATCGCAGCAGAAAAGACACCGTGCTGTTCTTGGGGTCAGGTAGACGTCATAAAAAGCAGTGACGTCACTTACTTCTAGTAGCCGACGTCATTGTTGATGTTGGTGTGACCACATCCTCTATCTATCGGGTCCTCTATTGTGACTTTAGTTACGAGTACGACTTTGTAAAATTCCGCAGCCACGACTTTTTTGTCCCGTGTGTACCTACCTACGTACACAATTTTATGCCTTCTTTCAGGGATAATCACTACGAGAGGGTACTCAGAGAGCGGTTTAGGTTATTTGGGTAAGATTTTTTCTTCGATTCCTTGAGAGTCTGTGCCTAAAAGTGTGACTTAGGTACGCATAATTCCAGGGAGAGGCTCTGTCGTATCACCAGAGAGTGATCTACACACACATAGGTACCATTTTACTGAACTAACTTCCTGGCGTAGGTCTAGGTAGTAAACTACAGGGTGCACTCTAAGTCGATAGCGAAACTTTAAGTAGGCTGTCTAGTGATTTATACAAACAACTTGTACTAGGTGGCGAAAAAAATGGAGCCAAAAAAATATCATACATTCATACATTTGGCGCAGTACTGAGTCGGCCTTTTGTATGGAACAGCTGATATTTTTTTGGCTCCATTTTTTTCGCCACCTAGTACAAGTGTTTGTAGTGATCAGTAGACAGCCTACTTAAAGTTCCGCTATCGACTTAGAGTGCACCCTGTAGTATCCGACGTCATTGTTGACGCTGACGTTGACGTGTCCGGCGTCCTCTGTGGCCAGCACATGGCTGTCCCATACGGTGTGGTTCTGGCGCCAAAAACCGTCACTTACTGGCGTAGTAACCGATGTCATTGTCGTTGACGTTTATGTGTCCGGCCGGTGTCCTCTGCGGCCACCTAATGACTGTCCCACACGGTGCGGCAATAAACCGTCACTTACTAGCGTAGCAACCGTCACTTACTGGCGTAGTAACCGACGTCATTGTTGACGTTGATGTGTCCGGCGTCCTCTGCGGCCAGCTTATCGCTGTCCCACACGGTGGGGCAATAAACCGTCACTTACTATCGTAGCAACCGTCACTTACTGGCGTAGTAACCGACGTCATTGTTGACGTTGATGAGTCCGGCGTCCTCTGCGGTCAGCTTATCGCTGTCCCACCCGGTGCGGTAATAAACCGTTACTAACTAGCGCAGTAACCTTCACTTACTAGCGTAGTAACTAGTAACCGACGTCATTGTTGACGTTGATATGTCCAGGTTCCTCTGCGGCCAGCTAATGGCTGTCCCACACGGTGCGGTAATAAACCGTCACTTACTAGCGTAGCAACCGTCACTTACTGGCGTAGTAACCGACGTCATTGTTGACGTTGATGTGTCCGGCGTCCTCTGCGGCCAGCATGTGGCTGTCCCAAACGGTGCGGTACTCCGGGTCGTGTAGAACATCGTAAAGCGCGTCCGGAGTTACGTCCGAGAACTCTGACACCACCTGCCATGGGGTTTATGATTTATTTTTATAGATGGTCTCAGATGCTTTGGGGGGGGAGGGGGGGGGCTAAGGGGCTTGAGCCCCTTAGCCCCCCCCCCCCCCCCCCTAAATCCGCTAGTGCCTACGACCATAATGGGATAATGGTAATGGTAAAAAAAAAATGGTATACTTTTTAATCTTGAACTTTTTAACCTACACGCTCATCGGTTGTAGGTTCTGAGGGATTAAGATGAAAGCAATGGTGCCAAAATGGGCTCCCAGTTGACAGCTTCAATTACGATTTATTAATGCTGTTGGTCCTTTTAATGTTTTTGTAGTACACCAAAGAATATTCTGATTCTAATTCTAGAGTAGATATTAGTTCTTTGGTTGTAGGATAAAAATTAGGAAACCCCGGGCTTGTCCTTCTGCTGGGACGCCATCGAAACGGCATCGCGTTACATACAGGATCAGGATTGCTCGAAATCGAGTGTTCTACAAACAACGAAAACCTAAACAAACAAGACAAGTGCGATACGTGCGACTCTTTATTTGGAAAAGCTTACGGTCTGGCTGCAATAACTTTGAAAACATAGTTGACGGCGAATAGTAATACTGAAGCACCTTTTTACCCGACTACCCAAAAGGAGGGTTATTGTCATAGCGCATTTAAACTAGTACATAGTGGTTCGCCCCGAACTACGAACTCGCGACCCAATATCTCAGCGACCCCTCGACCGATTTGGCTCATTTTCGAACTTAAAAATTATCTTTGCCCCGTTTACCCGTCTACCAAATTTCATGACGATCCGACTAAATTTACTCAAGTTATCGTCGAACGAGCATTCATACATACAAACATACATAAAAACTACAAACATACATGCATACAGACATACATACATACAAACGCCGGATCGTTCAAGTAGAGTCGGAGAACTTCGCTCGTTTCGCTCGCTCGTTCAAAAACCTCAAGGACTCTCTATCTATTTGACTCATCAAGAACTCTAGGGCAGTTTTTTTAAGATGGGCTAGGCTTGCCCAGCACTTATACATACCACCCTGTAGTACCTAGATACAACCTATGTGTAGGATTGTCAGACAAAAAAGGCTTCAAACAAATAACACATCTTACTTTTCCCCGGTCGAGTACGTGGACCTATGTCCATTTCCAAGGTAGAGTCGAAAACCTGTACTTACATTAAAAAGTTGTTACAGAAGTTGTGCAATAAATTGAAACATAGCTGTGATAAGTAAACAAACAAGTGCCCAATAGTGAAAAGTAGGTAAACAATCTAACTCGGCATCTATGTAGGTATATCTGCCTGTAGGTACTGTGTTAGGCAGGCTTGTCCAAAAAGTGAAAACCGTGGCCTTGAAACGTCGCCACTTTTCCCCGCTTTTTCATTAAGTATTTGCAACCACCAAAACCCCGACTTTGCGAATACAAATAGCTTATTTAGGTGGGATCAAAAGAGGCGCTCTAGCGAGCTGTAATAGGAACCTTGACAGTGCGTAGGGCGCCGTGGCCGGCGTTCTCGGTCCAGACTTTGATGCCGTCCTTTTCGTATTCTAGTGTCCAGCCTTCTTGCGAGGCTAGGAGGGTCTTTAGGCTTTCGAAGTCGGAGTCTTCGGCGACGCGGGCCTCGCCGCGCGCCCACCCTTCCCCGCGCACCATCCGACCGCGCACATCACAGCGCGAGCACTGCGGGGTGCGCTCGCCGCTTTGGGGCGGCCAGCAGCTGCAAGCAGTCGATCGGTAGCGCGCAGGCGCGGCACTGCACCGCCATCTTGCGTTCCTTTCGCTCGTTCGTCACTCGTCGTCGCGTCCCCTCGTTGGTTCTTACTTATACTACGCTTGACACAAGCTTGCGAACGCCTGAAACAGGTCCAATCTTCAAGATTTCAACTTCCGGTTACTTAAATTACGCTGCCGCCGCCATAATACAAACCCATTTGATTTTGAAACTGAACTGATCCAGATGTTCGCACATGCATGAGTCAGACATGACACGAATGTATTTATGAATACTCTGCATTTCGTGCACGTCTATTTCAACCTACTTTTAGGTGGTGTAGGTACCTAGCGGTACAGTCGGCCACAGTCTCAGATTCCCCTTTTTGTTCGATTGGGGCCCTTATGCCGCGCGCGGTAAGAGCTGCCATGGGGTATCTGAGATTGTGGCCGACCGTACCTCCCTTTACGCTTGAGAAAGGCTTTTAGCCAAAATAACTAAGGCCCGGTTTCTGAATTGAGAATTTTACTAAGCAAACACTTAACTATCGTTCTGTCTGTCACGTTCTTTTGTGAGAAATCCGCAGAGGCAGAACGATACTTACGAACCTATTTGCTCAGAGTGAATTTCTCAATTCAGAAATCGGCAGTGAGGCTCGGCAGTGAGGTTTCTGAATAGATAATTTTACTTAGTAAATACTTAACTGTCGTTCTGTCACGTTCTTTTGTGAGAGATCTGCAGAGACAGAACGATACTTAAGGGCTTGCTTAGCGAATTTCTCAATTCAGAAATCGGCAGTAAGTAGGTAAGATCAGCGTTGACTAATGCATTTCTCGAGCAGGCATGCTATAATAAGTAAGGTCCAACTAAATAGTGAGACAATCCATTACAATTAACTATAATAAAAGAGAAATTACTTAATAATGGCATTTATTTAAAACTAATTACAGCAAAATTAATTATAGGTAAACAATTCTTTGGGAATTGGGACATGACATAACTGCACAACACGAAAATATTACATAAAATAAGCACGTTTTAAAAAATACTGAAGTAAGCTCAAGTGGGACCTAATCACCTAAGTAATTTCGATATTTTAGTCCCATCTTTTCACTGGGCAAAGTTGCGCGTGTGCGATCTCACATGTTCACATTTGATATTGATGATATAGGTACATTTGTAGGTAAGTAGGCACCGGTAGGTACCTATGTACAGGGTGCACTCTAAGTCGATAGCGGAACTTTAAGTAGGCTGTCTACTGATCAATACAAACAACTTCTACTAGGTGGCGAAAAAAATGGAGCGAAAAAAATATCAGCTGTTTCATACATTTGGCGCAGTACTGGGTCGACCTGTTGTATGGAACAGCTGATATTTTTTTCGCTCTATTTTTTTCGCCACCTAGTACAAGTTGTTTGTAGTGATCAGTAGACAGCCTACTTAAAGTTCCGCTATCGACTTAGAGTGCACCCTGTAGTTATGTTTGTGAATGAGCCATTAGCAAGCGCTGATATTGGGCAGGGCTCCCTGGCAGCGATTTTTCCAGCCGTACCAGGCGTTAAAGCCGTGGCGGTTGAAGATCTTCTTCGCGCACGTCGCTGCCTTAGAGATGTCGTCGGTCAGAAGGTCTGGGAACAATTTCGACGTTGTTAACAACTACACAGGTTCAGGAACATGATCCTACGACTTATAATGATTGAAAAAGCTGCTGGCAAGAGACAAGTTGGACGATGGAAGAAATTAAAAGAAGGTGGAAGCATTGTCGAACAGGTATTAGCTTTCTGCAAGTTGTACCTAATGATGGTACCTAAAGGTTAGTGATTGGCTGAGAAAAGACATCTCAAATTTATTCCACCGCGGCAGAAATAAAGGCATTAGGTATGCCAGCTCCTCTGCCAACCTTCGCTAGAGAGAGCGGCTGCGGCGGATGGTTTTTCAACTGTCAAACTTCAACAACTATGACAATCAGTGGTATTATCTCGATCGGGCCTTTAGAATGGAGCTGTCTAAGTTTGAAATCACCATCGCCATCAGAATACAATAATACAGGTTGTTCTGTTGAAGACTACAGGGTGCACTCTAAGTCGATAGCGGAACTTTAAGTGGGCTATCTACTGATCAATACAAACAACTTGTACTAGGTGGCGAAAAAAATGGAGCGAAAAAAATATCAGCTGTTTCATACATTTGGCGCAGTACTGAGTCGACCTTTTGTATTGAACAGCTGATATTTTTTTCACTCCATATTTTTCGCCACCTAGAACAACTTGTTTGTATTGATCAGTAGATAGCCCACCTAAAGTTTCGCTATCGACTTAGAGTGCACCCTGTAGAACGATAGTAAGGATTGTCAGACTTTACTGATTTGTTCTCCTGGAGCCGACCCCCAGCGCCATCAAATTGGCGCATTTCTGGGAGAACTAAGTGTGACGCTTACGACAAAAGACGACCTATTTTTAACCCCCGACCCAAAAAGAGGGTTGTTATTAGTTTGACCGTACGTAGCTCCTAAACGGGTGAACCGATTTGGATGAGGTTTATTTTATTTTAAAGCATGTTTTCTAGCGAGTGATCTTAGATTTTTTAAATCAAAATCGGTTCAGCCGTTTATGAGATAATATGCTAATTTGAAGCCAAAATGTCGGGGGTATTTTAAATTTAGTTTACATGTCGGAGGTATATAAAAAAAAGTAAGGTTACCCTTGCACCGGACATTGCAGTCCTTCCCAGCCGTGTTGGTGTTGCTGCACCAATACTTGTCATTGATTTGAAAGAGGCCGTAGTCGCGGGATCCGTTGCTGTTGACCGGGCCAACCTTGCTGGTCGTCCGCGAGCTCTCCGCCTCGATAAGACACACCCCTGGGGGAAACCAAAAGTGAGATAGATAGATAGAATACTCTTTATTGTAACATCAAAATCGGGTATTTAAATAGAATTTACATGTATTATGCTAACCAAACTAGCGAAATTATTCTCCTTAGTCTCCAGCCCTGTATTCTGCAAAATAATCACCGTAAATATTCCCATTTCAAAATGTAAAAATACAGGGTGGCCCAAACTGACACCGAGGGCTACCCGAATCACCCCCATGTATGTTCAGCCATTTTTTGTCGTTTAGAAGTTATGAGGCTTTTAAGGTTTTTTTGAAACAAAATACCTTTTGTAACTTTTTTTTCTTTTGACTTTTCAGTTATATTTTTTATTTTTTAGGGTCTCAGATAATTTATTTAATACCAAAATTATGATAAGCTATGGACTTCTAGAAATTACCGCAATTTTGGTCCAAAGTCCAAAAATGTTGTTTGAAATCGTCACTGAAATTTTTAGTATGGAGAAAAAATTTACTAGAGGTCTGAAGGACTTTCTTTTAATTTCAAAAATATTCCTAAAGTCTTAGTGCTTAGAATAGTACAAAAAACCTGTCACTTTATGGGACTTTTATTCAAGTAATTCGCGATCAAAGTAAAAAACTGGAGTTGGAAGAAATTTTATTTCAATACACATTATTCATTTCTATATCGGGCTATTTTCCAGTGTTTTGACAGTCGACGCATGTTTTTTTTTAAGCGCAATAAAGGAGGAAGTACATTTAACAAAAAAACACGAAATAATACTTACAGTTGCTCAGCTTAGCTTCGGGGAAGTTCTGTCTCCTCAATTCTTGCACCAGCCCGCACCTCGAAAACACCTTACCCTCCGCTCCCACCCCTAGGGCGATGAGAGCCAACGCGATAATACAGATAGTCTTCATCATGTTCAGTGGTTTGTTATTGTTTTATTTGATTCTTTGCTAATTAGCTACTTAGCCAAGTCGCTGCTGAAGCACGAGTGTAGATTGATAAGAGGCTGTCTGTGCTTTTATAATGAAGTATCGGCGTGCGACGAACGCGTAGGTACCTACATGTTGAATAATGTAAGTAGGTACGGATAAGGGGAATCACTGGACTCCACCTACATGGAGTCTTGCAAGGCCGTGACTCACCATTACACATACACTAATGCCGGTCACTCACATGGGCGAATTCAGCCTAAGTCAGCCTAGCCCACAGGAAAGACAAGTCAATACGTGTGGAGCCAACTAAGCCGCGGGTTTCCTCACGATGTTTTCCTTCACCGTTAGCGAGTGGTATTGGTACTACAAATTCACAAAATTAAATGTAAGTAACTTTGAAATTAAACAATGTCATAGATACATGCCCGCACTGGGAATCGAACCGGGGACCTCTTGCTTCAGAGTCCACTGTTATACCCACTAGACCTCCATCGCTAACACAGCTACTTACTAAAAATATGTCACAGGCACCGCCTTCACCCATCTAGTGTGGGTGAAAGCGCGCGGCAGGTACAGTCGCGGTTCGTTGTTTGGTAGAGTTTGTGCGGCTGAGCTGGATTGTTGAAAATAAAACGTCAATTGCCTACTGTATTATTGATCAAGTTCAACACAATAGAATACCTACATAAAAGGCTGCAGCCATAAAAATATTAGCTGAAATCCAGCTCTGCCTGTCTTTGTCTTATATTAATGAGGTTTACCAATTTTGCACAGCAAAGGGACACAAACACCGAGCCTATTTTGAATTTTGTTAAATCAATCCATTTTGAATTTTGTTGGATCATCGTGTGAATAGCAGTAAAACAATATTTTTTTCGATAATTATTAATATCTAACTAATGTTAATGACCGATGCCACTTTTTGCATAGGTAAATGGATGGATTAGCCCAATAACCTATTAGCGATGATAAATAAACCAAAACGAAAGGTATTTCGTGATAAGAAAGTTACACGTATAGGGTAAAGGAACCAGTAGTCGGCCACTTAGTGAAATGTGCAACTTCAAAGTCCATTATTTCGGTTGTTGGAGGTTCTAGAAGGACGTAACCAATATTAATTGAAACTCTGGTTACTTAAGTTTCAGTAAATAAAACGATTATTCTTCCAATTCATAATGCGATGGAGAAAATTAGCGTTAAACAAAAAAACACCCATTTCCCTAGTACTCGGCCGCCTATCACCTAAAGTCGGCCATGAGGTAGCCAGTGGTCGGCCGCACCATATAAGGTATGAAAAAGCAATTGCTTGTGGCCGACTTCTGGGTTGATAAAATTTCTTCGAGACTAAGTCCAAAAGTCGGCCACCTAATAGGCATTTTTTTTGGTGGCCGAGTATTGGGTTGTTGCCAAAATAATATTCTCAATGCTTTGTGAACTCTATACAGAAGAAAAAGATATGTGCAACCTGTCAATTTGGGCTGCTTACGTGAAATTTACAGAAATTCCATAAGTCGGCCGGGGGGCCGAGTACTGGCATTTGTATGAAATTACTGATCCCAATAGTCGGCCCCCTGTTTTTTTTATTGATATAATAAATAAGGGTTTATTTAAGTTATCAAGAGGTCAACAAGTAATTAAAGAATGAGAATAAAATAAAACATGGCATAGGGTAGATGCTATAGTAATTGGCCACTTAAGGATTTAGAAATTTTCAAAATTAGAAAAAAAATACTTTGAACACTCGCATAAAAATAAGTATTTTTTGGTGAATAGAGCATTTAATAATATTTATAAAAATGTAAATAACTATCATTTAGTAGCACGTTTACTAGTTATTTGAAAATAATATTTAAAAAATGAGCGAAGATACAGTAATTGGCCCCCTTGTCATAGTTATTGGCATAGCCTTGTTATAGTTATTGGCCACCTTTTTTTATAGCGGAAAAGCAATACTTATAATATGTTTCAATGCCTCTACTTTATCTAATGGCTTTCTAAACCACAGAAACATCTTCAGATTCATTTTAGCTAAGTTTTTCGGAAAGTATAACTGCGTCAGAATAACTACAAAATGAAACATTAAAAATACCACCGACATTTTAGCTTCAAATTAGCATATCTCATAAACGGCTGAACCGATTTTGATAAAACATATCTAGGAAGACTCGCTAGAAAACCTGCTTTCAAATAAAGAAAACCGCATCCTAATAGCATTAAAATAAGTGTTCTATATCTGGTTCCTCTTTTTCTGTGAGGTAGGGTTGAGGGCTAAATGAACTTTAAGTGGCATAGTTCTTGGAAGCTGCACCTTGGCTATTTCATCTAATGCTTTTTCAAGCATATCTTTTGAGTAAACTGGGAATTCGGCATGTTGAAATATTGTCTAAAAATAAAATAATTGTTTTATATTATGATATAGTAGTTGGCATGCCATGTACTAGTACTTGGCATGGCATGTTATAGTAATTGACATGGCAGTTATAGTAATTGGCATGGCATGCAATAGTAATTGGCCCCCCGGCCAAATACTGAACCACTTGTCATAGAACACTATTAAATGAATTTATGAACTCCTCCACACGTAACAAAGATGACTATAAAGTTAGCAGCACGAAAATGACAAAAAAAAAAAGTCACAGTAATTGGCCAGGGAGGCCAATAACTAAAACTGATACATTTCGGTTGTAGTAATTAGCCAGGGTGTAATTTTGAGGTTTTTTTTTTTTTTTTTTTTTTTTTTCTCTTCTGTTTTCCGTAACTTGGCAATCTGTTTGCAACAATGGGCCATTCACTTGTCTGTTTAAATGTCTATCTGAGAAAATGCATCCAGTGAGCCTTCCTCATGTCCTGCTGGCGAATCTATTTTTCAGGGTGGGGATACTGTGTCTCCTCAATCGGGTGAATTGCACACTTCCTGTGCCTTCAAGTTCAGCCGCGAGTTCATTTACATGTTTCGATAGTCTTATTTGGTATTTATCGCTATATTTAGCGATCTCTTCCTTTACTGTAGCGATTTTTAGGTCCATCTGAATGTATCTGTTGCTTATGTAGTATGGTATGTTGAACATTTTCCTGATTGTTTTGTTTTGAAATCTCTCCAAAATTTCGAGATTGCTGTTGCTAGCCGTACCCCAGAGCTGGATTCCGTAGGTCCAGATAGGTTTCAGGATTGTTTTGTAAATAGCGATTTTGCTAGTTTGCGATAGTTGTGATTTTGGTCCAGTTAGCCAGTACATGCTTCTTAGTTTATGATCCAGTTGCTTGCGTTTTGTCCAAATATGCGTTCGCCAGGTAAGCCTGCGGTCGAGATGTATTCCCAGGTATTTGGCATTTTCGGCTTGAGGTATTTCTTTGCCATAGAGCTTGACTGGTGGGCAAGTTTGCCTTCTTAGGGTGAAGGTCACGTGAACAGATTTCGTTTGATTTGCCTTGATGCGCCATACGTCCAGCCATTTCTCAATCTGGGACAAGTGGTCTTGCAGTTTTGCAGATGCAACATCTGGCTTCTCGTGGACAGAGAGGATCGCTGTGTCGTCTGCGTACGTCGCGGTGGTGGTTTCTTGACGTGTTGGAAGGTCAGCAGTGTATATTAGATAGAGGACTGGCCCCAGGATACTGCCTTGAGGGACTCCTGACTTTATTTCACACAACTGCGAATTTTCTGTGTTATGTTTAACTTCAAAGCATCTGAATTCCAGGTAGGATTTGAGGATATTATAAAAGGAGTGTGGGAGCATCTTCTTTATTTTATACAGAAGTCCTTCATGCCAAACCTTATCGAATGCCTGACCTATATCCAAGAATACAGCAGAACAGTATTGTTTTGTTTCGAGTGTTCGACCAATTATGTCAGCAAGCCGGTGAACTTGTTCTATAGTCCCATGTTGTTCGCGAAATCCAAACTGGTGATTCGGAATTACTTTGTGCAAGTGCTGGCGCATCCTTTTGAGAAGTATTTTCTCTAACAGTTTACCGCATACTGGCAGCAGGCTGATTGGCCGGTAGGAACTTGCTTCGGGGGGCGGCTTCCCTGGCTTTGGTATCATGATGACCTGTGCTATTTTCCATTGACTGCAGAAGAGCTCTAGTCTAAGACAGGCATTGATTAGTGTGGTCAGCATTAGTGTACCTTTCCTAGGTAGCTGCTTCAATAGTGTGGCGTCAATGTGTTCGTACCCAGGCGATTTACCTTCTTGGAGTTGCATAACTTCTTGCCTAACCTCTGTAGGGGAAGCAGTTTTTAGTGGCATGCACATCTGAATTGGACTTTTTAGGTATTCGTATATTTGTTCGTCGTGTTCGGGATAAGTGCTTGTGTGTGGGTTGAATACGGTTTTAAGGTATTCAGAGTATACCGTAGCCTTTTCAAGGTCCGATCTAGCCCAAGAGCCACTGGTAGACCTGATTGGAGGGATTTGGTTTTTTGGTTTTTTGAGCTTTTTGGTGGCTTTCCAGAGTGAGTAGTTGGTTAGGTGTGTCGGGGAAAGATCAGCCAGGTATCTTTGAAGGTTATCGTCATTTAGCTTCTTGATAGCTTGTTTGAGATCTTCTGAGGCCCTATTAAACGCCTTCTTATCTTCTGGGTAACGAGTGTTGTGCCAAATCTTTCTTAGACGTCTTCTCTCATTTACTTTGTCCTTTATGTATCTAGGATATTGGTGAGATTTATTAAGAGCGGTTTTATCCAAGTTGGGTGTAGATTCATTTGCAGATTTGTGAATCAATTTATTGAAGGCTTCAACGGCAAATTCCACATCCTCACTCGTTTTAAGAGGAATGTTGAGGTTTACGCCGGAAGTTATAATTTCCTGGTAGTGGTCCCAATTTGTCTTCCGGTTGTATAATCTTGGTGGAGGGTCTACCATTATTATTTTACAGTCTACGTTCAAAAAGACTGGTGTGTGGTCTGATGACAGGTCATTACTGGTTTCGATACACATATGGGTGTTAGGAATGTTCTTAACTATGAAGAAATCTAGCAGATCGGGTATTTTTTTCTTGTCCGTGGGCCAGTGTGTGGGCTCACCGTGTGACATGCATTGTAGGTTGAGGTTATTAACTGTTTGGTAGAGTTGGTTACCTCGAGGCATCGTTATTCTTGCGCCCCAATATACGTGTTTTGCATTCCAGTCACCTCCACATATAAATCTGTTCCCGAGTGTAGAGAAGAAAGTTTGGAATTCATCTTTAGTAATAGTATTCCTGGGCGGACAGTAAACAGCCGAGACTATAGTTTCAGTTTTCTTATCTTGGATTTTAACTGATGTTGCCTGAATTTTAGCGGTGCAGTATTCTTCGTGTAGGTGGTGTTTGATATTATTTTTCACTATTACTGCTGAGCCTCCGTGTGTATTTCCGGATGGGTGGTTAGTGTTGTAAATTGTATAGTTTCTAATAGTCATATGGGTTCGTGATGTGAAGTGTGTTTCAGTTATTAAAGCTATGTCAACTTTTTCAGTATGAAGAAATAATTCAAGTTCTAATCGACGTTCTGTCAATCCGTTGGCGTTCCACGTGACTATACGTAGGCTTAGCGGCATTTTGGAACCAGATGTGTTATTAGTTGGATCATACGATCCATCATGTTGTCTACCATTCTCTGCATGATGGTTTGGAATTTATCAAACATTTTCTCTAGTACTTCCTCCAAGTTACTATTATCATTGTTTCGGGCGGATTCTGCATATGTTACATTGGATGTCTTTTGTCTGGCAGTGTAGCTTTGTGTATCTGGTGGCTTATATTGCGCTCCGCCGTCTGTGTTGTTGTTGTTTTGTTGTTGGGGTGGTGGCGGTTGTTGATTTAGTTTTTCGAAATTTTTGGTTTTAGGCTTTCGTATCAGCTCCTTGTATTGCTTGTATTTTTTGCAGCCCTTATAACTAGCTGGATGTTTCTCCTGGCAGTTTGCACATGTTGCATCAGTGTCTGGTTTCTTGGTGCACTCAGTCGTGGGGTGTTCATCGCCGCATTTAACACATCTGTATGGTCTAAAGCATTGGTTTTTGGCGTGACCAAACCTTTGGCATCTTTTACATTGAAGAATGTCATTTTTTTTCTTGTATGGGGCTTCAAATGTTATTATCATGTGATTTAGTTTGGTAATTTTGAAAATGTCTTTGTTGTTGTGTTTGGGTTCAAGGTCTACATAGTAGAGGGGTAGCGGTTCTTTTGTTGCTTTGTGTCTTGCATTTATTATATTTCTGACTTCGTGACCGAGTGCTTGCAGATCGAATTTTATGTTGTCGACATCTTCAGATGCATGCATTCCCCGAAGGACAACTCGATAGGCTCTTTCACTTTTCAGTTTATATGTGTAATGACTTACGTTTTTCTCTAATAAGCTTTCCCTTATTTTCTTGTAGGTATCGATATCGGTAGGCATTATCTTTACGATGTGACCTGATTTGAGAGTGGTAATAGTGTACATATTACACTCTGTGATAGTGGCTAGCAATTCCTTTAGGGCTGTTATGTTAAGTACTCCTGTGACAAAAATTGGTTCAGGTTTTGGTGGTTTTGGTTGGTTGGCCTCTTTAGTCTGGCTGTCTTCGACGTCCAATATTTCGTATTGGTTTTGTGTTGGTACAGAGTATGTTGTCTTTGAGACTTTTTTAACAGTGGGCTCAGGACTGGTTTTTGATCGTTTCCTCTTGGACGGTGGTACATGATCTGATTGCCATGTATTAGGGTTATTGCTCTGTGTCTGGGCTGTGGATGCAGTTGGCTGGGACATTTCCATTCCCATGAATGAGGCAGGCATTTGATTAGTTGTTACAGCTGGTGTCGCTGTTGGTTGGTTCGTGGTACTTGAGTTGGGTGAGTCTTTGTTGATGAACAAGCTCGGATGGAAAATCTGTTGTGTTAGTTTTTTTGGTGCTTCGCCAGTAGCATCTTTTTTGGGAGCCTGGTTGGCCACTCCCGTCATTGTGGTAGATTTTGAGATCCTACTACGGAAACATTATGATTTAAAAGAAAAAGAAAATAATAAAAAATTTGGGGTAGTATGATATTTTTTAGCAGAGGTGAAATGTCAATCGCGAGTTTTGATGCACTATTTATAGACGAATATTAGTGTTTCACGCGCGGATAACAGTTGCACAGTGGCCGCAGATGTTTATTTCCACTTTGGTAACACTTTCACTTCATTTTAGCACTGTTTTAGCACAATCGCGAATAAAAAGGTGAGCGGGTTTGTTTTATCGCGACGGTTGACTGTAAAATTTTGAGGTTACATCAAGATATTGGACTTG
This sequence comes from Zelleria hepariella, assembly GCA_949319315.1. Taxonomy (NCBI): domain Eukaryota; kingdom Metazoa; phylum Arthropoda; class Insecta; order Lepidoptera; family Yponomeutidae; genus Zelleria; species Zelleria hepariella. The sequence goes on along the minus strand of OX439389.1, from coordinate 8,754,494 downwards.
AAACTGCCGGAAAACGATAGCGCAGCTTATGTTCTACATATTTAATATGTGTTATGAAAGAAAAGACAAAAAACAATGCCTTTATGATTATTTACATGAAGGTAATTCTTTATTTAATTTTTACCTTAATTTTTTGCTTAAATCACCGGCAAAATCATCACTTTTTACACCAACATTAGGACTAGCTCGGTGGGAAAAAAACTAACGCCTCCTAGTGTAAGAACTGAAAACTATTTGAATAAACGAAATACGAAGAATCCGCTCGTCTCACTCTCGCGCTTGTGAACGTCGTAGTTTTCTTATTTTAAATTATTGAAGTTGAAGGGGCCAATTACTATCGCGTGGCCAATTACTATAGCATCTACCCTACCACAGTACAAAACACAGCGAAAATCTGTAAGATTTGAGACTCCCTTCAACTAGCAAAAAAAGATGGCGGACCGCGATTCTGAGTCGCAAGTTATTAAAACGTGTTTTTTTAATAAACACAAATAAGTAAAAATATAACAAAATATTACAGGTATCTTTAATTAATCAATGAACCATAAAAAAATACAGATAAAGCTATATGTTAAAAACTAAACTAGTTATTGAACTTTAAACCCGCAATGGCCGACTACTGGGGGGTGGCTGACTTTAGGCGCCTCTACCCTACGTCAACGCTGCGTTTTAGAAGCGATGCATTTTGATTTTGATTTAATTTTAATTATTGATTTGACTTTTAAATTTTAAATCTTATTTATTATTATTTTAATCTGAAACAAAAATTTTTTATAGTGCCATTTTAATTGATTACTTTTTAAATTTTTTATTTTTAATTTATGTTACTCTAAGATTACTTTTTAATTGTACAAATTGTGATGTTTTAATTTATTTAATTTTATCTGTTTTTTAGTTTTTAATCTATGGAAATGTTAATATTCCGAAATAAATACTTTGAATTGAATTGAATAGTTGCTAAGTTAAAAAAAATATTTTTCTATTCTTTTGCTACACTAACTAGTTTCATAAGAGGGGTCGGCACGTGATTGGCTGAAATGAGTTTGGCATAGCTCTTCCAGAAATTACCTGATCCAAGCCTTCTAACTTTACTATGCCTACTATAATAGGTACCTTATCTCTACCTACCTACATAGTATCAAGCAAAGTCGCTCTCCGCGTCTGTCTGTAGGTATATCCACTAACTCCTCCGAAACTCCGCAACGGGTTTTAAGGCTGGAAGATAGCAGCGTGGCGGGATATTCAAAATTTTCACAGTTTTTTACATTTTGTAACTAAACTGAGCTATTTTTGTTTAGCGATTTTTCGTTCGCGGCAATAAAACAGTATTCTTTTCATTACTGTAAACAACAGAACAACAATAATTCAGCCGATTATGTGTTCTGGTCTACGAAGCAGTGGCACTGCCCAAAAAACTTGTCGTAGACCAGAACACATAATCGGCTGAATTATTGTGGTTCTGTTGTTTACAATAATGAAAAGAATACTATGTTATTGCCGCGAACGAAAAATCGCTGAGCAAAAATAGCTCAGTTTAGCTACAAAATGTAAAAAACTGTGAAAATTTGAATTTCCCGCCACGTTGCTATTTTCATCACCGGTAATGTTTATATTTATGCAATACATCTCTATTATGTTGTTTTTCTAAAATGCACCCGTGCGAAACCGGGGCTAATCGCTAGTAATAGTCATAATGAATGTTTCTTGACGATTCAAACTGTCAATCTTAAATATTGTTTGACTGACAGCCACAGTTGCGGCCTCACGTTTGTCACGCGGTCACTTTCACGACTCTTTCCGTATTGCGTTTATTTACACCCGCTACATAATGATATAATTATTACTTCTGCTAAATCGGTCCCTCCAATTCTGAGAATCGTGACCATATACAATGGTTCTCCGCTCATCAAGGTCATGGGCGCGATGGGATGCTGGATGGTTCCCTCTACTGCCTTCTTTAGGGCATCGGACCAGCGCATTGGTGTCCTGTCTACTACGTATGCTATAACTAGACTAGAATACCTACTAAATTTAAAATTTAAAATAACCCCTACATTTTAGCTTCAAATTAGCGTATCTCATAAACGGCTGAACCGATTTTGATAAAACATATCTAAGTAAACTCGCTAGAAAACCAGCTTTCAAATAAAAAAACGCATCCAAATCGGTTCACCCGATAAAGAGCTACGGGTGCCTCAGACAGACACACAGACAGACACACACACACACGCAACGTACACATGTTATCGCAAGCAAAACGCAACGCTATCCGCTGTTATGTGAAGAAAGTCTTTAGGCCTTTGACCTCAGACATTCGTAGGTATGACGTTCCTTTATCAAGTCTATTTAGGTATTCCCCGAAGATAAGGCAGTGTGCGAAACTGGGGATAAACATAATGTAATTGAACACAATATTTTTTCAAATCTTAGCGACTACTTTATTACTTAAATTGAAAATCGATCTCAATACAAGAAAAAAAAATGTCGAAACTCTAAAATGACAGTTTTTTAAGCTGTATTGCGACTCGATTGAACTTTAAAAGAATCATCTAACTACATAAAATAACTTAAATACTACTTATCGCGTCTGTTGCGTAATCTTTCGTCTATCTTCTCCTGTGCCGCAACGGTTGTCTGAAGCAGCATTTTTTCGTAAGACTGGACCTGTACAAAAATAAAATCTTATTGAACGAGCGAGCGAAGTTCTCCGAGTCTACTGGAACAATCCGGCGTTTGTATGTATGTATGTATGTATGTTTGTATGTATGAATGTTCGTTCGACGATAACTTGAGTAAATTTTGTCGGATCGTCACGAAATTTGGTAGGCAGGTAAATAAGGTAAAGATAATTTTTAAGTTCGAACATGAGCCAAATCGGTCGTGGGGTTGCTGAGATATGGGGTCGCGAGTTCAAAGTTCGGGGCGAACCACTACAGGGTGCACTTTAAGTCGATAGCGGAACTTTAAGTAGGCTGTCTACTGATCAATACAAACAACTTGTACTAGGTGGCGAAAAAAATGGAGCGAAAAAAATATCAGCTGTTTCATACATTTAGCGCAGTACTGGGTCGAACTTTTGTATGGAACAGCTGATATTTTATCCACTCCATTTTTTTCGCCACCTAGTACAAGTTGTTTGTAGTGATCAGTAGACAGCCTACTTAAAGTTCCGCTATCGACTTAGAGTGCACCCTGTAGTTGTACAGAATATGACAGTTAATAGGATGTATACTTGGAAGGGGTTATCATCATCAGCCTGTTAACACCCACTGCTGAGTAAAGGCCTCTTCATGCACACGCTACCTCTCACGTTCCTGTGCCACTACAGGGTGTTAAAAGACCGCCAACAAAGCGGGAAACCACATAATTGTCCTCATCATATTATTGAACATTTTTGCCCAAGGAACTATGCCTGGGAAATCAACGGTTTCCGAGATAATGAGTTTCAAAGTCGGACTTTTCATAACCCTGTGAGCCCTGTGAGGGTGAGCCCCTTAGCCCCCCCCCCCCTAAATCCGCTACTGCTCGCTACATAATCTAACAATGACATACATTGGCATAGAACTGGCGCTTTAAATCCTCTAGTTCCTTCAGCGACTGCTTTTTCTCCTCGATGTAACTGGCGGTCCTCTCTTTGATCTCTTCTGTGGTCTGCTGCGACCTCTTCATGCTCTCCAAACTCTTTTTGTCTTTCTCTTCAGCTTCTTTCACGGAGCTGAAAATGGGATCACAACATCATTGAGCATCACTTGAAGCATTGGTCGCCAAGTTTGTCTTGTCGCCCTACTAGAGAATTGACGAGGCTGTATTACTGCGCCAAGCCATAGTTTATTTATTGCATGAGAACGAACGCGAAGTATGCTAATTTGTGCCTGAGATTCCATACTAAATCTTTAATAGTTGTCGATGATAAACACCTAGCATCGCCTGTTGGCGCTGCGTGAAACTACGGCGACGGAAGAAGAGCGGCGCAGGGGAGGGACGAAAAACCGGGGTTCTCACATCTTTTCTCTGCTGCTTTCTGATCGCATGGCGTGTGCCACCTATATTTGTTTCTACTTGCCTAAAAGTCAATAAAAAACAATAATTGAAGAGCCTCCAAGATACCTACCTAAAATAAACCTAAATCCAGAACGCCTCACGGCACTACGGTGCACTCTAAGTCGATAGCGGAACTTTAAGTAGGCTGTCTACTGATCACTACAAACAACTTAGACCAGGTGGCGAAAAAAATGGAGCGAAAAAAATATCAGCTGTTCCATACAAAAGGTCGACTCAGTACTGCGCCAAGAATCAGCTGATATTTTTTTCGCTCCATTTTTTTCGCCACCTAGTACAAGTAGTTTGTATTGATCAGTAGACAGCCTCCTCAAAATTCCGCTATCGACTTAGAGTGCACCCTGTAGAGAAGCATAGGACATAGAAGACATAGACCCTAGCCTGGCTGAGACACCACCAATAGTACAGGTCGCGTCACGAGTTATGAGCGCTGACCTTGAATGCGCAGAACTCATTTTTTCGGTCTGTTTGGTGGGGTACGCGGGGGGCGACGGAGAGGCGCGGTCGCCGGCGAGCGCGGGCGCGTGATTGGTAGATCAGTCGCTCTAGCCTCGGGGTACAGCACAGATTACAAAAAGGGTACAGTCGCACACAACGTTTTTTTATTTCCTCGCAGAAATAATGCCGAAACAAAATGTTTTAAAAAGACGGTTCAGAAAGATTCAAAAAAGTTATTGATATATATTGGATTGAGATAATTTTTCATTGATTGTACACCCGTTTTATCGTTATGTCAGGATTATTGTATAGAAAACCATTTAAAATATAACGTGTCAAAAATCCGCAAAGAATACTTTAAATCGTTAAGTTTAGTCAGTTTCTCCGATTTTTATAGTTTCTCACTCAACTATATGTAGTTCAGCTCAGCGTCAGTCTTAGATCCCACGTGGATATTAGACATTTTGCGCGCGATTGTACACACTTGCGCAGAAATCCCCACCAGTTTCGTCGAGCGCTCATAACTCGTGACGATACCTGTACCTACTAAAATTGTGTGGTTTGTTTACCTCTCGAGCTGCGTCTTGTGCAGCTGCCGCCGGGCGAGGTGCTCCTCGCGCTTCTCGTTAAACTCCTTGCGCGCCGCCTGCAGCTCGGCCAGCTGCATCTGCAGCTCCGATATCTCCGTGTTGAGGACCAGGAGCTCGCCCTCCGCGCTGTCGCAATCCAGGTCGCCGGTCTCCAGGTCCCTGGGTGAATAGGCGAATGGTCAGGGTTTTCGATGGACTGCTGAGCTAAAACTAGTGCCACTGATGAAGAAAACTGTGTTCTTTATTGACCGAGCAAACAAAGTAGCGAGTGTCTTCGTTTCAGCTTGGGCAAAATTCTTTTGTGGGATGAATATGGGTGATTCTTCTCTACAGGTCGCGTTTTTCAAACGATTCTTGTGAAATTTTGTGAGCAGATTCGATAATAATTATAATGGTTTTTTATTCGATTCAGTTTTTAGAAATTCCACTTGCAAATGTCGAAGGTAATGTCGAACTTAGTTGTTTACTGTCTGATTTCGTTCAAATTAAGAATCATCAGATCATGACTTCGGGCCTGAAAATAGCTAGTACTGACTGAGCAAGATAATAAAGTTGATGATAAAAGTCGGCATGGTTTCTTTGCAAGGCTTTACATTGTCACTCTTAGTCATAGTTTTTATTGCATTAAGTGTGCCATTTTATTCAGCAACAATGGTTAATCATAATGCAATAGTTAGAGCGGTGGTGGTCTAGTGGGTAGAACAGTGGACTCTGAAGCAAGAGGGACCCGGTTCGATTCCCGGTGCGGGCATGTATCTATGACTTTGTTTAATTTCAAAGTTACGTACATTTGTGAATTTGTAGTAGCAACACCCACTCGCTAACGGTGAAGGAAAACATTGTGAGGAAACCCGCAGCTCAGTTGGCTCCACACGTATTGACCTGTCTTTCCTGTGGGCTAGGTCGACTAAGCTGTCAGGATGGTATAGGTGCTGGGCAAGCCTACTCCATCTAAAACAATGTCCCAGGCACTGCAGCGCCGAGTGGTCTCTTCACCCATCTAGTGTGAGTGAAAGTGCCACTGGACGCTGTATAAATCATCTCATTAAGGCCTTAGTTTAGTTTAATAGTTAGTCACAATATGTAATACTTAATGTCACAGGAATTTACTGATGTAACTTTCAGACAGTAAAAGATGTGGTTGGGTAAGGGTTTCCTGTTTGTTGATAACAATTTTATGCAATGTTCAAGATAAATGCAAAGCAAATAGAACAAATAATAATATGTTAAAAGGAGCTCTGTCATCATGAAATACAGAATGCAAGCATAATTTTGTTTGGGATCCAAACCAAGGTAGACAAATAAATCGTAAAGACTTACTTCAAACACTCAGACAACTTCATGACATCATGCATCAGATTATTGGCTTGGTCCAAGTTGGGTTTAATTTTCTGCAGATTCATCAGGCTGTTCTCCTTCTGCATGAGCATTGCATTTAGAGAATTGAGCTTTTCTTCTGCCTCTCGAACATTCTGAGCAGCTTGCTCGGCTTGAGCTTGGATGACCTCAGCATCATAAACTCTTAGGGCTTGTTTCCTGGCTGCCTCAGCCAGCAGCGCGTCCCGGTGACCTTTCTTTTGCTCTAGAAGGAGGTCATGTTGTCGTTTCTCATTCAAGACTCTGTCCAGTTCTGGCTTTTCTTCATTGTTAGCTTCCTTTTCTAGTTTGAGCTCTTCCTCAAATTGATTTATGTCGTGGTCAATCTGTGAATAATTAGTATGGGAGTTTTATTGAGAGAAGTGGCTTTAGACTTGGCTTAGGCTCAGTCAGATCTTCTCAGAGTTCAATGCAGTCTTTAAAATTGTTTATTAGAGTATTAATAAAATAAATTTATTCCCCTTGGCTTATTTATAGTGCATAGAGGTTTGTGTGCGATGCAAAGGTAACACAGCTATTTTGAAAGAATGTCTTACCTTTGCAAGTCTGTCAGATCTTTTGGCCTTCTCCTCAGCTTGATCATTGAGCATTTCCAGCATTTTGTTTTTTCTGTCCTCCAAAGCTTTCACCTGAAATTGAGTATCAGTAAAAAAATCATAGTAAGTATAAAAAGAACTTTACATTTAGGTAAAAATCTGGGTGTTGCATCTCTTATCATAAGTAATTATAAGTTTAATTATAGTAAGAAAACAGGATTCTTACCACGATTTATTTTCTTTTGAGTTCCCGATATTTCGGCACCATTGCAAGCACCATGGTCACGGGTCTAAGGGTTTCGCTTACTTTTACTTTTTTTATTATCACTTACTTTTTTAAAAAATGTGCAGTGCTTGAAAGTTTAAGTTGTAAATTGTTATAAGTTATTGTTCAGAGGATCTCTTTCTATGATATTGAATGTACCTGATCTCTCTTCCCAAACAGCTCTTCCTCAAGAGGTGCAATTTCCCCCAGTCTGTCCTCATTGAACGCCATCAGGTTCACCAACATCAGCAATATGGCGTGGGACGTGGTATCGTCCGGTGCCAAGAAATAAGAAATGGTCAGCGGGAAGTTTATAGAGAGTTTGTCTGCCTGCTTCAGGACTATGATCACATGGTTGATGACCCGGGTCATATTGGTGATGGGCAACAGGTCCCAATAGTAGATTGTGTGGGCATCGCGCTCCTCTTCTGGTGGTGGCTGGAAATGAAGAACGGAATAAGATATAAAAAGGAATCTTACTACTAGGCGTGGATGGGTAAAGACGATAACTTACGGATACCAGGGCATCAATATCAATGCCAATCCTGTTGAAGAGTTGCATGAAGGCTCCGATCATGGCATGGGGCTTCTTCAAATCTCCGGCGGTCAAAGGATAGTTTGGAAACGCTCCATTCCAAATATTGATCAATCTCTCACGCCTCTCCATGATAAAAGCACAAAATTTTCGCGTTTATCGTACTGTAAAAGAACAAACGTGCAAGCAACAAACCAAGCATATGAAAACAACTTTTCTTTTTGGAAAGAATTTTTGATTTTTCAAAACAAAACGGTTGGTGTGGGTGTGTTGGTTGTTTGTTGACAGTTGCGGCCACAGATTAAAAAAAGAAGTTGCCACAGAGCAGAGGTCTCTGTGATTGACACCCCACCCCACATCACGCCAAGGTAGCCGCCCCTCATGGTCATGCATGCTAGACGTGAACCACAGACAAAAAAAAAACTACAATTTGACGTCCATCTGTCAAAAAACTTGTTTGACTTGTCTGTCAGTTGTTGTTTTCTTTTAATTTTTTCACAGTCCGGAGGAGTCGACGTGTAATTTTCTCTTTGAATTTCAAAAGATAAGGAAATTCTAATGCAGGCTTAGTTATATTTAACAACAATGAAGATTACTAATGTCCGACGCGGCAGGATAGTTCGCATAGTTTCAATATGCGTTATAGTATTATTTTTTATTTATTTTCTTCATAAGTGGTCAAGCGAAGATGCCGTTGCAGAATCTCAAAGTGCATTCCTTGGTGGCGGTGAAGGTGGTAGCTACCGTTCCCACAAGAATGTGTACCCTAAAAAGTTGACTGGTAAGTGGTGTTGGCTTAAAATGCCTGACTTAGAAATAGGTTAAATGTACAGTTAGACGTTGCTTACGTGCGAGTCTTTCCGTTCGCTGGTGTATGAAATGCCGGGTCGGCTGTGACGGCTCGATGCCGATACTCAGACCAATGCTCAACACGCACCTTAAATTTGCAGTTATGTTACAAGCTAATACAGGGATGTCCTTACGAAACAAAATCCCAGGGTTTTGAGGGTCTAGGGTTTTTAAATTAAGTTGTAATACTATCAGTTTTGCTATCACGAACTCTACCAACAGTTTTGCTGAAAGTAATTCATCCCACACTTTAAAAGAATAAGTTTCAAGTTTGTTTGATCACTAAACCAAGCAGAGATTGTGGAGTTCAATAAACCCAAGAGGTTATTTGTCATGTTTGAGACATTACAACTTAAGCCTTTGCATCTATGTAGTGAGATTATTTATACAGCGTCCAGTGGCACCTTTTGATGACTGTTTAGATGGAGTAGACATTTAATTGATTTTATTGTAGGTACTGATACATTGAAGAACCAATATATAAATTTGGAATAGCTCACATAGTAACAAAAATTTTGAGTAGCTCTGCCATATAAAAGGTTATAAAAGGTTAAGCTGGACTGCATAGAAACAAAAATTTGGACTAGCTCATTCCAGCTTAACCTTAAAAAAGATTAAGCTGGACTGCATAGTAACTTCTTTCTTATAATGGCCAGGATAGATAAGATCTGTATCTGTTTCCAGAACTTGGTAATTTTGAGCCAAAACCCGGCAAACCCCGCACGGGTCCCGGGGAGCAGGGCAAGGCCTACCACATGGGCCAGGACAGAGCCAACGATGTGGCGGAGTCGGAGAGCCAATACGGCATGAATATTGCTGCCTCTAACGATATTGCCATGGACAGGTGAGTAACAGAAACAAAGATTAATTAATTTTTGGTGCTGGAAATTGATTCTTGTCCCTTGGCACTTTTCATCTATGACAAAAAAATCTATTTCCCATGAAATAATTGTGTTATGGACTGGCTATGTAATATGGGGATCAAAGATTTTTGACAATAATTTTCATTTATTTTACTTTTATCTACAATCAGTCATTCAAACTTTGTAGGTTGTGTGTATTTCTACAACTTAGTTTAATTTTATGTGTTATCAAAAACCCTTTTTTATATTAGTTTGAAAGTATTATTACTTGTAAGTAATTTCTGTCATGTGCTAGCGCTTTATTTGCCCTTTCCCGCCTTCAATGTAAGTTTCACCATGTTCTGGGCTGGCTGGAAGAAATTTCTACTAAGAAACTAACAAAATTTCATTCTTGTTCATAATGTCTCACATCTTCAGTATATCTTTTAATGTTTGTGTAATAAAGTGTAACAATAACCCTATGTAGGAGCCTTCAGAGGACACCATTCAGTCTGTTTGTAGTTTCAGTCAATTTACAATAGAACACAGCACATTATTTACAATTTTGTGATTAGCTACTTACAGTGGTAAATGGTTCATTCTAAATTAATCCTATCAGATAAGACACACCATGGTGATAAAACAGGCTACTGTGACAGTGGCCAAAGATTGATCACAATGCAGATATTGTAAGTTAATTACACAAAATATCTATTCACGAGAAAGATTCCTGGGGCTTAAGTCTGTAACGCAATGGCGTGTCAATGACATCCCAGTAGAAGGACAAAACTGGGGTTTCCTCGTTATTCTCCTACAAACAGCAAACTAATCCTCTAGAATTGGAATCAGAATATTCTTTGCTATACTACAGCATTAATAAATCGTAATTCGGAAGGCAAAGTTTTTTGTTCGAAAGTCCATTATTGGCTTTAGACAATATTGAGAAAGTAATTTAAATATTTTTTATTTTGGTCCAGTAGTTTTGTTTTTATGCGCTAAAATGTTTTGTTCCTATGACCGCCAACAGTATGCAGACCGTCGCGTGACGTCATAAAACCGTATCTTTGAAACGTTGTAAAATCCAAACTACTGAACCAAAATAAAAAATATTGAAATTAGTTTCTCAATATTGTCTAAAGATAAGATTAAGCCAATAACGGACTTTCGAACAAAAAACTTTGCCTTCCGAATTGAAGCCGTCCACTGTGATCCCATTTTGGCACCATTGCGTTACTGCCCCGGATGATAAAATAAAACTACCTAATCATAACAGTAAACAATCACAGCTCTGCATCAATACATGGTTTAAGTATTGATATGTTATTATTAGGAATCTTCTATATCATGCATGAACATTCAACTGGACCGTCGCAGCCGCTAATCCACAAATCACAATGGCGTTCAACTACAAAGAGACTCTGAAAATAAATTGCAACAAAAAAATTCGAACAGAATACAGAAATACCCACCCATAAAGGAAATCTGCTTATCACTTAAGTAACTACTGACCAGCGCGTGAGACCGTGGTTGGTGACTTAAATCGCTCGGTATCAGCCACATAGTATATGCACCTAGAAACCATTTTTATTAGCCTTTGTGAAAGAAGGACTGAATGAACAATCTCTAGTGTTTAGGCATAGACTTATTTTTAGGTAACAGGGCCACTGAATATACTCTGTGACATTCTCATGATTTCAGGCTGAAAGAAGTTTATTAAATTACGATTTTTATAGCCATTCACTTCGCATTATGATTGTATCTTTTATCAATAAAAATAAAAATCATTTACAGCCCAGATAGGCCATAGTAGGCGAGATTTACATTTACATTAAAAATAAATAACTGCAAATCTGTATTTTTTTTAAATTCCTCACTATTGGGTTAGATTGCTGAAGTAAATCATGATTTTATATGACTGTTTTATCGAAAAATTGGCTTTCGAAACAGGCTTTATCTTTTCATGGTCACCGGTGCAACAACTTTCATATACTAACCATACAACCTTTGCCCGGTGTGTTCCAGGTCAGTCCTGGACACCAGACTGGAAGAATGCAAGTATTGGCACTACCCGGAGGACCTGCCGAGCACCTCCGTCATCATCGTCTTCCACAACGAGGGCTTCTCAGTGCTGATGCGGACCGTGCATTCGGTCTTGGACCGGTCGCCGCCCGACATTCTGCACGAGGTCGTTCTGGTAAGATGCAGCAAGTCTTCACTTTACGATAAAGAGTTCAGAGTTTTGTTTTGTGTAAATAAGGCTTCAGCCTTATTTACACAAAACAAAACTCTGAAACTGGCGAAAAGTCAAAATTTTTAGTTTTTTAATTTTTTTTTTGCTATTTCGTTCAGCGAACTTCATTTGTTTCACGACAGTAAAATAGTGTTATTTTCATTATTCTAAACAACAGAACAACAATAATTAAGCTGATGAAGTTATAAAACCGCAAAGCCTACTTACACAAACCAAAACTCTGAAACCTTAATTTATTCATTTGTAAACTGACCACATAGTAGCGATGCGCGATTATGAATGATACTAATGAAATCATTCGACTCGGGCAATTATTCGACTCGGTCGAATGATACGTTTAGATTAGTAGCTAAAACTAACAGTCTAACCAACCACTACTATTAGTTGTCGAGTCGGTCGTTCGTTTCCGTCTCGACTCGGGTCAACTCGGGAATCATTCAATGCCGATGAATGATTTGGCCAACTCGGGCATTTCCGCCGCGAATCGGAACGATTCGGTTTTTATTAGCTAATTTCATTCGCTTATTTCTGTCAAGTTGTCAGTACTGTCATCCGTGGATAGGTTTAGGTTGGCAACTTCCGTAAAAAGTACCGATTTGGTTTTTAGCTAAGTATTAGATTAGGTAAGTTTAATTACTACTTTAATTGGCTTAATTTATTTACCGTTATGTTACAATTATTTTTTTATGTGTGCAATACCTCAAAAAGAAAGAACCTAATTTCCCATTATATTTGTTATGTTGTCAGTATGGTTATCCGTCGTAGCCTCTTAGGTTGGCAGCCCGTAAATTAGCAACACTTCTATGCAGCCAGTACAAAAAGTGTTTTGATATTAGCGACTACTAATTAGTGGTTTCATTCGATTATCAGGATTAGTGTATCGCTAATTTTGAAGTCGATTATGAACATTAGTGTTTTAAGATCATTCGACTTTCCAAATCATTCATAATCGCGCATCGCTACCACATAGACTTTGTGTGCTCATTCTGTAATAAAAAAGATCCGCACAGTTGCTAGTCCTCAAAACCTACGAATAAAAAAAACCCCGGTTTACTTGCGGGAAAAGAAAAAAATGTTTATTTGCAAATAAACCGGTTTTAAGGACTAGCAACTGTGGGGATCTTTTTTAGAGTCAAACAAAGTCTTTGTGGTCAGTTTACAAATGGATAAATGAAGATTTCAGAGTTATGGTTTGTGTAAGTAGGCTTTTCGGGTTTTTTAGCTTCATCAGCTTAATTATTGTTGTTCTGTTGTTTAGAATAATGATAATAACACTATTTTACTGTCGTCGTGAAACTAATTCGGTGAACCAAATAGCTAAAAAAATTAAAAAAAACTTAAAATGTTGACTTTCCCGCCACGCCACTTTCGTTGAAAGTTTGAAACTTAACTCTTACATTGAAGGAAAACATCGTGAGCAAAAGAAGGTTTGTTGGACAAGTAGATAGAGGGACAGTAATTCTGCTTCTTCGAAACTAAAATAAAACATAACTCGAGCGTGGTTTTTGCCCGGCGCTTTGACAAGCTGTGCTACATTGAAATCATTTTCATGCTCGTAGAATAAAGTCCGAGACCAATGGAAAAATCTAGGCAGCAATGCGTGCGTGAATGCTATAAAAAATAGTGTTGATAAATATGAAACATCTCAAACAGACGTATGTTTAAAAGAGTATATTGGCTGTTTGGGAAGCTTTGTTCAATGTTTGTTTTGAATCATCAAAAATGCCATCTGTACAATTTCCAAGCCTTAGTAACTTTAAGGCTTAGCTAATATTGTATACCTTTACCTGAAAAGAATTATAATTTTGCCACAAAACATGTGTGAACGTTTAGGTACTAATTACCTATTCAGTTGATTGTTTAGGCCCTATATTGCTTTGTAAACATGTTTCTTTGGTTGCATTAATAAATAGAATTGTGATCTATACCAACCAACATTATGTTGACAGGTAGATGACTTCTCAGACAAAGAAGATCTGAAGGACAAGTTGGATAGCTACGTCCGGCGGTGGGACGGGAAGGTGCGCGTCATCCGCAACAAGCAGCGCGAGGGCCTCATCCGCACGCGCTCCCGCGGCGCACAAGAAGCGACCGGTGACGTCATAGTGTTCCTCGACGCTCACTGCGAGGTCAACCTCAACTGGCTGCCCCCTCTCCTCGCGCCCATCTACCGCGACTACCGCACCATGACCGTCCCCGTCATAGATGGAATCGATCACAGCACCTTCGAGTACCGCCCCGTCTACCAGGCTGGGACAAATTACAGAGGCATCTTCGAATGGGGCATGCTCTACAAGGAGAACGAAGTCCCAGAGCGGGAGGCGAGCGGCCACCAGTACAAATCCGAGCCGTATAAAAGTCCCACCCACGCGGGCGGATTATTCGCCATCAACCGCGAATACTTCTTGGAAATCGGCGCGTACGATCCCGGGTTACTCGTCTGGGGCGGCGAAAACTTCGAGCTCAGCTTCAAGATCTGGCAGTGCGGCGGCAGCATCGAGTGGGTCCCTTGTTCGCGCGTCGGCCACGTCTACCGCGCCTTCATGCCTTACTCGTTCGGAAACCTCGCCAAGAACAGGAAGGGCTCTCTCATCACTATCAACTACAAGCGGGTGATAGAAACCTGGTTCGACGAGGAGCATAAGGAGTATTTCTACACAAGAGAGCCGACAGCCCGATACTTAGACATGGGTGATATAACCGAGCAAGTGGCGTTGAAGGAGAGGCTGAAGTGTAAAGACTTCCGCTGGTACATGGAGAATGTCGCCTACGACGTCTATGATAAGTTCCCGAAGCTGCCGAAGAATGTTCTGTGGGGGATGGTGAAGAATAAGGCCACCGGACTCTGCCTCGATACGATGGGGAAAGCGGCGCCGGCGTATATCGGTGAGTCTGTCTGAAGAAGTGATTCCTATAGTCAGCCCCACACTTTGGCAACCTGCATCCATCTGAGCTAGAGTGAATTACTGTTGTGATACTTGTTGCTAACTAGCTTCAGTAATGAAAAAAATACATCCTTTATAGGACGGTATTCTAAGTGTTTGCAAAAAGTAACTTTAGGGCCGCTAAATCACCGGGAAGCCACGGCCACGTCGCCAGCTACCGTTTCCAACTACATGTATGGCAGATAACAAATTGGCGGCGTTGCCAAACTGTCGCCAAGTGAGATAGTTGCCATACATTCAGATATTAATAGTTTGGAAACGGTAGCTGGCGACGTGGCCGTGGCGTCCCGGTGAGTTAGCGGCCTTAGGATAAAACTGCTTGTAGTGTAGGTACAGTCGGCCACAGTCTCAGATACCCCTTTTTGTTCGATTGGCGCCCTTATGCCGCGCGGGATAAGAGCTGCTATGGGGTATCTGAGATTGTGGCCGACCGTACATAATTTCTTTAATTTCCACAGGCACGTCCTCCTGCCACGGCGCGAGCGGCAGCCAAGTGTTCAGACTGAACGAGGCGGGCCAACTGGGCGTGGGCGAGCGCTGCGTCGAGGCCGACACCGATAACGTGAAGCAGGCCATCTGCCGGCTCGGCACCGTCGACGGGCCATGGAGGTAAACACGCGAAAGAGCTTCCTGCGTCCGTCTGTCCCTCTGTACGCTTAATCTTACGGATCTTGATGCGGTTTTCAAAAATAGGTAGTTGGATATTTTTTCATGAAAGGTGTAAATGTACCGCACTATTTTCTAAATCACACCCGTGCGAAGCCAGGGTGGGTCGCTAGTATACAAGGTGTTACAAAAGATGCTAACTCTTTTTACAGGGTAATAGCACCCGGTGATAGGGATCACAACCTAAATATTTTTTTTGCTCTATGACGTTCCGTTGATTTTCAAATTAATAAAATGTGAACGCTGTGGCGGGAGAAAAGTATTTTTTAAATATTTTTTCATTGACTTTCACGATGTTTTAACAACTCAAACCTATGCAAATGCAAAAACATATTTTTAAATTTGAGCTAATACCAAAAACAAAAAAGTTACGAATTTTTTTCAATTTTGAAGTTATACAATAAAAATAGTTTTGTACAACTTTTTTTACAGAATTGACATCCTGTTGACCAGTAGGTTACACCCTGTAAAAAGAGTTAGGATGTTTTGTAACACGTTGTATTACAAAATTAGAACCTAGCGACATCTGAAGGCAAAGAAACAAGGCCTCAAGTCTGTAACGCAGATGTCTCTCGATAGGTTCCCAGTGGTAGCTTTCGATGAAAATTTAATGATTGAAGGATTTTTTCTGTGGTCGTAGCTCGCTTTTGTCCTATCTACTGGGAACCTATCGAAACACCATTGCATTACAGACTTGAGGCCCTGTAGCATCTCTATCACTCTTAACAGACTTGAGATTTTATCGGAACCGTATCCATCATTATCACTCTTGAAGTCTTGACAGACCTCAGAACAATTAAACCTAATCTTTTTACAACTTAACAACTATCAAACTTCCATCAAACGTCTTGCAGATACGACAACGAGAACAACCACCTCATCCACCGGCTGCACGGCGACTGCCTGACCCTCCAGCCGCACTCCAAGTCGCCGGGGCTGGCGCCCTGTGACGCCTACAACACATACCAGAAGTGGACCATCTCGCATAACAAGCCCAACTGGTGAGAGGTCTCTTGAGCCGCGAGCAGTGGCGTAACTAGGGTGGGGCAGGTGCCCTGGGCGCCATTTCAAAGGGGGCGCAAAACCGCAACTTAAGCGTAATTTAAGGGTAGAAACGGTAAAATTTCGGGCACGCTGCACTTGCGTTTGTAATGAAAATAGATCTCGTCCAAGGATAGTAATTTGCTCCATATCACGGCTTTCAAAATGGGTAAAATCGGTGAATTCTCGGGCGCGCTACTTGTGAATTTTCGAGCGGCGTGCGAATCAGACGCAGAATAGTTAACGTCCCATTTTAGTCTTGCACCGATACTGAAAAAAGATATACGAAGGGGCGCAATTACGATGCTTGCCCTAGGCGCCATTTGCCCACGGTACGCCACTGGCCGTGAGGGCCTAGCTACGCGACCGACCGCATATGTTTTTGTAGGTCCAAAAATTACAATGAGGGCTACCGTTTTAGTGCTAGTTACAGGTAGTAAAGTTAGTTATTTCCTATAGTTAGAACGTAAAAAAAAGTTTACTAAAAATCATATTTAATACCTACCTTAAAACTGAACCAATAAAACAACACGAGCTAGGCCCGATATGTTCGAAAAAAAATTGGAACCCATTTTTTCGACAGATAAATCGGTTTGAAAGCAGTGGTTAGTAGCGGGACAACAACTTTTTGCCAGAATTAATCTCAGGTATTGCAAAATATTCACATTATTTTAATTAGAAATAAACCCACATATACAAACAGTGATTTTTTTGGACCTCGCGCTACACCAGCGCCCCTAGCGGAAAATCCGAGAGCGGTAGCCCTCATTGTGACTCGGATAAAAGTCCGTTCGCTATAATCCGTGCGGGATCAGAATGGGATACCTTTTGGAATTGAGAAGCTTGCGGTCCTGTAGCGTCAGCATTTCGGCAAACTCTAGTTGTCTATGGCAAACTCGCGTCGAAACTTGCTTGTGTTTTCTGTGCGCGTGGGTGTCTGCTCGAGATTTATCACGTTTTATTCAGTTAATGCAATAACATTGAATCCTTTTAGATTACAACCATTAAACATTTTTGTGTATTTCCAATTTCAATACCTTATGATAGAACGTAGAACTAACAATTTTTTTACTGACGCTACTCGAGAACTGTCATTTTCGATTCAGTTCCAAAAGGTATTATCCCATTCTGATTCCGCACGGATTATACCATAGTGTCACTTTGATATTTGCTTCCTTGGCGCGCGGCGACTTTTCACAAAAGAAAGTAAAGGAAGCCGACATTCCAGTGAAACACGCCAGTGAATTTGGCTCGCCGCTCGTCATTCTATAAAGAAACGTCGTCGTATTGAGAGGTTGTGCTTGTGACTTTTGACTTAGTATTTTGTATTGATCGCTGCGTGTAGATAAAATGTTTTTTCGTCTGTGGGAGGATAGCGAGGTGCCTCTAGACGAAACTTCGAATGACCCAAAAATTAAAAGACGAAGGTTTTGTAAAACATGTTAGCAAACTCTAGTTAATGTCCATAAGCATTGTGTTGAAATGAATTTGTCTGCGCCCATCACAGATACTTCAAAGATAGTTGGTATCCCAAGAACCAAGATTGCCTTCGTGTGTACCGACACTATCTAAGCGAACGGACTTTTAGTCGGATCTGTTTTTTGGTTGGTAAGGTTAGGTAATACTGGCTTTACACGATTGCCATACTAAATACTAACACGCTGCGAAGAGGTGATTTGGTTACGATTTGCCAGCAAAACAGCATCTTCGCTGCATGTTTGTGTCGTGTATAGCAAACGCGCCATCGTTGCATAAGCCACAATATTGGTGAGGTGTGGTGTCAGATTCCTCAGTTGCCTGCCCCTAAACATTTGTACCTATGATTGCTTGCTTTGCTAATTGTAAGAGTTCAGTGTGAAAAAACTTAAGTATAATATTTTAACATATTGTATGGCAATAAGGTCTATTTTTAAAAGCCAGGGCATATTATATTTTTTTTGTTTGTTTAGTTTTTTTTTTCACTACGACCAAAACTCGTGAACAGAGTATGTATGTAGGTATTATGTTGTTTTTATATCTGTAAATAGCTAAGTATAGTCAAAATTATTTAGGGCCATGGGCTATGCATGATGCATTGCCTTAGGTTTATTTTTAGAGTTGTATTTGTTTCTTTTTATACATTCCTGTGAAAACTCTCCATTTAAAAATATGGGAAAGAGCTTTTTGTGTAGCTTATACCTACTTTATATTTTGTTCAGCACAAAGGGGTAACTGTTATGATGTTTAGTGTGTTTAGTTTACTGGCGATTCAAAATTGTAGGATTGTTTTGACACCTTCTCATAAAAACTTATTCACTTATTACTACTATTACTTATTATTATTATTACTTATTCTACTTATTCATAAAAATATTTTACACCCATTTACAAAGTCATACTTTTTTAGTAACCCATGTTTGTTTTTTGTGTGTTAAATAAGTCTCTGGAGATTAATAAACATAATAATAATTTGTCTGCAATAGGTCTGATGCCGGAGATTGATTGAAATATCTGCCGATTGTGGACTTTTCGGTAATAACTGCCAGTACTTGTAATGTAGTATTAGGTACTTATTGTAGGTAATCACAAGTTTTCATCTCAACTCCATACAAATGGGTACTTAAGTTCTGTAGTTTGCAAACATGGGCGTGTGTTTTTTTTCCTTTGCATTTTGTCACAATAATTCGGAAGGCAAAGTTTTTTGTTCGAAAGTCCGTTATTGGCTTAAACTTATCTTTAGACAATATTGAGAAACTAATTTCAATATTTTTTATTTTGGTCCAGTAGTTTTGTTTTTATGCGCTAAAATGTTTTGTTCCTATGACCGCCAACAGTATGCAGACCGTCGCGTGAAGGTCATAAAACCGTATCTTTGAAACGTTGTAAAATCCAAACTACTGTAGCAAAATAAAAAATATTGAAATTAGTTTCTTAATATTGTCTAAAGATAAGATTAAGCCAATAACGGACTTTCGAACAAAAAACTTTGCGTACCGAATTAAGAAATATGATAAGACAAGCTGGATAAGTTCATGTACACGTAAGTACATAAGTACCTATGTTTTTTTTTATATTTGCTACGATTAAAAATGTTTTAAATTCGACATTGAGTGTGTTTCGCAGCGAGAGTTGAGGCGAAAACAGACGAATGTTTTGCATACAGGATTAAAATATATTAGGTATTATAATGAATTATATTAGCATAAGTTATCAATTATTTATTGGTGAAAACACAAACAATTTAAATTTTTAGGGTTCCGTACTGTTTGCGTGTTGTTCGCCTTGACTTTCGCTCTACCTACCTGTTTTGTATTCAGTTATGCAATAAAATAATAGTATGTATTGACTCTTGGAAGGCATTCTACATTACATAACTGCTGCTGTGTGAATTTATGCTCAAAAATAATAGTTACTTATTTTAATGTATTTTGTTGTAATAAGTAGTAATGTTTAACAAGAATTAACTTTCTTTTGCTAGACTAGTTCTTAGTACCTATTTGTGCATTCACAAGATTTTAGTAGCATTCTGGCATATCTGGCAAAGGTTCCTAAGAGTGAGCATGAAGAGGCCTTTTCTCAGCATTGGGTGTTAGGGCGCTGGGCATAGTGAATCGCCCGCGCGCAAAGAAAAATGCACAAAATCGATTCCTGTATCAAATACACAAAAAATCGAAAATGTTCACATATCAAACCCTAGAATTAGGTGAGACCTATCTAACACAGCCAGCTTCGTGTTGATATCCATAACAGATTGCAAGATATTTTGCTTGAAAAAAAGTGCGCCGCCTTTTTTTTCAAGCAAAATATCTTCAAAACGTTTGAGTGTCAGCACGAAACTGGCTGTTTTAGATAGGTCTCACCTAATTCTAGGGTTTGATATGTGAACATTTTCAATTTGTTTTGTGTATTTGATACAGGAATCGATTTTGTGCATTTTTCTTTGCGCGCGGGCGATTCACCGGCTGATGATGATACGTAAGTCATTGATTACGAAAGAGCTTGGTTTAGGGACCTCCTGCATTTACTGGGTGTTCGGCTCCAATACCTACATATTTTAAAAATTATGTATTCTTGGTTCACAATACTCTTTCAAACATACTCATATCTACTCATTGTTTGTGAGGGTTGGCTGACCAAAGAATGTGATTATTGTAACATCGAGGCATCAATTCCTCTGCATCTTCTAACTACAAACGATATTTTTTACGAAAAATGTGGATAATAAAGTTATTTATTGTTATATTAAAGTTTTTTACATACCTACCTCCCTATTTCAAACCCGAATATAACAGCACGTCGACCTTTACACGTGCGCCGGTCAACCACCGGCACCAACTGACTGAGACTGACCTCATAAAATTAAACAAATTAATTGTTAGTTAAATACATAAGTTTATTTTATACATAAACCAAACTAATATATCTTGCTCTTCTATTATGTAGTTTGCAAAACACTTGATTGCACCAAGATTTGTATCATCACATCAATTATACTTTTAAATATGTATAGTTTTGATCAGACATGGTGAATTTGTTATTTGGTGTTAGCTAAAAGGTAACAAGTGTTTATTGATGGAAATAAATTGACGACTTTAGAATCTAAATTTTAAATAAACTACATAGTACCAATTTTAATAAGCATTGGCGTACATTTCTGCTGAAGCAAAAAAATTAAGTGTAAAAGAAAGGAAGAAGGAAATATTAAATACACTTGAATACCACAAAAACTTTTGCAGTGCCACTTAGATGCAATGTTATAAGATTGGAATTCAAAGTTTACATTTTAAGATGCTTTGGAGGGGGAGTTTTAAAAAATTGCTCATTCCAGTTTGGAATTCTGAGTGACTCATCAATAACTGACCAATTAGGGGATGGTACATCTGGTGCTAACCAATTGAAATCATCTAAACAGTCCCAGTTGTTTGTGCTCTTATCCAGAGATGAAGTGGTGAAGTGTTTCTCCAGATCTTCATATTGTAAATTATAAGGAGCAGTCCTTATCGAGGAGCAATCCTCAATGATCCCTTTACTTGTCACATGTAAGTATATGTCACAATCAGTTGACGAGTGCATCCTGAGCTGTTGGCAAGCCACAATTATTTTACTATCAGTGCATCTTTCAACAAAAACTGATGACGTTACTGGTCCACACAGGACCACACAGTTCTCGACATCGCTCATGTGGAGTGTACCTAGTACGCCTTTTAAAATAACTGTGCAAGATTTAATGTTGCGCAATGTGACATCTCTGTGGAACAGCTCCTCACTCCCCAGAGACAGTATTTCATTCTCTCTTGTATCAAAGCCAAACAGTTTTTCCTCCCACTTGCTAGAGTAATCTTTTCCTGCACCATCATGTTCATCCAGAACTTTCTGATTTTCAACTTGAGGTAGTTTTTTTTTGGTGAAACCAAATTTCTTCCTGGGAACATAGATATCTTCCAAGTCGTAGCATTTTGTTTGTAAGCTCTGGACAATCCCTAAGTACTTTCGTATGTTGAACTCTTTGAGAAATAGGGATGATGTAACAACATACTTCTGCAAATCACTGAGTTCTCTTTTGATGGCATCAAAATGTCCCACCATCATCTTGGTATCTGTAGCTGGTACTTGTGTAAGCAGGTCTTCAATTAGATCTGATTTAATTTTAAAAGCAGCAGAAAAGTATTCTTCATTCTCATTGGAAGCATCTACTTCTTCCCTTGCCTTATGGGCTTTTTGTAATTTTTCTAAGCGTTGAGCGTCTCTCCTGGACAGTCTATCTATTACAGTATTCTTGTCAGTCATTATCCCCTTTTCAATAGATCTTCTATTTTCTTATTCAGCTCACTAGTTTGATTGGAGGCTTGCTTCAGAATGTCTATAGAGTCTTTTGCAAACTTCCGGGTGTCAGTGTGTTTGGAGTCTAGGTTCATCTGTAACAAAACAAAAAGCACATAATGCATTACAATCTTTTTGATAGTAAGTAATAGCTTCTCCATACAGAATACCTCATGATTGTTTCAAGTATGGATGGATGACATGAAAGCCAATGACGATGAGAACTTGCAAGGCAACAATGAGTTGAAGTGAATTTTTATTTAGGAGTAAATGAGTCACTGCACAAATAATTTTGAATACTATGCACAACAACAATTAAATTAGTAGATGACCACAAATACATTAGCAAACAGTCTTTGCAAAAACAGTGACCAAACACAACATAAAACTATTATAATGACCTTTTTAACAAGTTCATCATCAGGCTTGGCCACCTTGAAGAGAGCATAGCCGAGCCCTCCAAATGTGAGCACCCAGAATGATGCTCTAATTGCAATATTCATCTCACCGGCTGTTAGAGCTTGCCCTCCTGTTGCCAAACTTTCTGATCGAGATCACGGGTCTTGTGCTCCGCGATTGTCTCACCCAATCTGTAGTAGCCCTCCAACACCCAATTGTGATTTTGGAGCATGTACAGACGGAAATCTGGAGAAAATGGAGGCAGATTCGTTTTAGACATAAGAATGATAGGAATAATGATGTCATCTGCGTGAGTGTAAAAAGAAAAGGAGGTTTACCTCTGCTCGTGTTGAGTTTGTACCACACGCCGTATGAGACAGCTATGCCAAGCGCCTCAGCGAGAAACACAGCTTTCAAAGTTGTGTTCAGAAATCGTCTGTACGCTGGTTTAGGTTCCTTGCTAAGCATAATATTACAGTAAAAGAAATAAATATCTTCTTTCTTGTATATAAAGTAAAATAATCGACCAAATGTGAAAAGAATGAAATGAACGACTTGTTTATTTGATTGAATGAACGTTATGAACGAAAGACCGACCGAGCACCTTAAGAAATAGGAGTAAAAAAAACAAATGTCAAATACTACACAGAATAAAAAATGGGTTGGATGATTAAAAATAAATGTAACATGCAACACGCAACGCATGTTTCCACATCGCATGTTATGGTAACACATGGCAGCTCTTAACGTGTGCTGCATAAAATCGAACAAAAAGGAAATCTTAGCGTGTCGCTGACAAGTACAAACATCCAACCCAACTTCCCAACCGTGTTGTCTGTCATCCCTCTAATTATTAATCTGTGACTTCCTTCTAATGTCACAGTTTGTTGTTCAGTGTTGCCACTTTAGTGATTTTGTCGCTAGATTTGGTAATTTTTGAGTAGGACAGTGATATTTGAAAAAAAAAACACTGAAAAGATATTTGATGACTTTTAGTGATATTTATCGATTGTTGTTTTGAAATTAAAATATACACTATGATGCCGAGTAAAAATTTACTTTTTCGGAACGTTTTTAGACGTCTTTGTTTGGATATGCCTGGGGATTCCCCAAGTATAATCTTTCCAATCAATTATTTAACTTTTGACAGCTCGGTTTTTATGATTTAACCGATCTACCGATCTACTGATAGCTGATGAAATTAATAATATCAGCAGAAGTATTGGAAGTTGATTTTTAGTTTTGTTAAGTTTATTATTTTCACAATTAAAATGTTATTTTAATGATCTCCCTTGTGATTTCATTTTAAGTTATTTAGTGATATCTGGTGATTTTTTTAGTTAAAAATATCCCCAAATCTAGTGAATTTACAGACCAATACTAGTGAAAAAATTTTCTGCAAAGTGGCAACACTGATGTTGTTATTTTTTGGAGTTGAAAAACTGGATTGAGGTTAGAATAGAAAAGAAACTTAGATAAACAAAAATAAAATTGTGATCGTGATTGCGCGATGTGATCTTGTTAAATGTCGGAATTATTATTCATCACCTATGTTCGTACTTATTAAAGTGCATTTCTAAGTTATCTTATCAAAGTGTAAATATTGCTATTCTTGGATTTGTTTACAGGGTTTTCCTTTTATGTGATGCTTTCGGTGAAATTCCGACCCTCCTTATACATTACTTGCTAAACACCGACTCTCACTACCTTAGATTCACACACCGGTTTTATTTTTCTCCACAATGACATTCCTAACGAAAATAGTGAAATTTTCATGTGTGGATGTAGCTGCTGCAAGAAGGTGAGATTGTTCAAGTTCTCAATAATCCCATCAAGACAAAATAAGACAATAATTTAGTAAATATATTATTATAATATACTTTTCAGGGTCCTAAAGTTCACGCTAATAAACCACACCCATATCATTATTGGTGATATCATCATTTTAGACCACATTTATAACACATACAAATAGGGAAATTATATGTATTATGTAACTAAACTAGGTATATTATTCTCGAGCCACATTGACCTTCTTACATGTCATAATTATCTAAAGCTAAGTAAACAATGTGGGTTTGTGCTATTTTGTATTTCTATTAAAATCCCCTACCTACTTATTTAATTAACATTCAACCTATCAGTGAATAGTACAATTATTATCAAACAGGTTTTTATTTTAAAGTGCATGATTCCACAGTTGTTTTAAAAAAATTTCAGATACAGTCAAGCGTCAGCAACTAAATACGACATTGTTGTCATTGGAGGAGGTATAGTAGGCTCCGCATCTGCCAGAGAGTTGAAGAAATGCCATCCTACTGCAAAGATTGCTTTGTTAGAGAAGGAGAACCGCTTTGCTCACCACCAGAGTGGCAACAACAGTGGAGTCATACACGCAGGCATTTACTACAAACCAGGTTCCTTGAAAGCAAAACTGTGTGTCGAAGGCATGGACTTGGCCTACAAATACCTTGACAAGAAAGGCATCAAGTACTCCAAATGTGGCAAACTAATAGTAGCATCAAATCGCTCAGAAGTTCCTCGTTTACTAAACTTGTATGACAGGGGCCTGAAGAATGGAGTTAAGGACATGAAGATCTTGGATTTACAAGAGATGAGGGAAATTGAGCCTTACTGCAAAGGTGTTCAAGGCATATGGTCGCCCCATACTGGTATAGTTGATTGGGGTGAGGTGACAAGGTCCTATGTGGAAGACTTTGTTGCAAAAGGGGGAGACAGCTACTTGAATTTTGAAGTGAAGAAATTTTATAAGTCCAATGATGGTGCTGAGTATCCAGTTACAATAAGCAATGATAAAGACAAGACGATTCAAGCCAAATATGTCCTGACATGCTGTGGCCTGCAGTCTGACAGTGTGGCAGTCCTCACAGGGTGCCCCGAAGAGCCAAAGATTATTCCTTTCAGGGGAGAGTACTTATACATTGTTAAAGAGAAGAGTCACTTAGTGAAGACGAATATTTATCCAGTGCCAGACCCAAGGTTTCCCTTCCTTGGAGTGCATTTAACCCCTCGGATAGATGGCCGAATTATTGTTGGTCCAAATGCCATTTTGGCATTTTGTAAAGAAGGCTATAGGTAAGAAATTAAGAGCTTTGATAAACCAGTTTTTTATACGTTTACCCCGAATCGACTCGTTGCGAATACGTATCGTATTTCAAATGGCAAACGCAGTTTTTTTTTAAATTTCTGTGTCGAGCTTTCTAATCACTGACATGTAATAATCAATGCTAGCTTGGTTGAATTAAGCCAATCCCTAAGTATCTACAAGTAGGAAATCCCTGTTCATACTTGGAGATACTTAGGAAGTCAAATTACGTAGCACTTTAAACTTTCGTATCACATTGTTCCATCTGCTCTGCTGCTGTCCCACGTTACCAGAGCTTCGCGGGTGGTGAAGCGCGAGAAAACGCGGAAGAGGAGGCAGCAAACTTGTAGCAGGCGGTTTAGAGCTCAGAAGGGTGATGTGCTACGATTTTTTCAAAGGGCTACGAATGAGCTACGGCGTGCTACGAAAGTAGAAGTTTTTTTTTATAATATCTTTCTTTATTTGCAACATTGCGATCTGTAGTTATAGTACTATGATCTGTAGTTATAGTACTATTATAAGCAACTCAGATTTATATGTAAGTAGAAGTAAGAAAGTAGAAAATCGATGTGCTATTTCAGGTGGGGGGACATCGACTTGAAGGATCTAAAGGACGTAATAAACTTCTCCGGATTTCGGCGAATGGCGCTTAAGTACGCTTCGTTCGGCTTGAAGGAGATGATCCGGTCCGCCATCACGCCGCTGCAAGTGATGCAAGTGCAGAAGTACATCCAGGAACTGACGTCGGCCGACGTGGAGGCGGGCCCGGCGGGGGTCCGGGCCCAGGCCATGGGCAAAGACGGTAATTACCTGGCGATACTTTACATCAAACCGCTCTTGCTTAGCCCCTGAATTGTCTAAAATAATTACTTTTAAAGTTTTTTAAACAATTTCTCGTACCTACCTAAGGCTAGCCAATATTGTCGTGTTCAGCGTCAGACTCGTTTTTTAAAAAAAAATCTTACCTTACAGACGCGATTTCAAACTCGTCTACTCAACATATAATCTACGTATAATCCTAAAACTAAGTCTATGCCTAAAACGAAAATAAAAATCTCCTAATTTGGTTCGGAACGGGTCGTATCGCGGTAATTTTTGTATGGTAAAATATCTTTATTACGCCGACCAAATTATTTGTGAAAATCGCGAATCATTCAAAGCGACTAAAAAGTAGCTATCTCTTTGCTTTCCAGGGACCTTAATAGAGGACTTCGTGTTCGACTCTGAGCCGTCGTCAGGCGCAATCGGTAGCCGCGTGCTGCACTGCCGTAACGCACCCTCCCCGGGCGCCACCTCCTCGCTAGCCATCGCCAGGATGATAGCTGACAAGATGAATGAGACATTCAAGTTATAACTTACTAGCGACCTGCCCTGGCTTCGCACGGTTGCAAAAAAAAACAGAAAACCTTAGATGAAAACAAAAAAGGGAAGATACGGCACATTCTTACTAGCAGCCGTGAAAAAATGGGCTCGCACGCACTCATGCACATAAACTCACACAGCTTTAACTCATTCAAATCATATTTACAATTATGTGAATAAGCGATACGCTAAACCAACAAGCCCAAGCGAGATAAGAACATGTTTCGCTATTGCGCGCCGATGCATCTAATTCTGTCCGCCCAATCATAGCTCGCACCCACTGGCAGGATCTTTATCCTAGTTGAAATAAGAGTCAAAATTCTTTATCTCAATGGTCATGAGTCGCGCGCGGCGCGGACTCCAAGCTAATATTGCAGGTAGCGGCAGCAAACAATTTAAGAAATAATAAAAATAAATTTTTATTATTTCTTATTAGAAAACATTTCCCTAATGGTAAACATTAAATGCATTTTAAATAATGATAATATGTTACAGCACGGTCCAAACTTCTAGATAGCCCTGAAGTTGCACATTATAATGAGCGACGGGCTAAGATGCAACTTGAGGGCTATCTAGAAGTCTAGCCTAGATTTTTACCCTAGATTCTAGTCTGTAGGCTCTAAAAATATTTATTACCTACTGTAGCTGAGAAATCATTTGTTAAATATTTTGCAAAAAACTAAAAGAAAAACCGGGCAAGAGCGAATCGGACTCGCGCACCGAGGTTTTCTTACCACAATTTGGTGGTACGGAACCCTAACATTAAAGAATTGAGAATATTATGTTTATTCAGCGCCATCTAATTATTTATAGGTTTATAACTTTTTTATTTTTGTATATGTTACCGGCCAAACCCGATTTAAGGATAAACTAGTTTCGCCTAGGCCAAACCAGTCTAACCTAAGCTCGTATGGATGAACCGGTTTGTCCTAGGCCAAACTAGTCTAGCCGAAGCTCGTATGGAGAAACAAGTTTGGCCTAGGCCAAACTAGTCTAGCCCTATTTGAGTAGGGGTAATACAGATTCTACTTATTTATGCTAGCCTAGTACTTTTTCTTAAAACTAACAAACCTGCCGTAATTATCTGAACAGTAGGGGACGCATTTAAACGCCGAATTTGTAAAAGTCTACGGTATGTCCGGTTTGAAGGACCACTCGTAAACAAAAAGAGGTATGTCAGCGTGTCGCCAACCGAACCTACTGACCTAACCTTTATTTTAAATCTTGTTCGACTGTCTGTCACACTTTCAGGAATATCCTGTATGTTGAACACCCTGTATGACAGTTTTTAGAACACCTATAGAAGTAAAAGGCCTGGTTCCGGGGTTATTAAGGGGTTCGAAAATTTCATTATTTTTGCTCTAAACCTCTTAGTTTACGAGATATGGTAACATTCATACATACCTAATAATTCGTCAATATCAGCTCAAGCTAGGTAGGCCATACTAGTTTATCCTGGAGCGTACATATTCTTGCTAGGCCAGACTACAGGGTGCACTCTAAGTCGATAGTGGAACTTTAAGTAGGCTGTCTACTGATCAATACAAACAACTTGTACTAGGTGGCGAAAAATATCAAGTGAAAAAAATATCAGCTGTTCCATACATTTGGCGCAGTACCGAGTCGAACGTTTGTATGGAACAGCAGATTATTTTTTCGGTCCATTTCTTTCGCCACCTAGTACAAGTTGTTTGTAGTGATCAGTAGACAGCCTACTTAAAGTTCCGCTATCGACTTAGAGTGCACCCTGTAGATTGGCCTAGGCTAAACTGGTTGGTGCTTAAGTTAGACTGGTTTGGCCTAGGCGAAACTAGTTTATTTTTTAATCGGGTTTGGCCGGTAACATAATATACATATTTTATTACTTATAAACTCCCCCACAAACAACACAGTTTATTTAAACCAAGCTCGCTGATTGTAACGGAAAACAGCATATGGAATCCCTAACTTGACTGGCTCCACGCACGTCGTTGTCAATAGAATTTCTAAAAACTTTATTATGCTGACCATCCTCAACTCGAGTTTCCATTCATAAATCGCGGGGTTAGCCGTATCGTGTCGCTCGCTCATGTTTTGTATGTTGTATCTCACTCTCTCTAAAATGGCCGTGCAAAATGGAGAATGATTGCGTATTTTAGAAAAAATATTAGTTTTACGTGTACTTACGAATGATTAGTGACACCTTCCGACTTATTTGTCCGCCTTGAGTGTTTAGTATACAGAAGAAATGCACAAGAAGGCATTCTAAACTTGCTTTTTATGAGAAAACTCTGTTAAAAGAAGCGCGTGTACGATACCACACAAGTCAGTGTCCAACCGGCGACTGAATGAAAGTGAGTCCATGGACTCAGTTTTGCAGGGCCACGCGTAATGGGTGAGTGCCGTATCTTCCCTTTTTTGTTTTCATCTAAGCAGAAAACCGAAAAAATTTCTCATTGACGGTGAAAACCGCATCCAAATCCGTTGCATAGTTTGGGAGTTAGGATAAACATACGGATGCCGAAAGCGACTTTATTTTATTCTATGTACAGAAAAGCTTTACCGTCTAGTCAATGGATCCGTACAGACTGGCCGAGCAGGGCCCTTAGCCTGTAAGACAATGGTGCCAAAATGGGCTGTCAGGTGACGACTTCAATTACGATTTGCTAACGCTGTCTGTCCTTTTAGTGTTTTTGTAGTACAGCAAAGAATATTTTGATTCTAATTCTAGAGGATTAGTTCTCTGGTTGTAGGAGAAAAACGAGGAGAGCCCGGTTTTGTCCTTCTGCCGGAACGCCATTGACCCGCCATTGTCTTACAGGCTAAGGCCCCAGCTCGCTGAAGCAAATGCGCGGTCAGATCAGAACCCAAGAACTTAGGACAAGACTTAAAGCAGATTCGCCAACTCCGCTTTTCAGCAGCAGCAGCGCCTATCAGTGTTGTATACAAAACAGGGTCCTTAGCCTGTACATGGTGCCAAAATGGGCTCCCAGTTGACGGCTTCAATTACGATTTATTAATGCTGTGTTTTTGTAGTAGATTTATTAATGCTGTCGGCCCTTTTAATGTTTTTGTAGTAGGTACAGCAAAGAATATTCTGATTCTAATTCTAGAGGATTAGTTCGCTGGTTGTGGGAGAAAAACGAGGAAATCCCTGTTTTGTCCTGCTGGGACGCCATTGTGTTACAGGCTAAGGCACCTGGACTGAGATTGCGCTAGTTTGAGATAAGATAACCCTAAGAGCATAGACAAACGAGACGAAAATTTTCGTGCTGAGGCCGCGCCGTCGCAGCGCTCTGGTGTTGTGATGGCTAAAGTGAACTTTGTTTACAAGGTAGCAACGTTCTAATTTCTTGCAATCCCCTAACCGCGCCGCGTCCGCGCGAACGCAGCCAGTTACTGACTAGCAAACGGGTCAGTTCGGGTCTCATGTCACTTCCCATTTGTGCACAAGAATATCTAATATTCATTTCTTACTTAATTATGATCGGATCGGAAATCACTGGTTATTAAATATCGTAACTGAAACCTTTGCTTATGCCTGAGAGTTTCATTCCATAATAAAATGTATTTTTTAAGACACAACATTTAATATGAAATCTCACTTGTTTAGATGTATAATATAAAGCATTCATGGCATATTGTGCCTTTAGTTACATAAGTCATTGTGAAGAAGTGAATGCTTGTTTTTAAGCTTTAGTTGGTGCCACAAGACTATCATCATATCATAATTATATTATGTCTGTGGTTGGTGCATACTTGTACTAAATGAAAAAAAAAACAATGTATTTTTATATTATTGTATCATGTTGTCATGAAAACGTTGCAATGTTCTGTGCATTCAAACAAAGATCTTCAAGTGAATTTGCTTTGTTTTTATTACAATGTCCCTCATAAACACAATTTAAAATGATACACTGTTATGTTTTTGTAAAGATTTATTGATTTGATTTAATAAAATAATATTTAAACTTAGTTCATATTTTATTTCTTAACAAAACCTGTACCCTTTTTTAGTACATCACAGAATATTAAAAATTTAATGAAAATAGTCAGTCTTGTACAGTGGCAGATCCAGGATTTTGATTTGGGGGGGGGGGGGGGGGGGGCTTGAACCCAATGAGCGTAGGTTTTCAAAATTAAAAACTATACAACATTTATTGAGCTGTAAAGTTCATCCATGAATTTTAAGTAGCATTTTGTGATTGTTTTTGACACTGCCTGTAGCTGCGGTTGTAGTGCTTGCATCATTATAACATTGATAGATCAGGGGGGTTACCCTTGACGCTATTGCGATCAAATTGAAAAAGTTTTAAAATTAATTTCTCTTTGAATTCGCATAGTAATGCTTTGATTTTAAATACTTTGTAATGTTTATTCAAAGGTAAGGTTGTTTTATTCAATAAAAACACAAAATGCGTCTTAATTTGTAAAATATTAAATTTTGTAAACTGCGCCATATTGCGGCCGTATTGGAAAAGTGCGTCAAGGGTAGAGGGGCTGATTACAATGCTATCTAAGTTCTCTGCTAGCTATACAAATTGCGACTGACTAACTAAATTAAGTGAATACATAGATTTAACAACACAAATAATTTTTGAATATAATTTTAATACATATTTTCATCTTTTTGGCTGAGGTAGCAATTGGCTATTTATTATTTGTTGTCATTCTATAATTATTCCCCTTTTTGTAAAAAAAATGTACTGGCTTGGAAGATCATAGATGGTTGTCAAGTGGTAAGCTATGTTGCTTGTGACAAAAATGTATTCTGCAAATCCGAACATGGAGTACACTGGAATAATAAAATGTTAATTAATTCCCCATTGAACAAGTAGGACCCAGAAAAAAAGGGTGAAATAAACCAATTTTACATAGGTACTAAATTACTTACCATAAGGTTCACAGAGCCTATTATGTCTTAGGAAGAAGAAGGCAGCAAAAGAAAATGAGCCAATATTTATGAAGAAATATCGCCACTTTAATTTTACAGAGTGTCTTTCTGTATTTGTGATCTGTGGACGCCTTCTGTACTTAGTGAGTAAAATACAGGTAAAGAACATGTAAAATACTGAAGCGCCAACGAATACTTTGAAGCATATTTCATGGTAGGCTGAAAAACAAAACCAACATCAGGAATTAATCAAATCTAGTTCAATAAGGTTTGACTACCAAATTACTTACAATAATAGAGTGATGATGTCCAATGAGTTAATCCCAACAAGGCAAAGTTTTCAACTGTATTCAAGAATACTGCTAGTTTCACAATAACAATCAAGTCAGCACTAATTACACTTCGGTAATACTTATACCTAAGATGCACTAAAAAGAATCTTAATGGTGCATGTATGTAAATGGCAGTTTCCCATATTGTAATTTGTGGGTAATAGTTTCCTATAGACGCCGATATAGAAGGAAATATGTTGGGAACTTTACAGTGTGTGTTGTTAGCTTTTTCAAAATCTTTTATCATAGTCATTAACACACAGGTTATGAAAGCGAATAGCGGCAACGAAACAGTGAATAACATAACTTTGTCGAGTGGTATACGAATAAGATATTTACGTCCTGGCACATTGTGAAGAGGTAAATACATTTAAATATTGTAATAAATATCAACGACACAAGGCAGGACGTTTCTGACAACTGTCACTGTCAAATTAGTGCCACAGATTAAGAGGAAGGCGTTATATGACGTTCGTTAGCGATCCGTTAAACGAATGTTGATAAATTATTATAGAATCATAATAAACAGGGTTTTTTTACACGAATGTTTCTTTGTAAATTATTATTGGCTAAACTAGTTTTGGGATAGTAAATTTTTGGTCGATTGCTATTTGCTGTATTTTACAAGCTCAATGAAAAACCAAACAAGGTAAACTCCCAACCATATCGAACGTGTAACTTACGTAGAACGGAATGTCTACAAAAATGTTTCGTTTTGCTATCGATAAAACAAAATTGGCGCGCGCATTTGAATATTTTCATGGCAACCGAATTGATTTTCTAATAATTTTACAATCATCCCTATACTTTCATCGTTAGTAAGTTAGCTATTAGTTCAGTATATGTCATTTATTTGTAATGTAATGATTTAGATCTTGACAAACTTTTTCATGTACCAAAACTTCGTATGAAATGTAAAATATGTAAAACTAAATACTGATCTTTATAAAATGGAAATGGAGGCTATATTCAGTGATTATTTTCTATTGGACGTCATTCCAAAGATGGAAATGAACAACGAGGTAGGTAAATCATTCGATTCTCACCTTGTACTTACCTATTTGTTTACATACGTCTTGGAGGTATTACTAACCCAATAAGTTGGTACATATTATTATGATATGATGTGTTACCTATGTTATAAATATTACGTATGAGCTGTGCGACTTACTTAATTTTTCTTAGCAGGCAAATGACGCTACAAACAAAAATAAGTTACAGACACAGAGGTAAGTAGGTACTTACCTACTTAATGCCTAATGTACTTAAAACCTACGTAACCTTTGTCACCTTGCCGTAATAATTATAGTTCATTAAGTATTTTAATGCTTTTTCTTCGTCTGTGTTAATATTTACCTTGTTTCAGAAAAAAATATCCTATGTTCCAAAAACTTCCTAACGGCGATCATAAAACACACAAACAAGTCGATAAAAGCAGGAGCATCCTTAAAAATAAACAAATGAAGAGTGACACAAATATAAATGTGTTGGCCATTCCGGAAAAATCTGGAACTGGAACCCATGAAGACAATCTAATTAGCGTCTTAGCTGCAAATACATATAAACAAGTAATAGTAACAGACAAAGTAGGCGTCAAAATAGCTAATGACGCTGCAAAATTAGAACCAGTAACACACAAAGAAGAAGAAGCCAAAGCAGATGCCGCTGGAAATGCTCAATTAAATGTGAATATACTTTCTACAAATCTAGAATATTGTGATCAAAATCTAATTACACGCGAGGGCAAATCACATGAAATAAATGCCCCTGGAAAGGAGGAATTAAAAAATAATCTAAATTCGAGTAACACATTCGTGAAAAAAACTAACGGGGCTATACCAAACCTAGAAAGTGACCTGCAAGCTCTTCTGATAAGATTGGCTTTGACTTCCACTGACCAAGACCGTCCGGAAATAAATAATGAAAACATGAATATTGAATCAGAACCTGAGATCAATCGTGCCGAACTTGTTTTTGTAACCACATCTCTAAAGAGTGATGAAATGGATTTCTTAAAAATAAAAGCTATTAACAGTTACAGTACGAGAGACTGGTATTTAGTGAAAAAGTTTGTAAAAAAGTGGAAAAAATTCATCCAGGTTAAGAAGAAGGCTTCGAAGACCGAGAGACAAAACGCTCTGAATGCATTTTTCCACAAGTTAGAGACTAAGAAAGACGGAGTTCATTCGCAGACTGATCTCTTGAATAAGGCCAAACAAAACGCTAGGGATTATAGTAACTATCAGCACAGGTACCGACTGCACATTATGTTGACTTGGAAAATAGAAATTCCAAATCGTAAAAAAAGATTTCTTTATTATTTCAAACTTTCAGGTACAAAATGCAAAAACACATAATCGCACTTCAGAAAGCCAAACTTGAAGAACAAACTCGCCTAATAGACGAACTCAAATACAAAAAGATCGTGGAGGCCTCGAAGAACTCTGTTGAGGATATGAGGGAAGAGCTCAGGAAGACTTATTTCGAGATAGACAGGCATTTGAAGCCTAAAATTAAATGCTTAACGAATGAGTTGAAGATTCCGGAAATCGAAGGCATCTATCTTTTTTGTTTCTCCACTTAGGACCACGAAGAACCACTGTCGAGCTTGAAAGTGCGCGAGTTGTATGGACTATCTTATAGCGCTCTTGCCGTTATCTACCTAGTTGAATACAGTGAGAAAGCGTAACTTATCGCACAGTAATTATAGAGCTCAATAATAGTCTTTCGTTCGGAACCTCCTGAAAAGTTGGAAATTAATATTACAAATTACTTTGCAATTCTTCCAGAACAATCGCTCGTGTTGCAATGTCTCAAAATGCCACAGTTTCTGCAGAGGATGGAGAAGAGAGCTCGAGAGAGAGAGGAAAAGCACGCATTGATACGTGAAAGACGGAGACAAATGGAAGAGGATAGAGTTAGGATTAAGCAGCAGGTAAGTATCTAAAGTAGGAAATGTACGCAACTCACTAGGTGAATTAATTAATTTATAAGTTCATGGCACGCCGAAAATCCTTAACGCGAAAATCGCCAATCCGCTTTGAGCACACGTGGTGATTAAGTTCGAACTCTCTCTCTCTCTGAGAGAAGGCCTTTGCCCAGCTTGTACAGGCTACCTACATCATAAGTTTATGGACCTTACGAGTGATCTGAATCAGCAAGAGCTGATGTGAGTCAATAGGTACATACATACATACATATTTATGACTTCTTTGACAGGCAGAGTTAGCAAAGGCAGAGATGGATAAAGAAGAGAGAATGAGAATAATCAAAGAGTTAAAAGAGAAGAGGAAGAGAGAGAAAATTGAGAACATACGAAAGAAACAACTTGCTGAAAGAATGAGAGCTCTTCAAGTCATGGCGGATCTGCATTACGAAAGGAACCTCGTCTCGAAATGTGGTTTGCAGCCACTGAAGAGATTGATAGAAATAAAACGAGATAACTTCGAGAAAGCAAAGGTCCATTATAGATTTCAACTGTTGAAAAACATGTTTCTGAAGTGGATGTTCCACACGGAGGATATGTGGATAGAGCGAAATTACAAGGCTGAGGATTTCTACAGGAAGAAATTGTTGCGACGGATTTTCGGAGCTTTCAAAATTGTAAGTTTCAAAGCTTCGTTAAAAAAAAAAACAAATATAAGTATTTTGCGAGAGGACGGGGAAAAAATCCTCTTGACGGCAGAGTTGGGTGGGACACGATTTCGTAAAATATTTAATGTGTTTGTGTTTTAGAACCACCACGAGTTGATACTGAAGAAACAAGTTGCGGACGACTATTACGATCTTTACGTCGTGCAATTAGCATTTCGAAAGTTCCGTCATGGCGTGGAGCAGATAAAGTGTGAGGAGGCCATCAAATGGGACAGAGCTGTTGCGTACCATAACAGGTGATTTTTTTAATTAACTTTAGTGGCGTAATATACCAACTATCAGACGACAAAGTAACCTGAGTAGCCGGAAAATAGTGGTTGCGTCTAAGATTCGGAAACATGGCAGCTTTTTCAGTAAATCCGAACTAGTGGAAATAGAGGCTGTAGTAAGATCAGTATACATTCTAACGTAGGTACTATTACAGACTACGTGTCTGTATATGTAGATTAAACGTTGAGTTTGGTTCTGTATGAGACTTAATCGACGGTAGGCTTTAAACTGGTCCCTAATGTTCTAGTCCTGCCCAACGTGAGGCATCGCGCGATATGGAGTTCGATGCTATCCTTCGTGCGTTAGTCCACCTTTTCCGACGAAAACAAGAGTAGAAACTCATTTATTTTTACAGCAACCTCACCTTCAAGATCTTCACTTGCTGGAGGAGCTTGCCGGCGCTCAACGCTCTGCGGCGCGAGCAGGAGGTGCGTAAGGCGAGGTGGCGACAGAAGGTCTTGCAAGTGGTTCCGGATTATAAACCGCCCGAAGAATAGAGCATTACGCCCATTTATAACTTACAAGTTACATACTGTTGTGTGTGACTATCATTCCGCTCCATGGATCAAAAAAATGAGAACCGTAAATGCCGAATATTTATCGGTCTTCTGAATCTATGTAGGTACTGTCTGTAAGTACCAAGAATAGGAGAGGTGTCGTAAAAAACTACAGGGTGCACTCTAAGTCGATAGCGGAACTTTAAGTGGGCTATCTACTGATCAATACAAACAACTTGTACTAGGTGGCGACAAAAATGGAGCGAAATAAATATCAGTTGTTCCATACAAAAGGTCGAATCAGTACTGCGCCAAATGTATGAAGCAGCTGATATTTTTATCGCTTCATTTTTTTCGCCAGCTAGTACAAGTTGTTTGTATTGATCAGTAGACAGCCTACTTAAAGTTTCGCTATCGACTTAGAGTGCACCCTGTAGTGTGATAGATAAATTTATGATTACTGTGTTGCGGTTGCAGTAGTCTAAAATAAAGGGCCTTTGACCAGATAGTACCAAAAGTAATATGAATTGAGAGGCAATGTAAAACTTTTCCCTCATTGAAAAAAAAAAAAGAATTTAGCTATATTGGCAATATTGTACCTATTGTATACTATTATGAATGGAAATAATAATGTACGAATTGTACGTAAATAACACATATTTTATTTAAAAGTAAGCTATTTCCATTGACTATAAAATAAAGTAATTATGAACTGGAAATCATTGAATGAAAATACCTAGTTAAGGGCCTAAAATATTACCCTGGGGAACCATCTATTTTATGGTTGTCTACAAAGTAGACTCTATATAATTAAAGCAATGCTTATAATAATTTAAAATACCATTTACCTTTAAGCAAAAGTCTTCTTAGGCACCAAAATTGACTAAATAAATATGCAGTTTCTTATGTTATTAATTAAATATAACACAAAAACTGTCCTCTTCTATCAATAGAATATTCTTGCACCAACACTTATGTAGTATTGCGAAATTCAGAGGCCCGGCTTTGTATGATATTGTCTTTACTTCATACCTCCAGCAAACGTTTCCATTGAGGTGCTGAAAGAAATAATACATTTAATAAGTATTTAAAATATTAAATTACTTGTGCAAAAGTAATTCCCTACTCACCAGTATACTTAGGAATAAATACAATAAGTTGTCTTATCAAAACCAGGGTGATCACTAAAGCATAGCCAAATCCATAAACACAGGATACGAAATTCAGGGCTGAGCTGGAAATAAAAAGGGTAAAATGCAATCAGATAATAATATTATTTTAAGACTTGACATTTGGCATGAATTGTAAAGATACTTACTCAAAATTATCATATACATTGCTACAATCTGTAGGCATGAGCACAAAATCAAACAGTATAGTTGCTCCACAGACTGATGTAAGACTTATATTGATTGCAAATAATAAAGTTATCAGAGAAAATAGATGTGCATACAAGAAGTATGGGTAATTTGGTCTGAAAATACAACAGTTCCACCTAGAAAAAAAAATTGGTTACAAATAATAATTATAGGCAATCATAATGTCTCAGTTGACCTAAAGCATATTCAAGCAATCTTACCAAATGGAATGAAAGAATCGTTCATTGACTTCTATTTGACAAATGTGGCAGTACTTGGAGTCTGATGTTATCATTGGACTGAAAATAATATGAAAATGATTATGAAACAACTTATAATGATCAAATCAAATCAAGGGACTACTCTCAGAGGCTGCAGTGCTTAGGACATTATTTTTAGATGGAGTAGGCTTAACACGTTCCGCCGCAAAGCAAAACATGCGAGTGCATGCGATAGCGCACAGGTCAGAGACGGTATTTTTAATGTATGGGAAATACTACTTTATGTTATGACTGATATATCACGGGGGTCCAGGAACACTGATGTACAGGGTGTTGTTTTGTAAAGTTGCACCCGTCTCAGGGGTGATTATTTACACGACACTGAAGCCAGAAAAAATATAAAAATATGTCAGTGAAAAATACCTAAAAATAATTAAATTGTGGCCACCTGTAATATTACACTAATGCTAGCGGCGAGTCGGGCGCAACATCGCGCGCGCGCTTTGAGAAAGCAGGGGTGTCCGCACGTCGCGGTTATTATAGAACAACTTGAACAAGGTGATTTATCCAACAAAAAATTTTTAATAAAAAAAGAACTTGTTTTTAGTTTCCAGCGTTACTCAAACCCTGGCTCGGGTGTTACTGACCAAAACAACACCCTGTATAAGTCTGCAGCGGAACGTGATAATAAGATGGTAAATTAGTGTGAGGGCATAATGAGAGTACCTAGTTAGGTATTTGCAAAATGTAAATAAGCTTACCAGTACTCCTTTCCCTTGGATGAGCCTAAAGCCAGCTCAAAGTCAGCCACAGCCTTCATTTTGTAGAAGAAATATGAAGAGCAAGCCATCAGTATGATCAACACAATGTTTTCCATCAATGTGACTACGAAGAATGAAACTGTCTCATACAGGTACACCAGCAGCAAAGTGACTGCTGAAGATACCGACCAGTGAAAGAAGAATGACGATCTGGAAACAAATCATAAGTAATTAGTATTACGTCAGCTACAGACAAGAGATCTGAACTGGAAAAGGATAGGAAATTAATTAATCTGATTTATGGGTCCTATATCCCTGGTGAGTATTGAGGGAAAACGGGTAGGTACAGATAATAATGAAGAAGAGTAATTAACTACATAATCCCAGGTAAATACCTGCCATACCCTATAATGAGTCATAGACATACAAACAATGTTTCCTACCTGTTTTTCTGCTGTGGCCTGGAGTAAACATAGAGCACTCCCATTGCTATGGCCACCATCACACCAATAGTCACTGTGCTAGAGATAGTGGCCAGAAGTAACAGAAGTGGCAGGATCACGAACGGTAAAATCGCATCGGTGTCCAGCTTCTTGCTGGTCTGTCTATTCGTAACACAATGAATCACATCTTGAAAGGTTAACGCTGTCGTTGCCATTTCGACTTGGGTACAGACCGCCAAGATATTTTGTATTTTTAGCTATTGTTTGGAAAAACTTAACATATGTTTAGCAAAAAAACTTCACTTCTCGACCAGCCGTATGAATCGTTCGTTCAAATGAACGAACGGTAGTGAAACGAAAGCCATTACAGGATGCTGACCTAAAAACAAAATCCATACCGACTCAGACTGAATTTTAATGGGATGAAGTTTATTTGCTATTTTTTATTTCATGTTTTCTGATACATAAATTAAATAGTCGAAACATCTGAGTATCTCAAGTATTATTTAGAACAGATTTGTTTAAATCGATTGATTGAGATTGTATGAATCGACAACGTTATGTGTCAAACGCGGCGCCAGCGCAGTCAGTGTTGCCACCTTAGTGGAATCACCACTAAATCTGGTGGTTTGGACTCCCTGTCTGCTCGCGTAGCATGGCATGAGGCGGTGTTAGAGACTAAACTCTAATTTTTAATTCGAGTCCATGGAATGACAGTTGCTACAAAGGCTTTATCTGTCAGTGGCATACTAGCAACTGTCATTCCATGGACTCGAATTAAAAATTAGAGTTTATCTATGGGTTTAAAACTACATATATGTATCTCACTCTTTTGTTTGAAGTAGAGCGGGATGGAAAGAGTCCTAACACTCTCACACCGCCTCATGCTACGCGAGCTGGTGGGCAAAGAAATCAATCTACAGGGTGCACTCTAAGTCGATAGCGGAACTTTAAGTAGGCTGTCTACTGATCACTACAAACAACTTGTACTAGGTGGCGACAAAAATGGAGCGAAAAAAATATCAGCTGTTTCATACATTTGGCGCAATACTGAGTCGACCTTTTGTATGGAACAGCTGATATTTTTTTCACTTCATTTTTTTCACCACCTAGTACAAGTTGTTTGTATTGATCAGTAGACAGCCTACTTAAAGTTTCGCTATCGACTTAGAGTGCACCCTGTAGTGGCTGGCGGAATTTGGGAGAGCACTTTCCCATACAAATGATGTATTTTTTATTGGAGTTGTTACATTAGTCGATAAAACTATCTAAATCATAATTATTATTTGCCTCTTACCGGTAGTTTGGAAAGATTTATATTTTATTATTTTTGCAATGTTTTTATTCATCTCATGTGGGGAAAAAGTCATCTAGTTTTTTGGATTACTTAACGCAAAATAAAGAGTTTTTATGAGGTTTAGGCCCGGTTTCTGAGTTGAGAATTTTGCTAAGCAAATGGGTAAGTATCGTCCTGTCTCTGCAGATTTCTCACAAAAGAGCGTGACAGAGCGATACGTAAGTATGTGCTTAGTAAAATTCTCAACTCAGAAACCGGGCCTTAGGGGGTTGCATTTAGTTAGTAGTCGCGGAAAAAAATTGTTGGCATGGCAACACCGCGCTAATAACAAAGGAAAACATATTTTTAGAACTTTATTTCGCGATTTCGCGGCTGCAAAGTGTTTATACCTGGTTTGGTTATGATTCCCGTGTACGCTAATAGTTAATAGTTGAAACGAACGTATCCAGCAATTCCGTGATCGAGGAAAATACCTGACTTCAACCGAAAGCACGTTTGCTCTCGAAACATACAATTCTTCTTGTCTGATGATAGTTTCTTCATCCACACCATCTGCTATGTATTCATATCGTAAGTACTTAACATAATTAACACTATCCACTCTAATCCGACTCGAGTGTAGTGTATAACTATTAATTTTAGGTTATGTTTTTTCCAACTTGACCCACCGACCGAAGAAGGTTGTTATGATGCATCTTTTCTGCGTTCGATGATATAATGCGTGCGGGATGAGAATGGGATGGAACCTTGTCAAAGTCAATCGAAAACATACTGTATTTTACTTTGACAAGGATGCATCGACGCGAGTTTGCTTACCGCGCGCGTCTCAGTTCCAAAAGATCGCATCCCATTCTCATTCCGCGCGGATTATACGCGTTAAGATCGTGACTTTCTATTGCCAACATTTATGTACCTACCAGTAATTGATTATGCTTTTTTTCAGCTTCCAACTTTAGGTAATGGAATCCTCATATTATACCAATACTGAGATACAATTCCGAGAAGATAGGATTCTAGTCAAGGAACAAAAATGTTAATTCATCTCGTCAGGATAAACAAGGTACCTATTTATAACCATTAAATGTGTATTCAAACAAATCAAGCTGTACTATAAAAGCTCTCTGTTAGCATGCATGGAACATGCGCCCCGTACAATGCTACATTCTTGTATCACAAATATCTATTATCTAGCCTAGAGAATAGGTAGACAGGCGCATTAAAGGTTGTAATTACGGTACACAAGTTGATTACGGTACACAAGTTGAGTTTTTTTGTTCAAATAAATTCTGCGATCGGCTTCTCAAGCCATTAGCAGATCTGTTCTTCATTAGTTGTAGCGTGTGAGGCAGAGTCTTCCATTAAAGACTCCTCTTCTTTATTTATTGATTATGTTTGTTATGAATCCCATCATCTTTTATTAAAAGTATTTTTAATTTCGTATTTACAGCCACAAAGTGAAGAGACATGCATCCTCGCCGGACGCGCCCTGTCGCCCTGCGCGACGCTCGAAGGCTGCCTAGCGTCGATAGGACCCTAAGAGGACAATCTACTCCATGGCCACGAAACAAAGCAACAAAAACAAGCGATGGACAATTTTCACCAACACAACCTTATTATTACGATAAGCTTTAGAAGTAGCATACACTGAAAATGATTGTATTAATAGAAATATGATGCTGATTAATTACTAAAAGAAAAACTGGCTAAAGAAAGTCCCGGGGCTCCATGGTCCTATGAATCTTTAAGATGACATTATAATTATTATTATAAAGGTAAAGGCCTCTTCATGCTGTATTGTATTTTTTGTTTTTGCTGAGTAATTCAAGCTGACTTCAACCATTAACATTGTAATTAAGTTATATTTTTAACCCCTGATACAAAAAGAAGGGTGTTATAAGTTTGACTGCTATGTTTGTCTGTCTGTGGCCGATTTAGATGCATTTTTTATTTATATTTTAAAGTAGGTTTTGTAGCGAGTGTATGTTCGTACAACGTACATGTTTAATAAAAATCGGTCCAGCCATTTATGAGATTTTCCATTTTTTAAGTAAAAATGTTAGTAGTTATGTTAAGTCAAATCTTTGTCAAATATGTATTAGATTTTCAGTACCTAACATTGTGACAGTTACAGTTTTTACAATATGTATTTAACTACGAGTATTTAATTTATAAGTTTAATACACACTGTGCCAAAAAGGCAATTTTAAATTAGATGACAATATTGTCTGTAGTAAACCACTTTAACTAAACTACGTTGATCGTACGATTATCACTTGGGTCATCTAGTTGCAAAAATCGCATATTTTTAGATAGCGGAGAATTTTCCAAAGTGAAAAATATAGCGGCCCTTGCAAGTATTTGTGATAAGTATGTAATACCTAATATACTTCCTAGAATTATTAATCAGTTATTAATAATATTTTGTAAGTAGGTAGTTACACACAATATCGAAAAAAGTATTCAGGAAGCCAGATTCTTTCTCAGACTAGTGTAGCTGGCAAAAAAAAAATAGGTACCTTTCATAATCCATGAATAAAACTTCTTATTTACATATTGACGTATATTTTTCTTCAATTAAACCCTAAAAAATAAAATAAAACTACCAAGGACAGTATTTTATCGATATTTTATCAACCCCATCCCTAGTACATCGACAATAAACTATCGACTTTAGGCCATGCCTGCCGTGTGCTGTGATGGATTCCGCCGTCAAACGCGACTAACTTCCGGGGGTTAGTATGACGCGACTCGCATCTGTTCTTTTTTGTAATCTGTGTTCTCGACTTTGCTTGCTTGCTTTCACTTATTTTTAATAATATGGTACTTATCTCAAATTAAAACCTTTTTTACAACCGTTGCATTTCTTTTAATAAATTACACGAGTATTTTGATGACATTGTAACAACGTTGAGCATTGACAGTGCAGATTGTGGTTGACAGTTCCAACTGACACCTGTCATCTGTCATTTCAAAGACGTTCCAT
Source organism: Zelleria hepariella (assembly GCA_949319315.1). Classification (NCBI taxonomy): domain Eukaryota; kingdom Metazoa; phylum Arthropoda; class Insecta; order Lepidoptera; family Yponomeutidae; genus Zelleria; species Zelleria hepariella. The sequence goes on along the minus strand of OX439389.1, from coordinate 8,710,745 downwards.
TTTATGAGTATTTAAACGCAGAGTTTATATTGCGTCAAACGAAGTGCAGAGTACAGACAGCTGCCGTTAGGGTCACAGGTTGCTCCCCCTACGCTACTTTACCGGTAGTCTCTATCCCACCAAAAACATTCTGTAAAAACTAGCCAGGTCTCGATGGATCTGCTTGTTTATCTCTAAAAAAGTAATGAAATCTAGACAAAGTCGTGCCAAGTCTAAGGTTCCTTACTGCGATTTCTTTATTATTATAGTTAATGTTGTGAGACTTGACCGTTGAAGGGTACACAAGCGGTTCTGGCGACAGATTGGTGCAATGGTGTCATGGAGCACCTGGTTTTGTACCCTTGTGTACCCTTCAACAGCCAAGTCTCACAACATTAACTATAATAATAAAGAAATCGCGGTAAGGAACCTTAGACTTGGCACGACTTTGTCTAGATTTCATTACTTTTTTAGAGATAAACAAGCAGATCCATCGAGACCTGGCTAGTTTTTACAGAATGTTTTTGGTGGGATTTCACTTCTTTTTGTAGAAACGAGGGCATATTGATTAATTTTATTTGATTTTCTTATTTGACACAGTTTTTAAATTTGTGTAATGTTCGAGTAGAATAAAGTTAATCGTCCGACTATTTCTTGTTGAACGAGCGAGCGAAGCGAGAGAAGTCCTCCGAGTCTGCTGGAACAATTCGGCGTTTGTATGTATGTATGTTTGTATGTATGAATGTTGGTTCGACGATAACTTGAGTAAATTTGGTCGGATCGTTATGAAATTTGATAGGCGGGTAAACTAAATTAAAATAATTTTTAAATTCGAACATGAGCCAAATCGGTCGATGGGTTGCCGAGATATGGGGTTGTATAGTTTAAATGCAAAGCGCGCGCGCGCCTGCGCGAATGGCGTAAGCAAAGTTATACATCTGTAACTGAGGTCGCGAGTTCATAGTTCAGAGCGAACCACTAGTGGGACGCTTTAGGCTAGATTAAATGAAGATGTGTCCCACTACGCTGGATTTTTGCAATGACAGTCGATTTTTTTATGTACCAATAGTAGAAGGGGCATTACCATAATATCTCTAATAAAGCTGATACCAGCTGAGGGTTCTTCATCAGATACTTCAGACCTTAGATTTTTTACATCAAATGAAGCGGCCCACCAAGTTGAATATTTTTTGTAAGGGCGGTATATGTCGATCTATAATAGTTTGGTTGGGCTCTTGTGTTTTCTAATCAGGGTCACCAGGTACTCCAGATCTTCGATTATCCTAGTTTTTATAGTTTTCCGTTTATGTGCCCATTAAACCCTAACTCTGTACCAAATTTCAGCTCTCTGAGTTTATGGGAAGTACTAGTTCTATTAGGGCTCTTGTGTTTTCTAATCAGGGTCACCAGGTACTCCAGATCTTCGATTATCCTAGTTTTTATAGTTTTCTCTTTATGTGGCCATTAAACCCTAACTCTGTACCAAATTTCAGCTCTCTGAGTTTTTGGGAAGTACTAGTTCTATTAGGGCTCTTGTGTTTTCTAATCAGGGTCACCAGGTACTCCAGATCTTCGATTATCCTAGTTTTTATAGTTTTCCGTTTATGTGCCCATTAAACCCTAACTCTGTACCAAATTTCAGCTCTCTGAGTTTATGGAAAGTACTAGTTCTATTAGGACTCTTGTGTTTTCTAATCAGGGTCACCAGGTACTCCAGATCTTCGATTATCCTAGTTTTTATAGTTTTCCCTTTATGTGCCTATTAAACCCTAACTCTGTACCAAATTTCAGCTCTCTGAGTTTATGGGAAGTACTAGTTCTATTAGGGCTCTTGTGTTTTCTAATCAGGGTCACCAGGTACTCCAGATCTTCGATTATCCTAGTTTTTATAGTTTTCCCTTTATGTGCCCATTAAACCCTAACTCTGTACCAAATTTCAGCTCTCTGAGTTTATGGGAAGTACTAGTTCTATTAGGGCTCTTGTGTTTTCTAATCAGGGTCACCAGGTACTCCAGATCTTCGATTATCCTAGTTTTTATAGTTTTCCCTTTATGTGCCCATTAAACCCTAACTCTGTACCAAATTTCAGCTCTCTGAGTTTATGGGAAGTACTAGTTCTATTATGATGATCATGAGTGAGTGAGTGAGTGAGTGAGTGAGTGAGTGAGTGAGTGAGTGTGTGTCATAAATGCGAAACTTTGCTTTCGCTTAACTTCGGAACTAAATGACCTACAGACTTGAAATTTTGGATTTTAAGTATTTGATTATAGCTTACTAGATGACGAAAATTTCTGCGTTCTGGTCTTATCCAGAGGTTCTCAAATAGGGGCCTGAAAATGCGGCGAAATGGTTCCAGTAAAGGATGGTACGGCAGTGTTTGCTTCGCGCTCGACCTGGCGGGGGCACTGCCGTGCCCCCAGATAAGAAGCAGAGTAGGGGATAAATTGGCAATATTTTAAAATGCCAAACTAAGTAGGTAATAAACAATGCGCAGTTTTTTCGGCTGGCCGGAAGGTAGGTATTGGTAGGTAAACCGGAGGGGATCTACTTAGGTACACACGACAGCACGTCAACCCTTACACGCTAGCACATACTCGGTCACGTTGTAAAGTCGCCCGCAACGACGGCCATCAGCTTAGTCAACAAGAACGTAATGTGTCAGTACTCAGTATACCTATAGGTAGGGTAGATACAGTCGGCCACACGCTAGGATACCCCTTTTTGTTCGAATGGCGCCCTTGTGCCGCGCGCAGTAAGAGCTGCCATGGGGTATCTGTGGCTGTGGCCGACCGTACTTATTCAACCGACGACGGAGGAAGTCACTGAACCATGGAATGAACCATTCTAAACCCCTATTATTTTAAATGGGCATGGGGACTAACAAAGCTGGCTATACACAGAAAACACATGCATACATGCAGGCGCTTCATCATTCTTCATCGAGGTCCAACGTATTTAGGTCTAACGTCTACAGAGGAGTAATAGATCTATTCATTGCTGCGCCCGCTCCATGGATTCATTGGATGTGTTATACGCACGCAGCGTTGAGTTCAAAACCATTTCGTGGCTTGGTGTTCTCACTCGAGCGTCGAAGCCGAGTGCGCGCGCACGCTACCTTACCAGTGTATTTCATTTTTACCTTATCCTCTACAACAGACAGTATTGATCGCGCCTCCAACGCAAATGGGTGGCCGCCGATAATGCGACACAGTTTTTACGCGCCCAGCTATGGAAGTCGCGATTAAAACGCTACCTATCTAAAGTCGATTAGTTGCTGACAACAATCGGGAGCGATTTAAATCCGTGCCGAGCGGCCCGGTAACATGGAAAAGTGAAAATTGTGCGTCGGAAAACTGTGCAACAATCACCAACATTATGTCGAAGGTGAGTGATGCTGATACGGGGTACCTAATGCAATCAGTGCCAGAAACTTAGAACAACACCGTGAAACCTACAGTTCTCGATGAAGTTTTAGATTAAAATCAAATTACGGATGCGACTCTAATGACTGCTAGAACGACTTCGTGACCGTTATTTTAAAACAATAATAAATGTCTATTATCATGGCATCTCACGATGCAATGATAAATGGTGTTTGCTTATGGTTTTCCGCGATAAGACGATATTAGGTGTTATTTATTCCTGGTTGTGGAATAAGTAAGTATGAGCATTTACTAATTCGAGTAGATACCTATGTAGGTACGGTCGGACACAGTCACAGATACCCCATGGCAGCTTTTACTTCGCGCAGCATAAAGGCGTCAATCGAACAAAAAGGGGCATCCTAGCGACAGTACTATTAGGCATAGCTTTGTAGGGTAGTTGAGTACATAGGTAGGTCATACATATTGCATATAGCCACTGTAACACAACCCGTATTAGCCACGGACATTCAGGTATCGATTCGATTTAACCGCAACCAATGGAAAATTGGTAAAATTTAACGCCCAGAAAACGACGTAGTATCTAGGTACACGTAGTATCTACTTTACCTAGCTATGGGACGAACTAATTAGTACGTCCTAGCCAGTGATGCTGACATCATACCGAGGGCATCTTTCATTCACACGGTTCATGGGCAAGTCATGCTCATGATTGCCGCCGCCTGCGAGATCAATTCAATGATTTGACGATTTCTTCAAACCTTCACTATGATAAATAAGTCATTTGACGGTAGATTACGTAACGAATGTTATTACCGGCTTTCCTATTGGCCGTAGGTAAGGTAGGGTATTGGGTAGACGATTGTTTTTGATCTTTTAATACTTATTTAAAAAAAGAAAATGGTCTTTCGTATTTTAAATTGGAACTCCAATAAATGCAAGAAGCATGCGAAGAGCTCAAGTAACTATAAAATAACGTCGCACAGTCAACAGCAAGTAAACCTTACAAGTTGCAAAGTCGCTGGTACACACACGACAGCACGTCAGACTGTACACTTTTGTTGTAAAGTAGTATAGTGCTAGCGTGTAAGCGTCGACGTGCTGTCGTGTGTACGATTACCTACCTAACTGAATGGAGTGCACGCGTGTATACCTAAGGGTCTACGTGCTATCGACTGAACATACAACAGCACGTCGACCCTTACACGCTAGCACTCTACACGGTTACATCATGGGTGACGTGTACAGTCTGACGTGCTGTCGTGTGTACTTGTTGCAAGAACAGGCCACAGAATACATAATACATATTACAGGCTTAGGCCAGCCAGTAGAGATGTCGATGGTTCAAGACCTGTCCCGTTTTTCACGATCTTCAGTTTTGACAAGGTTAGTGACATATACCCTATACAAGGTGTTACAAAAGGTCATTTTACAGGGTAATAGCGTCCGGTGATATGGATCACATGAGAACGTTTCACTCGGAATCAGTTCAATAACAGTGTCGCTGTAGGTACCTTTTCACCAGTGAGTGAAGTGTTTTTGTTTTTTATAATTTACAGAAATGTCAACCTGTTGACCCGTAGGTTACACTCTGCAAAAATAGTTAGGACCTTTTGTAACACGTTGTATTCAGTGCATTCAGCACCTCGTCAAAACTTGGCAAGAATTTCGCAATAATATTGGTATGCAATACGCTAGCTCGTGAATTTCCCAGCTACCCAGTAACTTACCGGAAAGAAACACGCAATCAAAATGTTTTTTCATTAAACTGGCTTGTAGGTACCTACCCAACTGAATTGAGATTTATGTAGGTATGTGTCTAGTCGGTACCTAGGTATATTTGTGTTAAGTGCTAATTCAATGGAATAAGGTGATAATTAGTAGGTATAATCCGTGCAGGATCAGAATGGGATAATACCTTTTGGAACTGAGAAGCTCGCGGTCCTGTAGCGTCAGCATTTTGGCAAACTCTAGTTGTCTTTGGCAAACTCGCGTCGAAACTTGCTTGTGTTTTCTGTGCGCGTGGGTGTCTGCTCGAGTTTTATCACGTTTTATTCAATTAATGCAATAACATTGAATCCTTTTAGTTTACAACCATTAAACATTTTTGTGTATTTCCAATTTCATAACCCTATGATAGAACGTAGAACTAAATTTTTTTATACTGACGCTACTCGAGAACTGTCATTTTCGATTCAGTTCCAAAAGGTATTATCCCATTCTGATTCCGCATGGATTATACATGAAAGAATCATAACTATTCTTATCTATCACATAAGTACTTAGCACACCATTCGCATTGATCTAATGACATCGGTACCTATGTGTTATTTTCTTGTTGTGAATATTTACTAAACTTGCTGCTCTATTTCTTCTTTCAGTCCGGTCCTGTCCATCCAAAGGTTATAACAATTTGGTAGAGATCGCTTTTAGCGATAAGGCAGCCATATTGTTTCGTGTTAAAAGTACTACTTGGATTTTCATGTAGAGACTGTTGAGTCTTCTTAGTATTATGTAGATCAGATGGGATAAATAGACGATACATATGAATTCATCTCATTGTTAATATCGGGTGAGTTAGTTAGTACTCATGCTGGCTCAGAATACATGTTTTACCTACAAACAAAAGTTATTGCTTCCGTACCATTTCACACAATAGGCACAATAGGCAATGCGTGAAAGAGCCTGAAAATCTACGTATTACTGAAAAAAAATATGTTCATTCAAATAACTCACGCAATGAAATCATTCGATTAGAGATTATGTAAACCAATAATAAATAAATTTCGGTTTTTATTTATAGGTATCTAGTTTTTACATAAACTAGCTGTGCCCGCGACTTCGTATGCGTTTTTAGGGTTCCGTACCTCAAAAGGCAAAACGGAACCATTACAGGATCACTCGTGCCTCTGCCTGTCCATCGGTCACAGCCAATTTACTCCGAAACTACAGAACCGATCGTGTTTAAATTTGGGACACATAAGTAAGTTGAAAGGGCTCGTTGTGAGGACCTCAAATATTTTTTCAATAATTTTTAAATAAAAAGTTTTGAAGTTATTTAAGAAACTACACAGAGCCTAAAATTTTGAAAAAAAACATGTAATAGTTATTTACTTATAGATTACAGGAAAATCTATAAGAAGTCCACGGTGTATAAAATAATATAGGAAAATGATCATATAAGCCAACAGATGGCGCTCTACAGTCCTACATCGCGGACCGCTGTATGGTTTCTCAACATTTGTGCGTAAATGAACTTTGAATGTACGGAACCCTCTCCTCGCGAATATATCTCGCACTTGTCCCGTTTTTTTTTAGGGTTAGTCTCAGAGTGTCAAGAACTCAAAATTACTACATTACAAAGACATTTAATTTTAGTCTGACTGTGAAGGAAAACTCAAAAGAAAGGCTATTTTTACTTCATGACTTGCGGCAGCAAGGCTCAAAAGAGAACAATAAATAGAGTAGGTACGTAAAACGCTAGGAATCTAGGATATAGTTTTTGTTAAATAAATAATTCTTTTTATTTAAGGCATTTTTTAAGCCTTAAAATCCTTAATCTAAACAATACGACATATTTATAAATTTTATAATAAAGCAGGAACTTCGCCACGTACGCGGCGGGTTCATAAATGTATTGTTTAGACGTGATAAAGCTTAGCATTAGAATGGCTTAAGAAGTTAAGGAGTTTATATGCATTTCACTCTTTTGATCGACGTAGAGTGGGACAGATAGAGTTATAAGTACGCCCATGGCCCATAGATAAGTTCTAACCCCTTCCTATGCTAAGCCAGTAGAGGGTATCATTGCGGGTCACTTTAACGGCTCATGCCCTCGGTGCAAAGTCTTTGATGTTTGCTACCACTGGAGACGATATAGGCCCGGTTTCTAAATTGAAATGTTTAATAAGGAAATACTTAACTATCGTTCTGTCACGTTCTTTTGTGAGAAATCCGCAGAGGCAAAACGATATTTAGGTGCCTGCTTAGTGAATTTCTAAAATCAGAAACCGGCAGATAGAGAACCAATAAGTATAGAATATTATGTCTATGTTAGTACCCACAAATCGCAAACCTCCGATTTAAGTAAGTATTAGTATTTAGGGTTGCAAAAGACAAAGTTTCACGAACGAATGGTTAGTTTCTAGTTTTAAAAATGCTACACTTTAAGAAATTGGGAGGGTTTCACGAAAGATAATTTTTAAAGCGCAATTTTGTGCTTAGTAAACCTCGCACAGGCTGAAAAACAGGGTTCGAAGTGATAATTATCAAGATAAATATAGGTTGATAATTATCTTGAAAATAACTATAATCGAAAATATTTTCACTTGTAATTTTTTGCATTCAACGACTGCGTGTATCGGAATGCGCCAATATTGTTCTGTGAAACGCGCCACTTACCGTCAATAGCGGGGATTCCCCGCATCGTCGGGTTTTCTTTTCGTTTTTCGTATTTTTTTTTATGTAGCCTCTACCTGTGGCCTCTACGCTGTCCCACTGCTGGGCAAAGGCCTCACCACTTTGAGCCCTATCCGATATCAGTTAAAAAAGGATTGCTAAAGTCTGATTTTTTATTCCGTAGAATCCTGACATTTCATAAGTGTTGCTACTAGAAAAGCACTCTACCGAAAAAGGGAAAAATTTGACCCATTTGAGGACAATAAAAAATAAAATGCTAGATATTTTTTATATTTTACCTAGAAAAAGATAAAACTTAATATTTACTTACTCAAGTGAACTAATACAAAAGTACCAAATAGTTCAATATCACGAACAATATATCGAATTAATTTTAATTACTTTATTTCAATCTTTAGCTGGAAACACTCCCATACGAATTCAGGTTTATTAAACCTTTTAAAAAATAAAGTATGCTGTCACGCCGCGTCTGTCACATTGCTTGATTTTCATTCGTGTGATAGTGATATTAGTATTAATGATAATTAGAGATTTTAATAAAATAATGTTTTATTTCCTTGTACTATTTTACATTTTGTGATGAAAAGGGACGTAATTATCACTCGCCGTAAATCCCCTTTTAATTTGGAGCTCTGCACTTAATAAAAATTGGTACATTCACTGACAAATAAAATGTATAGACTCAGATGTTCAGACTCGTATTGAAATTGAAAAATGTGCCCGGCCAAAAATGTTTGTAATCTCTGACATGTCAAAAAATGGCAGCTGTCAGAATTCTACGGAATTAAAAATCAGACTTTAGGTTTATATCTGTTTGATAAATTATCGTGTTAATTATCAAAGGGCTTATTTATTTTTATCTTGATAATTTCAAACCCTGCTGAAAAAACAATCATCACAAAAAAGTGAAAAGTTTTAACATATTTGAATTCTAATAATTTAAAATTTATAAAATTTATTTGGTATACTTACCATTAACATAATTATCTGTGGATTACACAGCTTATGTATTTAAGCTTTAGATTTAACACTTTGTACTGCTGTTTGTCTTCCTTAACAAATAAGATAAAATATAAAAATAAGTAACAAAATCTAAGTTTTTTTAACAATTTAAAACAACAAAAAAAAATACAAAAAGAAAAATGCGCTAAACCGAAATAAAAAAATAATAAAACAATCATCCAGGCCAAGGTTCGAACCCAGAACCTTTCGACTACGAAGCCAAAGTAGTACCGTCTGAGCTAAGGTTACTTATAGGGACCTGACGAAAAATGCAAACACTTCCTTGCAATACTTTTGGTAGGAAATCCAGTTGGTCATGGCTTTTTTTATTCATGCAAAACACAACCTTATATCGTATTAGCTTAGTTCGTTTTTTCGAATACTGGAAAAATGAAATAATCGAGTTGGCCATGCCGATCGCATGTATGCAAAACACAACCTTATCTCATAGAAAGTTTAGATTGGTTTTCCGAATAACTTATATTGTTTTTTTTACCATGGCAAATGGAATGGTCCTTGGTATCGCTCAACAATGCTTTTTATTTCAACTTTTTACCCGACTACGCGAAGCAAAAAGGAGGGTTATGATTTTAGCAGCGTATGTATGTATGTATGTATGTATGTATGTATGTATGTATGTATGTATGTATGTATGTATGTATGTATGTATGTATGTTTGTGTGTTCATCTGTTCCCTCGCAGAGCCTAAACTACTCGGCCGATTTCAACAAATGAGGTATCGTTGGATTCGTCTTAATCACCCAGGTAACATAGGATAGTTTAATTTTGAAAAAAACCAAGATGGCGGCTGTGCTGCGCCCTAAAGTGGTGGACCTAAAAATAAAAATGATCGGATACCATCGTCATGGGTATCAAATGAAAGGGCTTTAAAAGACCTTTTCAAAAATGTATAACACATGTAGCGTCAACATAACAAATAGAACAAGAAATTCCAAAAAGTGTTTTTTTTTGCCCTTCTTGGTTCTATTCTGGGTGATCGTCCAAAATGACTTACTAAAAAGCTCAAAAAAAAAAATAGAAGTTAAAAACTAAAACCCGACTACTAAAAGGCTTAAAACAAGACCTGTTTATCCTTAAAATAGACTCATAGATAATTAATCGTAGTCGGAGGACACCACATTCGCATTTGATAAACCGATGGCCTCCGACTACGATCAATTATCTATGAGTCTATTTTAAGGATAAACAGGTCTTGTTTTAAGCCTTTTAGTAGTCGGGTTTTAGTTTTTAACTTCTATTTTTTATCATTTATCCCAAAAGTCGTAGCGTGATATAATATAGCCTAGATTGTGCCAGGAAACAGCCCCTCTACCCTTGACGCGCTTTTCCAATGCGGCCGCAATATGGCGCAATTTACAAAATTTAATATTTTACAAATTAAGACGAATTTTGTGTTTTTATTGAATAAAACAGCCTTACCTTTGAATAAACATTACAAAGTATTTAAAATCAAAGCATTACTATGCGAATTCAAAGAGAAATTAATTTTTAAACTTTTTCAATTGGATCGCAATAGCGTCAAGGGTAGAGGGGCAGGTCTTATCACGGTACGACTGTTTGACTGAAGACTATTCAGCGGTATTCGCGTGATGAGGTAACACACAGACATAGGGACAGACAGTGTGACAGAGAGAGACAGGTAGAGTCAGACAGAGACAAAAATTTAGAGTTTTATTATAAGTATAGATTATTACGGATAGGTAACTTTCTTACTGAATTTTATCTGTTGGTCTGCTTATCCGAATGCAACATATTAAATTATTCATGTCATCCTAAAAATTGTTGTCATTTTAGAGGAACCGAGAGCGGATTTGATCAATAGACTCATTGTAGTGCTAGCAAACAAGGAAGTTAGGTGTGAAAGACTCGAGACAAAATAGAAAGCGGCTGAATCGTTGTTAGCACGTCAACTTTGCACACCTTCAAAGCACTTATTGCGTATCACACGAGGTTGTTAGCCGAGTTAGATAATAAGAACTTGTAATGCCCAAAAAGATCTATCTCTCGCACATCGAGAAACGTAATTTTTAAGAAAGCTCATAGAAAGCTTGTTCGGCATCCATGCATTTGGAACGCCTACAGTATAGTCCTGGCTTTTGAATGCTAAACACATTTTTAAGGCTCAGTTACACGAGGAGAGTTTTGTAGAATCGAGAGGCGAGATTGCTTTGATACTATGAGAGTTTTCTTTGGAATGTAAGTAGACCCGTGCATTTCGAAGAGGAACTAACTGATTTGCATAAAAAAAAAGTAGGCTGTACTTATTAATCAAAGTTTTCTTCTGACGTTATTGTATCAGCACCAAGATGCATGTTTTTACTAGAATAGTAGGTAGTATCTTTTCAGAGCATTCTTTTAAAGGTAGAGTCTCACATTTCGTGTAGCAACCATCTATCTATGTTTTAGTAGGCTATATCTATTAGTAGGCAGTATCCAATCAGAGCATTTTTAACCCCCGATTAAAAAAGAGGGGTGTTATAAGTTCGACCGCTATGTGAGGGTGTGTCTGTCTGTGTCTGTGGTATCTGTCTGTGGCACCGTACGTACACACGACAGCACATCGACCTTTACACGCTAGCACTCTACTTGGTTACGTTACGGGCGACTTTACAACAAAAGTGTACAGTCTGACGTGCTGTCGTGTGTACGTAGATCTTAATGTTAGATGCGGTTTTTTTTATATTTGAAAACTGGTTTTCTAGGGAGTGGGCACAAGGGCTAAGTAGATGTTGAATTACAAAATTATGAGTAAGAGTATCATCTCCTTGTGTAAACCAGTCTTTACTGACTGCAAACAAGCATAGAAACTTCTACTCGAGGCTGCCAAGGTAAAGGCTACGTGCTAGGTATAATTACCCAAACAGGATGTTTCCGAAAGGTGCTGTCATTTCTTCTTCTTCTGGGGTCGATTGATGTCATGAAGAAATACTTTCAGAGAGGTTTTCAGATCACGAAAAAGTAGAATAGAATAATCGACATGGAACAACAGATTTTTTGTCGATTTCTGGTTTAAACCCTGATGGATAAAGAAAATACCTACCTATTGAGGAAAAAATAAAACTATACTTGAATATTTTACCGTACCAAAGCTATCGAGCAAGTTGATGTGTAAGAAAACGATGTTTAAATTATAATGTCAATAAATTTCTTGCGATGGGTGTTTAGTTTGTGTTTTAGCGCTTTAGAAGCGCCTTAGAAAAACAAAATTAAAATCTGTAACATCCTTTATAAACATGCTTTAACTTACAAATAAAGCCTGTTCTGAGTATTGCTACAAAAGGCCTGGTAAAGCCTGTCCTTGACCGTCGGTATCGACAGCGAGCATTATATTTATACTCGTAGCTTCGCATCTCTCTGTCTTAATCGATCAAGCTAGAATTTCCCGCTGATTGAAATAGAGTCTATCCATGCTCAACAACAATACTACTGTCGATATCTTTGGACCAGAAGAAATAAGCCTTAAAAATGCGAGTTTCACTGAACCTTACACACATTTACACAATATGCATTCGTTATCAAAAGGAATGGTTCCGACTCTACTATCAAATGAAATAATAATTCGTGTTCGAAAGTCAGTAGTTTGTATTAAACTAGCCTTTGCATATTGAGATAATTTACAGCGTGCGGTACCTACCTTCATTACTACTTGGTAGACCGTGGAGGAAAAAATCGTGATGGGAACCCGAGGCTTAGGTGACTCCGCATTTATTGACGTAGTCCTTCCTGTGGGCTAGGCAGCCCGACTAAGCTGATAGAATGGTACTTACTTATATGCTGGGTAAGCCTACTTCATCTAATTATTTGTGTGAGTAAAACGGTTAGCTGCCAATTACAATAAAAAAAGCAGTGCATTAGTGAAGCATTTCAGGGATGTAAGAGTAGATTATACTCTTCTAGACTTCTTCGTTGTTATGTAGAGGCCGGCTATTCCCTATGATATGTTGGGACTAGGGTGGGATGTGAACAGAAATAACTCAAAATTAAACCTGTACCGTGCCTAAAAATCTAGCTAAGGCTATTAATGTTACCTATTGAAATTCTCAAGCAAGATAGAGATCATTCCGAGTGTTTTCGCCTTGTTTTCGCAGATATGCACGTCAGTTCGACGACTTGCGGAAAACGAAACAAAAAACAAGTTGCCCGACTAGTGGCCTTCACCGCGACTGATCAGATCAGGTTCAGAGCAGAATACTTATTTTGCAGCGGATCCAGGCCTGTCTCTACTTTTAAAATATTGGGATTCACACACATTTATTCACACACACAGTTGGTTTTTGAGAATAGTTACAGAGACTTTTCTACAAAAAAAAAAAATATATAAATAGAAATGTCAAAGTAGGAAATACCTAGACGTAGGTATACTGTCGTAAAGATGATAGCTAACGTATGGTAGAGTCTCTTCTAATAAACGTGGATTGGTTTTTTGGACCTAAGCAAAATAAACAGAGTCTTGGTAAAATCAAGCATTCCAAAGTTTCAATTTCTGAAACATTCCAAAGAATATTATGCGATTCTGATTCTTCGGGCTACATAACCGATTAGTTAAATTCAATCGAAGCAGAAATTGTCGGTCTATCTACCTGTTGCATATTAAATATTTTGTGACCATGCTTATACCCTTGAAATAAACAAATTATTTTCGAGCGTGTAAGTAATTTGCGAATTGACATTTCTAAAATGGCGTTCGTTAGCCGATAAACAAAGAAAAAACGCGCGAACCAATTTATTTAATTGTTACATTGTCAAGCTTTTGTTTTCACACGGTTTCAAATTCTGTATCTTGCGAGTATCTGCTAATAGTGGCAGAATTCTTTCCCATCGCTCTGCTAGAAAATGATTTGCTCTAGAAGCCTCTAATGAACGACTTGGTAACATACCAAGTAGTTCATTAGAGGATGTTCATTATGCCTTTTTGTTAGGTACCTACTTACATTGGTGGATAAGGTAAAAGAAAAACTAGTCACGACGTGACAGAAAAGTGAGTAACACTCCTTTTAGGTAAGTTGTAGTCGGAAAATTCGGATAATTTTAAATCTTTCCGGCAAAATGGACGTCACTTTTCAGAACAATGCGACAAAGTCAACGGCAAATTCTTTGCTCACACATTGTGGCAGAACCTTGAAAATTACAATAACAATTCAACTAAGTAATAATAATTGCTTCTATTATTTCTTTTGCCATAGATAAAATATTCATATAAATTACCGGAAAATCGGTTCAGGTTTCGTTTGTGACCTTCGATGTTGTAATACGTTTCCAGAGCTTTAGAAACTGAGTTTGTTTACCTGCTGCTGGCGGTTGTAAAATGTCAAATAGTACGTAAAATTTAACCGAGGCTGTGGGTTTTATGGGCGTTACCTACTTACGCAAGAGTTTACTAACTGGCTACCTTATAGAGATAACATCACCGATGATGATAGTTTGAAACGACTTTGTAGGTAGGTATCTAATCTTTTAGTGTCAAAAGAAAAATAGATAAGCGCCATGCAACGCGTTTATGTCTAAAATATGACCGGACTGCGTAAACTCTTTGAAAACTAACGCGCCGCGCACACACCGCCTTCAGGGCCCTTAGCCTGTAACACAATGGTGCCAAAATGGGCTGTCAGGTGACGACTTCAATTACGATTTGCTAACGCTGTCTGTCCTTTTAATGTTTTTGTAGTACAGCAAAGAATATTTTGATTCTAATTCTAGAGGATTAGTTCTCTGGTTGTAGGAGAAACACGAGGAGAGCCCGGTTTTGTCCTTCTGCCGGGATGCCATTGACCCGCCATTGAGTTACAGGCTAGGGCCCCTGTTCTGCGTTCCGAGTTCAGAGTTCTGTGTTCCGAGTTCTTTATAATGCTTGGAACCGTTCACACTGAAGCGTTCTCGTGAAGCAAATCTGATAACTCTGAACTCGGAACGCGGAACTCCCGGGGCAGCGTGACCGGGCCTAAAAGTTTCACTTTACGAGTACTACTCAAGATATTATGCTTGTGTGTGTGAGTGAAAACGTGTACCTACCTGTCTAGGAACTTATTATTTACTTGAGTGAGATTGCCAATGCAGGCAGGTATGCTTATGTATCCGAAGAGTCATTGTAAAAGTAAAGTACAAGACCAAGTGGGTACGAGATACTCGTACACTCACAGGTGGCACTATATATTTTACGGTCAATGTAAGTGCGAAAAGAAAACACAAATCATACTTCCTGATGTCGCTGACTGTACTAATCCTATCAACTAACTCGTGAGCTGTGCAAGTCAAACGTTACATGTTGTAATATGCCCAACTGCGGCAGCCTATTACCAACATGTCGTTGGCAAAGGAAACAGGTTGGAAATGTGAGTTTTTTTTTCACGAGCGTATGTTTCCTACATCCATTAAATGTATCTCCAATTCCTCAACTATGCTCAAGTATAGGTCTTTTGCCCGAGCGTGCGAGTCATAATAATTTTATTACAAGCCTGAGAAAAATATTTTTGACATGCTTCCTGCCTGAGAACTGAATTCTTGCCAACCTAAAGTCAGTCTTGCTTTATCAAATCGTACGTAGGTACACACCTGACGTCAGGTCAGAATAATAAGTTTTCCCTCACCGGTTCGGGAATGAAAAACTTTTCCTAGATGTATTTGCCGAGAACTGAGCGACATATCGACGTGTGTCAATCCAACATCTTCGGCAGTAAATTATTGCCATTCACCCCGTTTAGTTGTTTCGAAGCTCTCCTATCGCCAAGAGACCTAGAGTAAGTCCAATTCTCCGAATCACTTTTAAAGCGTACAACTGTTCGTGACTTTGCGCTCTGATACTTCAGACAGGCGGATGCAACTAAACTCTTTTAACTAAACGTATTACTTTGTCATAATTTATTGTAATGTATACCACCACACCTAATAAAGTTTAAAACCCTGTGAAATATAATTTATAATTAAAAGGCGTAATCCAAGATTAAAATATGAATTAAAGAATCTTAAAAAAACGTAACGACTCAGTTATAAATCCATAAAAAATACTTGTGGGCTTTGAAAGGCGTCATAACTTCAGAAGATTTTTTTAAATTTAAGTTTAACTTTATTAGAACATAATTAAATACAAAATATAAATATGCTAACTAAAATTAAAATTAAATTTCCGCTAAATAAATATGATCCATGCGTTAGTGCGCAAGACAGGTGAAAATTTCCTGAAAAAAAGACAAACAAGAAAACCTGCCAATAAAATAACAATAAAACTTTTTCTTAACAATAAAATATCGCTAAAAACATGGATCTGCCAGATATTATAATATTTGACACCGTATTATTTTACACTACGTCTAGTAGTGTCAAATAAATACTAGAAGGGTCGAAGCAAGCTGATGGCCTGGTTGGATTGAATTTGATGAGCAAAATAAAACACAACGTGATAGTTAACGATACATTGCGTTGCATCAATCGTAGTATCATTGTGCACTGTCAAACAGGCTGCCAACATGTTCGTAATGGCTGGGTAACTGGCACAAAAGGGCAATAAAGTCATAGCAATATGCTCTGTGTGCATTGTGATCACCAAGCGTGGCTGTTTGCTGAACCGTGACCCTCGCAGTGGCTCCAAATAAGCCGGCAAAGTGGTACCGGGAGTGCGAGGGATTTTTTTGTTTTATGTTGACCTATTGACTACCTACTGTTGCGTGCTTAGCATGAGTGCTATAACTACAAATAAATTACAATATGTATCCCACTTTCGCAAGCGTATCCATGGGTTTATACCCCAATTCTAGTTATCCCGCTTCAGTCAAACAAAGAGTGAGATACACCCCCTTAAGTGCCATGTAACCCAGGCTCATGCTAAGCAACCTGCGCCTCATTATCTAAAAAAAACACCCAACCATAGCCCTTATTGAAATCTACAATTTTTTTTTTGTCATTTAAAAACGGTTATTTTTACGGTGGATATTTTAGAGAATACAGGGGCTGGTCTACATAGAACGGTGCAGGCAAACATAATGATATGGCGGCTCATGTTAAACTAGCGGTTTTTAACGGTCCGCAGATTGACTCTACCTCTACAGGTGTCTGGGCGAGATCTGTCATGCTGCATTCATGATGTAACACCGAACTAAATCCCATAGAATCCGCATTACGTATAAAATCACAATAAAAACTTGTCCCCACAGAAACAAATGATATCAGCAATAGAACAATACGAAACATCATTTCGACCATACGTCTAATTAAATATTCGAATGTCAACCTTATTGCATTAGTGTACAGACGAGTAAATAAGCTCCCAAAGGCAGTTTGGACATCTATTTTTCCAGACACATTTCAGAGTTCTATGTTGTATCTAGTTTTATCCTTGATCGAAGTGATATAAACAAACCTTCCCTACCCAGAAACTATGAAAAACTGGCTGCTTGTAATTCGTTCGTTTTGTTTAGTTCCTGGTCAGGCTTTAATTGGCACCAGCTAATTACAAACTGTTGAAAACATAAACGTAAAAACAGACAGGAAAAGGCAGATAGTAATGAACTAAATACCTTTATAGAATTTATCCTAGGTATGTACAATCGGCGATACGCTGATACGATACATAGCCGCTCGGAATGAGTCCAAAAGGGAAGTTTTTTTCGTGTCACTTGCTGTAAATGCGATATGGGGAAGATAACAAATCAAATGAAATCAAGTATACAGGGTGGCCCATTTTTAGTGGTCCAAAAATGATTTTGGTAGAAGTCATCGTAACTGATCATTTAGAAGAAACTTATGTTCTACCAAAATGTATAGTTTAGTTAGGCACGTTAAACCGTTGGTCCCGGTTGTTGTTGTTAATAACAATCGTTAAGCCATGTCAGAGACCCTTTGGGTGGCCTAAAAACTCTGACACCAGGGGTGGCCACTACCTCATACGATTACCTACCTACCAGTTAGGAGCTATGAGTTTTTTAGTTAGTTTTGTGCATTTCTCCAATTTTGCTCACAAAATCCACTGATTTGATGAAAATAGGAAGTTTATGGAAAGAAATCATACAGAAAGCTACAAAAATGTTAAAATAAAATGGGACAGCCTATGAACACATGCAAGTTTGGGGCATAGCAAGCTATAGCTACGTCACTTAGCTACTCTTATGCCAAATTTCATTCGAATCGATACAATAGTTTTTACACCATTATGGATTTTGTGACCAAAATTGTAGAAATTCACAAAACTTACTAAAAACATTATAGCTCCTAAACTATACAATTTGGAAGAACATAAGTTACGATAAAAAATGGGCCACCTTGTATTTATTTGGCAAAAATAATTTTAAAGGAGGCGTTTTAAGTACAAATTCACAAAGCATTTCATAGATGGCGTTTACAGGCGTAACCATAGAAGAACCGGAATACGGCTGTCAAATTTCGGTTTGTGAATTTGTGCTGAAAACGGCTATATTTTGAAAAGGTCAAGAATTAAAATGCTAAAAAATCTGTAAAAATACTAGCCGAAAAAATCTCTCGAGCTATAATATTTTTATGCTAAACCTGTGTATTGGCTGTACCTAAGTCTTCCCAAAAAATAAATATAAATTTCAGCGTGTATAGTATGACGTCAATGACGCGTTTACTCATGTATAGGTTGAAGACATGTTGAAGATAAAAAAAAGGTTGTTTGGGCGAGTCGGAATCCAAAACAAACTTGTTATTGTTTTGTTGATGTATTGTTATCGAAATCAATAACCTTACTCATGAAATGTTTCTCTTTTCAGATTCCTGTCGAGAAGAATGCCCACAATAGATCAAGTGGCATGTACTACAACGCCCAGAGTAAGCTCCGGAAGGGTATAGCTGGCTCCAAGGAAGTAGGCGAGCTGAAAGGAATATCTCAAGCTGTAACAGGCGTAGCAACACCGGCTGATGTAAAAAAACAAATGTTTTGTTCATCATATGCATCTCTTTTACCGAAGATGAAAGACGAAATGGAAGAGGTCACGAAACAAAATCCTCGAATATTAGATTTACGATTAAAACTCAACGAGATTACTCAAAAACAAGACCGTAGTGTTGACAAACAAACCAAGTGTTTAATCAATGGAATAACACAACAACTTGTCGAGGAGAAAGAACAGGATGACTCCGGGCCGTACAGTTTACTCTTTGACTTGCAGTGTAATGCGTCGACGTCATGTGAAGGAAAGCAAACTACAGACGACCAAGCGCGTGAAAATCTACATAAAGATGAAGGCATAAGCATCACACGTCATACAAGATCGAACGATACCTTGAACCGCCTGCCTAGTGTTGTGCACATCGATGATAAGCCAATGAAAGAGTTTGAATATTCGTGTGAAACGGAAGCCAACTTACCGGTGAAGAGAACTTTTCACACTCAATCCAGATCGGACCTCTGTCTGAACTTCAAATCATACACCTGTCCCAGGCCCTACGAGCCCAACCTAAGCCCCAACGAGAACTCACTAAGCAGAACTAACGAAGAGAATTCATTGGATGATAGTTTAGGAATTTTGACTCCTGACCAAATGGATGACATCTGTTATTTAGAGAATGCATTTTCTCCGACTGTCGAAGGGCTACCAAGTTTCTGTGATAATAACGACTCTAAAGAATCTCCAGACACCGGTGACACCCCTTCCACGGAGAAGACTGAGAGCCATTCAGGCGCATCTACTATACAAAATGATGGCTTTGAAAGCAATGACAATAAATGTAACGTCGTACCTCCTGCTGTCTCATTCGTTCCATTAGTGCATTTAGAAATGATGGATAGTGAAAATCAACACATAATTGTATCGTCATCGACTCAGGACCTTCCTAGTGCAGAAATTCTCGAAAAGGTCAGTGTAGATACAAAGGAAGACCTGATGCCAACTTTCATGGATGAAGAGTTTATGCCGTCAATACATAGCAGTATTTTAGAGCCAGCTAGTTCTATCGCGGAGACAACAGTTAATTTGGACTTGCCGTTGGATTGCAAAACCAATGAAAACCGCTTGACTCCTCACAGAATAGAGCAGACTCCATCTCCAGAAGATTTACCTCTGGATAGTTGTGATATAAATGGTGAAATTAGCACGTATTCAAATTCACAATACTCGACCTCAATTTTGCAAGACACTCAAACAT
Organism: Zelleria hepariella; assembly: GCA_949319315.1. Taxonomy (NCBI): domain Eukaryota; kingdom Metazoa; phylum Arthropoda; class Insecta; order Lepidoptera; family Yponomeutidae; genus Zelleria; species Zelleria hepariella. Next base: position 8,690,850 of record OX439389.1, on the reverse strand, counting down.
TTTCTGATGCCAAAGCCGACTTTCCGAAATCAATGGAAACTTCAAAAGTTTCGAATAGTTTTATCACAAGTATTACTAGCATAACAAGTCTTGATGGATATCAAGGTGACGGTGAAATGTCGCGTCCTGTGAGCCGCGGCGCTGACCATTCCATTGGTGCCAGAGACGAGGTCATCGAAATGGATTGGCAGAACGTGCCTGTCACCCGGCGGGCGGATCCTATGACTGATTCGGACTTTTTTACTGAAAGTGACGCAGATGGCTTAGATGACACAATGCAAAGAGGGGATAGGCGAGCTCAGGTTATAGATGGCGCATTATATGGCGGGAAAAATGGTAACGGAAATCCTCCCTTAATCGTCAATCGAAGTGAAGACTCCTGTATGGATTCAAGCGGAGTATACACCGATTTTGAGACCCACCGAACGTCGCCTGTATTTTTGAATGTCATAGATGACATGTCTCCTGAGGGCTCCACTCCGTCTACACACTCCGACTGCAGTCAAAAGAACATTACCACTAGCATGGAATTTGGCACTTTGCCAACTTTAGACGAGACTTTAAAGGGCAATTTTCCAACCGCCGATGTGCGTAAAACCGATGTTGAAGAAAACGGCAAGATCTGTAGTAAAAGGAATTCATTGAACAGCGAAAAGGACCTGAAGCTAAATGATAAATTGCCCAAAGAAGAAAAGCGGTTTACTTTGAAGAAATACAAAATGCCGAAGCGCGACGTTCCAAGTAAACTGAAAAGCATGTTGGCGAGCAGGAAGAACGAATCTGACTCTACCCAGAGCAGTCCGAAGGTTACAAAGAAGAATGATCGACGTGAGTGTCTCTCGAAGAAGAACTCTATCGAAGTGAAAAATGATTTAAAAACCAAATCCTTCAAAGATGTGAAGTCAAAAGTTGATTGTTCGTTCTCACTGCAGCGGTCGCAGACTACTTGCAGCGTCACTAGGATGCTGAGTTCGAAGTCTACTAACATCAACCCGAAACCTAAAAGGTACGGTACAACACTTAAGGAAATAACACGCGTGTTATCAATTACTTAGGAACTGTTATTTCAGTATACGTTCTCTACTTGCAGCCGGCACATGCGAATGCGCATCGAGCTGGGATCTGCGAACGGCAGCGGCAAAAGCAGCTTGCACAGTTCTCAGAGCGACATCAGTGCCTCCAGCACACCTTTGGGAAAGGTGCCTGCAAACCGGTTCCCTCTACTGAGTGAGTACCTTTTATTATCTTCTTTATCTCTACATAGAACACTCTAAAACAGTGTCGCATTCCGCGTCTGCCGCGTCTAAACTACGCAACGAATTTTGATGCTATTTGCACCATCGGTTATTTTCAAGGAAGGTGTTAGCGAGGGGCCTGGGTAAACAGGTTAAAAGTGCACTTTTTTTCTTCTAAATTGTACCCGTGCATTGCTGGGGCAGGTTGCCGAGGTCGCTATTACTCAATATTTTAACGCAATGAGAAACAGCTGTGACGATCGATCGGTCGACGTCAACGCGGGATTTCCCAAAGCGCCTGCTCAAACTGTTACTGCCAACTTTCGTGTTACTTGTTGCGGATAAGAAAAAGGAAGGCGTTTGCGTTTTATGAGGCACTTTGTAGAGAAGGGGCGGCACAGCACGGGCTTTTAATGAAAACGTTCTAATTAAGGAAATATCTGTTCCGTGGGAAAAAAGTGAATTCTAGTTATCATTCGGTGTAGACTTAATATACAGGGTGTTAAAAGATCGCCAACAAAGCGGGAAACCACGTGTTGTCCTCATCATAAGGAACATTTTTGCCCTAGGAACTATGCCTGGGAAATCAACGGTTTCCGAGATAATAATGTTCAAAGTCGGACTTTTCAAAAAAATTTTTTTGCAGAAATGTATTCAGTATCTAGTTCTTAACATACCTTCCCAAGAAGCCATATCAAAATTATGAATATTTCTTACAAAAAACGACGTTAAAATTGCAACCCGCAATGTATTCTAAACATCAGCACTTCAAGGTTAAGTAACATAAACTTATACCTACGCTTGCGCGATATGACTTCTGTGCGTTACACGTCCATTGCGTAACAAAATATTTTTCAAAATTATAACCTCAAAAACCAAAATCATTTCCCAGCAATAATTTATCGAAAAAGTACTTTGTTTTGGTGTCTAGTATGCATGGCTTTCGGGTCTGTTGGCGGTCTTTTAACACCCTGTATAAGCTTTGACGTTCAAGGCTGAAAATTATGCAGTACCTACGAGTAAGTGACTACATTATAATTATCTAGGCACAACACAACATACTGCAGTAGAGCCAAGTGCATTGACATGCCATGCCAACGCCAAATGCAAATATCAGCTGACGGGACTAGACGAAAGGTGCGCTTCCCGATATGGCGCATCGAGTAAGGTCATCAGTTCTCTACCGGCTTGCGACCGGGAGGGCGAGTGGTCTCCGTGCCACAGGGCCGGATTAAGGCCCGTTATCTATTCACTAAAGCGCAATATCCACTAAAGTTGCGGAAGTAGCGTTGGATGTATCCATAAACAAAGACCTGAAAACCACCCCTCCAAAACATTGAAATGGTGTCCAAATTAAACACAGAAGAGAGGGCGCCCTAAAACTACCTGGCGCCGATCAGAGCAACAGCATAAATTTGCATAATCGGCCACAATGGAAAACTGTTTCGAGAGCCGTCCTCATGTCTAGCCAAACTCCACTCCACTTACATCTTCCACGTCAATTGTCTTCTGCCGAATTCGACGTTGCGTACACAATTTGGATTATTACAGTTTAGCTTTGGCAAGCGCCCATGTTTCGGAATGTTAGGATAACCGTCTCAAATGTATGAAAATATTATCAGCACCTCGCGTTGGTGGATTATGGCTCTTAGTCATGTAGAGATGCGAGTCTCGTCTCGCCCGGGGATAATTAGTAAAAAAACATCTTACCTTACACGCTTGCTGGAAAGACAATATTATTGTTCTAGCTCTATATTTTATCATGTGTGGTGTGGCAGTTGCCTATGTATAGATAAATAAGGTCCATATTCCATAAAAGAAGAGATCCGTGGCAAGGAGTTGTGTTTCATGCATTTGGAGCCTCGTACAACCTCGCTGGACTCCGACAAAGGTGTCAAATGTAGATATGAAACAGATTCCTCTTCCTTCGCTTTGGTGGACTATATGGGCCTAATACGGGACTGGCGAGGCGAGGCGATTGGCAAGTCTACCGTTTCCTCTCCCTGCCATGCCGCCGGCCGGCCACCGGCAGTCGAGCGGGCTTGCCTTGCCTGCCAGTCAGACGCGGGAGCGGCGCGCGCCGCCCGAATGTGCGACGCGCCGCGCTTAGTGACGTCACCACTTGCATCGCGAAAAATCAATGAGAGATTGCTGCTGCTGCCATGCTGCTTTAGGTTATCCGCATACCGCATTTTCTCAGAGAAAATGTGACGTTTTTGCTCTATGGACCGCGCAGTGAAGTGCTGATAAACGCTTAGATAGGTACAGCTGATAATGCTTGGAGGAAATCGCCGCGTGAACGGTTCACTTTCAAGTTTTGTCCCGTGTTGTGTCATTAGTTTGTTGCGAAGGGTTTCTCAAGCAGTTACAGTTCTAGTACATAACATTTATACCTGTCAGAAAACTAAATATCTCTTTAGACAAACTTGACTGTAAGGTATTTATGATTGGCTCTACGTGCTCTACACCTCGTTGTGCTTAAAAGTTTCATTGAAAAAAAAAAGTTATTCGAAATAGTTTTAATTAAAACAAAGACGATCAAAAGAAAAGAAAACGACGAGACATCATTTGGCTCTGGCCTAGAATCAAAAATAACAATTTCTGTAACCAGTTATGGAGATAATCGAGACTTCAAATATCAAGTAGGAGATAAATCGAATGATAATTTTAATAATTATTGTAACGGTTAACAGTTAGCGCATTGCAACACTATGTAGTCAGGTGTTATGCGACATACACTCTACAATAGGTGACTACGTAACAAAATCAATTCAGCTAACAATGCTGTGACATAATGGTTATTAGACTCTAAAACAGAACGAAAAAAGGGCAACAATTAATTGATTACTTGATTGGAAAGCGAACACGTTCAGTTCACATGCAATCGAGCATTAAGCTGCAATTAAACAAGAAGCTGGTCATTAAACGAATAAGCATGAAGAGTTGATGCTTTCTGCGTCTAAAAGTTATTAGATCGATGTAGTAACTGAGGCCACCTTTCACTATGCATGCATGCAACAAACATGGTGCTAATTATTGTAGAGATAAAAATGAAAGCATGACTCTATCATCCATGTTTTATAAAAACAATAATTATCGGATTTATATTAAGTGGAATGAATTACGAAATCGTATGTGACTTTCTCATTGAATGAACGACGAAACGAAAGATCTCGGGTCAACCTTGTGTGGACAGGTGTTTCCCGAAAGAAATGTCAAGTTTTCGAATATGTTAAAGTTATCGCATTCTTTGAATATCAAGTTAGTTTGTATTGTAACCGTCTAAACTAATATTAACATCGATAGTGAACAGGGAAAGTAGGGTAGAAGGAGCTAAGTTTTGTTGTTGTCGCTTCTAAAATTACCAAATGGGCGCGCAAGCGAGCAACTTCGATACAATAGCCGCACGACATTTAGCAATGAGTTTCATTTGGACCGTTATTGAACTTTCAATTTAGATTGCTCTCTTTGATACTTAAATAATACTAGATGCTAAGTCATAGCAACACTCGGCCTTGGTTGTTTTTGAAGAATCAAGCTGCTCTACAATTTTGTTTCTGTTAATTTCTCGTTGTCACGCAAATGGATCTGTTAGAGCCACTTTGTTATACCGTGTCTAAAATAATATCAGTCTGGGTTATATCACCGCCGATACCTTTTTGTGCAGCTAGAACTCGGAACTCTTTCGACCGATCTATCGAGAATTCGAGAAAGATGATCGAAGGTATCCTCCGACTCAAACATGTCCTAGATTGTCCAAGATCTTTATTTAATGGACATTGGACCATCTGATTGACTGACTGTGGGTAAAAGACCCGCTATACAAGCTAAGTTTAAATCGGTCCAGCTGGATTCACCGTGAAGCTGAGCCGTTCTGGAGTCCGATGCAGGCGAGCTATTCTCGTCTACGGTTTTGTTCGCGCTCGCGGGTCGATGTGTTGAACCCGCGACGTGATGGGGATAGTTTGTCAATGACTATTATATTTATAAGTAAGATTTCGCAGTTCCAGAACTCTAAAGTCAGCTTGTGCCAACGCCACTGCTCGTTTATTTGCTAAAAATCCACTGAGTAATACCCACCCGTTACCAACTGTCAAAAGAAAATTGATGCGTTCAAGAGAACAATTTGACATCAAAAACGCTTGTTTTGACAGTGATCTCACTCAGTTTCTTTGTTAATTGTGTTTTCTAACTTAGGGCGAGGATCTATTGGTGCGTTGCGCTGCGTTGCGTTGCGTCGTCGCATCGGATCGACGCATTGTATGCCACATCTGCGTTGCGTCAACGCACGACGTCGCGACGCAAGAGGGTATACACGCCGTCGCATCTGCGTCTCAGTTTAGCCTTCGCAATGGACAGATGCAAACGTGTCCGTAACGACGACGCAACGCAGCGCAACGCACCAATGGGGCCTCGCCCTTACTTTGCTTCCAATTGTAATGTTTAGTAATGAATGAATAAAAAAAAATTCAAGTCAAGTCAAGTCAAAAAGTTTTTATTCAATATGCCATAAATAAATTATTTACATTGAACGAATGTGTTGGCAGAGTCAGCCAGATTTTATTTTCTGATATACTTATTGACACTAATTTAGGTTACCAAAGCCTTTGGTTTTGATGTTATCCAAACTAATTTGTTGACCTCAAACGCCTCTGCTAGACTTTTAGCCTTGCCTGACCCAGAATATCATAATAGGAATTTCCAAGCCTACATTACTTGCCTTTATAAAGAGTTAAAGGCTTGGTGTAGGCTGTAGCATTACCTACATTACCCAAGTCGCCTACTACTGTGAACTCTATTTGTTGTCTCATAAAGAAGAACAAGGTCATAACTGCATCGATTCTGTGCTTTATGTACTTTGGAACAAAATAGTTTATGTGAAACTCGGGCACGTGTAAGTTGATCGAGAAATTACCAAAGTATTTGACTTGGTTTCGTGACAAATTAACCCCAATAATTGCTTTAGCGATTTGTGACCAAACTTGAATACTTTAGTGAATACTAATGTTTGTATTTGTGTCAAAACTACAAACACGTACTAATTTCTATGACTGAAGTGACCCAAAATTGTAATGGCACTTTCAATATTGTAATGGCTTCGTGCTAAATACATATCTACTGTAGCAAGAGAAGAGAAAAGCAGTATACAGATTCAGTGAGGTCGTTCTGAATAATATGGATACTGACTGATTAATTAAACAGCAAGATTGGATCGCAGTTTCCACTTTAGAGTTCCAAGTATTAGTGTGACTTGGTTTAATGTTTGACTTGAGATCATCCTCCCACGCTTTATGAGTTGTTTGTCTTAAAAGTAAACTCGCATTTCTATGAACTGATATAACTTTTTTGCATGCAGCAAATGAAGTGAGATAAACCCCACGAATGAAACGAACGAGGCAACTTTTATAAAACGTCTGAGTTATAGGTAGAGTCAACATTACACAACGTTGTACGTATCTTTAGAACCTCCTTTTTTGTGATACTATCACAGTTCATCGTGACGTCTAAAAAAGTGCATTCTAATGAAAGCATTTCACGTTCATCTGTTTACGTACGTACGTGTGTGGTGTGTATGTTATGTGTGTGTGTTGCTCAGATTTATTCCCACACTTCACGCGCTTGTCGTGCGTTATCGCCGTGCATCGTCTACAACGCCTTGCCAATTAAACTTTTTACATAACTACACACTCTACACCACTTTCTTCGCGAACCGAAGCTTCGATACAGTTAATGCTATTGGATGACTTTTGTGGTCTTCAAACCGGTCGCTCAGACCCTGGCGACCGCTCTACGAGCAAGTGGTTTCTGTAATATAACCGGTTGGATAGAACTCTGCCAGCGTTCAGTGAAGTTTACCGGAAAATGTGGTTTTAGTTGACATAAAAGGGTTTTTTTTTTGTGATTGCTCTAGTCTAGATATGATTCTAGATTAACTTTAGAAGCAGATCTAAGTATAATGTGTAATAGTAAAACCGCAATAAAGTTTATGGCAGCCGGAGCTTCAAGAATGCAAATCCAATTCCATGAAACGACCCTCGTGGTTTGCTTATGAGCATGGCAGACCGCGCCTCTCAGCTTCATTCTTGGCCCGGTGTTTACGAACGAAAGCCCTGGCATTTCTTCGAAAGCAAAATAATTGCATCCTCCCGGTGGTTTTTGCTCGACATAAGCGTTGCAGATGGACGTGCATTGTACACACGAGTTGGTAATTGTCGTGTCATGTTTTTCTTCTTTGCGTCTCACTTAGTGAATGGAGGCATTCTTTCTAGATGGCACTTTGAGATTCTCCACTGTCACGTTTGGAACGATTTAGCTTGTGTGGCTACACGCACTTCATTAGCTTACTATTGTTGTGTGTTCTCAGCTTATTACATTCACCTTTCTTGCGTCCGATTGTTTTGCCTCGCTCTTGGCAAAGAGTAATCGTTCTTCTCCAGACAGAATTTTTCTTTATCTTGAAGAAAAAATTGGCAACCCACTCTGTAATAAATGTACCGATAAATGAGAACTCTTATTTGATGTCTCTTGGTTATCCGAGTGGGTGTATTTCTGACTGCCTGTTTCGAAACAACATGTAAACTTTGAAGTCTATGTGACACATGTCATAATACGCGACAGTTTTATGGTACGTCGTCCATCAATAAATTGAATACCTATCCAACCATGGAAATATAGAGATGCAGATAAAACTATTTAACTTTTTTAAACTATTTCAAGGATGTTTCTATTCCACATCAATACCAAAGAGTGTCTTCATCTAACTGTAGTAAAGTTCACCGACACACTTGATTCAGGTTGATGTGATAACGACTTGGCGCCATACTTACAAACAGGTTTTGGTAGGGTTCCGCTGACGAGAATTATTATAATTATCTTTACCAACACTTTTATATTTGATATTAGTTTCACCAGCTGTGTTATCAACAATAGGCAAGCTCCATCACAATAAAATATCACAAGTCAGTCGTGCAGAAACGGTATTTTGGCAACCCTAACAAATGAGAGAACACAAGACGGTCGATGGAGCGAAAACTGTGTAGGTAACGGAACCGTCGAGCGATTGTCAAGTCATAGAAAGTATAGAAACTCTGAAGCAGCTGTCCGTATTGATCTGGAAAAGGCGGAGTTTTATTCAGCAACAATATTTTATCAACACAAGAATAATTTCTTTCAACATTTTGAAATTCCTTTTGAGACTTGACACTTTGTCTCGACAAAAATACATGAATCATACAATTTCTGTTGTGGTTTCTATTGTTATTTCCGCAAACGCCAAGAAATCTGTTGAATGATGATGAATTTGATAAAGAGGGAAAATCATTATAAGCAACTTTTATCTAAGTCTTCGCGGACGATGTCGCGGGCAGAACCTAGTGTTTTAATTTATATTTGTATACCGTCTATATCGCCACTAGACTGTTTCGCAATAAGTTCTTCTCCTTCCTTTGACGATTGTTGGTAGAGTACCTATTGTAACTTTAGCCTTATGTACATCTCGGGATGTCAGTGGTATTTGTTACTGCATTTCCTCGGTCATCAATTTCAGTCTTTATCAGACCGGCAACAATGTCCGTCGACTCCAATAAAGGAGGATTATCCTTCTAAATATAGTAGCGATCTTCTTTGGAACGCTCACTTTGGTAGACGAGTCCTACTCTTTGTATTGGTTATCATTCTATTCGCTCGTATTAAATCTGCGCACGTTCTGTGAAGCTCCTGGACCTCCGTTGATTCCATGTTTGCACTAAGTTCACTCGTATGAAGCAATATCAAATCCACCTTAGTTAAAGTCGAACCTTTCTTGCTTGGGCTATACTGTTAGGAGATAATATGTAGTTCCAGCCGAGGGGTGCAAACGTTTCAAGAATGCTGAAGAGTATTGGCAGCATTTTAGTGTTCCGACTCGTAACTCACCGGAAGATTCCAATCTGTGTGTGCACTGACTGTACATCATTTGATTGCGTGCTGTTATATCATCAGCTTCCTTGGCTGCTTCTCTATCGTTTTACCCTGCTCGTTAACTAGTTAACCGGCTAATGATGCCCTCGTGATTAAATGCATGAAAGTCTATCGCGACGAGACCGACAAAGTACTTTCTAAAACTATTGCGTTTTTACTAGCAGTTAAGTCCGCTCTATTTAATTACATTGCCATTTGAAGCCCAAGGAACTAGAGGAAACGGTTTGTTAATAGGATTACCACCGGATTTTCGTGGTCCCATTAAGATTTAGGATAAGACTTTGACTGCATCACTGGAGCTGTTCTCTTCGCGCCGGGTCTGTGGCACCTTGCCAAACGTCAGCCTTAGAGCCCGATCCATTGACGCTTGCAACTCGCCCTCTCATCGATAAGACGCTTGTCAACTCTTTCCCTCCGCATGGGTTGGAAAGCGATGACAGTAGTGAAACTATGTGCTTTCGTGATTATCGGCAAAACATGTGGTGTTGTTTTGTTTATTACGAAATTCCGTCTTCGAGTAAAACTGTTGCAGTAGTGGCCTCATTTTGCACTTCCATCCTCAACACGGGCGCACAGGAGTTATTATCGAGAAACCGTGTTATTATTTCGAAATATTACTAGTTTATGAACGGTCATAAGTATCTGTTGTTGTTGATGTATTCTCAAATAACCTAGGAATGTAGAGCGACTATAAAACGGTGGTCAATAGATAGGACAATAATTTTAAATGACATGAAAATGAATGTGCATACTGAAATAATCGAATAACAATGGGTAGGTCAGAGGTGGAGCCGATTGTTTCAGTTGCAGGAATCGATATCAGATCGGGATTGAAGTCTGTAGGTTAGGTAGTCTATCGGGGTACTTGAAGCGTGATCTATTCAGTCAGATTCGCTTCAATGATTTCTCTGTCCTATAACTGATGAACATTGTGTTTCTTCGGGCCTCTTCCAATACTGTGCTATTAGTATTTCAGACTTCTCATGGGTGAGTGTGTGTACATATTATCATGAAGCTAAAATTGCAAGTTTTTGTTACCCGTCGTAATGATTGCGTGGTTATGCAAAGGTGAGGTTTTGTTTGCTATTCTTGGATCTGCGTTAACGTGTGACCTTAGTTACTTACTGTGCGACTATGTTCAAGTGTCTGTTGGTATGGAAACTGTACATTGTTTGCTTTTTGTGGGATTTGCGGTTGTGGATTATATTTTGCTTCTTCGGATCCGTCTTTTTCAATGAAATAATTGCGTGGTGATTTAAATGTAATAGACATATAGCCGTCTCCCATTTACGGTATGCAATAAACATGAAAAATATAAGTTGTTACAAAAGTACCTTACTCTTTTTACAGGGTAATAGCACCCGGTGATAGGGATCACAACCAAAATATTTTTTTTGCTCTATGACGTTCCGTTAATTTTTAAATTAATAAAATGTGAACGATGTGGCGGGAGAAAAGTATTTTTTAAATATTGTTTTCATTGACTTTCACAATGTTTTAACAACTCAAAGCTATGTAAATGCACCTACACGCACAAACATATTTTTAAATTCGAGCTAATAACAAAAACAAGAAAGTTATGAATTTTTTTTAATTTTGAGGTTATAAAATAAAAATTGTTTTTTTCACCTTTTTTTACAGATTTGACATCTTGTTGACCAGTAGGTTACACCCTGTAAAAAGAGTTAGGTACTTTCGTAACACCTTGTATAATATAATCCAAGTTTGTACAGTATTTTAGAACAATTTCAATTGTCATAAAATCGAACAAAACAATCTTGCAAGGTCTAAGGTGTTAATTCGTACATGACCGCTTGTGTTTGTAGAGTCAAGTCAGCAGGCGTCGATTGTCAGTAAAGTTGTTTGTTGAGTGACACAATCCTAGTCTGCGAGGTGGTAAAACAAAACCATGTTCAGTCACAAAATGCACGTGCCAAAACACACTTGTTTGCACTTGGTTGACGAAATAAAGAAAAAAGTTACAGTGAAATTATGTGACGCGAGCTCCGTTGCAGCAGTGTGCGCGTAACTGCGTTAATTTATTATTCTATTTATGTGTTTCATAATTGCAATTTAATTGTTGTTTTATTTGGCAATCTTAAAAACGTCTCTGTGGACGTGTTAATATTTATTACCACTTCTTTTCGCGTGGTTCCGAGTGCCGAGTGGAAATTATCTTTAACAGTTATAAATTTAGTTATTCTAAGAACAATGACTGTTTCTCATGAAGTCGGAAACAAAGTTTTTGAAATCAGTGCTGTGAATTTCTCGTGTCTAACTTATATTATAAGTCATATTTTACTCCAATCATTCTGAAAGATCTACGCCTGACCCTGAATATGAGTTTCTGAAATAGCTTGCAGCTTTCTCGTTTATGTGACTAATACGGACTATTATCGTTACATTTCTGTGAAGGCTCATTATAGTTTAGTGTAGAAATGTGAAATTGTAGCAAATAATAATATTTTAACAGCGTGGTGAGAACGCATCTTACCATATAAAATCGACCGTTAAAATTGTTAGCGAACCCTAATATACTTTTTGTTTCTAATCATCTGTTCGGATATTGTGGTAAAGTCATAACAATAAACCTCAAAATAGAACCCATAAAATTTAACTTTATAGCTGCGATAAAGTTGATCAAAACTTCTCCGAATGTGAACACGACAATCGTTGTAACAGCTACTGAAGCCGTGTAAAACTGGAAAACGTTTTTCAGTATCTAGACGCATACAAGACTTATTTGGCTAAAGCAGACTGTTTTATAATTAAAATTCCCAAATAAACTAAAATATTTTATACTATTTAGTGTAGGTTAATGCATTTGATAACGGGCAAGCCACGTGCGTGCGTCGTACTTCAAAGGATTTAGTTATTTATATCGCGCTCAGTTTTGTCCATCGTTGGAGTACTTAGCTTGACACAGATTTTCATATGGCTTTTATTGAACGACAGAGTTGCCTTAGCGTCGTCCTTATACCAAGATAGGTTAACAATAGATCATACTATAAATAGCCGGTGGAGTTGAATGTAAAATTGGTTGCATAAAATCGCTAGTGGTAGGCGTAAAAGTACATTGAAAGACATATTTAGTAGACAGGAATGTTTCAATCGGTTGACAGTCTCGAGTATCAATTTCCGATCGGAAATAGCCCTAACTCAACACCGGCGACGTTCATTAGCGCTAGAAGGCTCTACTTTCGACGATGACGTCCACGCCGAGGGTCAACGAACCAACTTCGTGATTTTCACCAAGTACCTCACGGCTTATTAGGTACTTTTGTTTATCGTTTCCTTTCGTTTCCCTTACTCACCGTTTCATGTACTCTGCTATCAGCCTCGTGCCTAATTGAACAGAACACGTAATGCTTCGAAAACATGAAAGCCGGCTTGTTATAATGCAACATTGAATGACAAATGACCGACTTAAGATTCTGTCAGAGGAGATATTTTCTGAAGCAAAACGCTAATGTGAGGTGTTTAGCACACGGCCAGCTTATCGAGACCCTCACTTTCGCATCTAAATTTTCTCCTTTTGTGGCAGTTTAGCATAGTGTAACGCGACAGGGGAGGTCTTGGTAGGATGGTGGCTCTAGCAGTGACTCGACTACCAAAATAGCTCGGTTCGATGCAATAATTATATCAGTGGACAAACAAACGCACCGGCCGCTGCTTTGTTGACTGCACTGCACGTGTGCACATTTACTGCCTAAGCTTCGCCATCACAATCGTATAATGCGCTTTAAATGGAACTATCAAACCCCTTTATGTTGATCTGGAGCCATATGGTTGCAGTCTGCAAACATGCATTCTTTCCATTCGATTTTTGCGAGTCGTTTGCGATTTGCCTGTGCATATCAATCGATAATAATTAGAAATAGACCAAATCGCTTGACAAATTGATGACATAACACATTGCGTTAAACAGATGACCAGCCAAAAGAACGAGGTTAATGTAACCACATAATTATTAAAACATCCGGACAGAGAAGCAAAGACAAGTTCAGAACTAAATGATGTGACACAAACTTTAACTAACGAGAGTGAAAGACTGTTAAACATAATGTTCCTATAAGTGCCTTGGTGAATATGAGTGTGCTACTGCTGTAAAGATGGGGGCCCACGGATCTAAGGAGAAACTTAATAGAAGTAACTCTGAGAAATACCCTTCCAAACTGCCAGTCCCAAGCGATAAGAAGTATAAGGTCGCCGTCAATCGAGAGCGATTTGGATCATTTGGAGCTCGAGGTAAGTGTAGCTCAAGTTGATGCTTTGTACCATATACCTAACTTATACTGAATCTAGATAGGTAAGACTGCTTGGGGTCGAGACGATGGAACTTTGGCGACCCGTGATGCATAAATAACTGAGTCCTTAAACATAATGTAGATTCAAGGGCTGGCAGCGCATAATTATGTCTTGCTTGTCCCAAGGTCTTGTCACACAATGAGGGAAAATTGGTGTACTCTTCGTCCTCTCAGTCTCCACTCCCATGAGATGGGTAAAGGTATCACCTTGACGATGCCGTTTCCCAGATGGAGTAGATCTGGGAAGCACCCACACCATACTTTCAGCTTAAAGAGGGGAAACTTCCAGTATTCTGTAATTTCTCTCCAGAGTTAGGGATGGTTTTCTACATACTACAGCTACAATAATAATAATATGAATAATATTCTTGGATTGGCCTATTTCACCACATTTAGCATATCCGGTGTTCCATTTTCAAAATCTGCAAGATAGTTAGTTATTAGAAACCTGAGAAACTGAGAAAGCCTGCGCGTGCAGGCGACAGCGTTTTTTTTTCCGTTCGTCGGTTTACAATTACCTACATATCTATCGCAGTAAATGCATCATTTACCTTACAGGTAGGTAACTAATAAAATACTCAGGTATGCTGCTAAGTGCTAACACTGCTCACAAAAATGTTGTAGTCATGATAACTAGTAGGTAATATTTAAGGTAATTGCGAAATCCGTCCTAAGGAATGTTGGAATCATCGTGGAGTATATTTCCGTCAAGATAGATATCAATCTTCTTTATCTCATTAAAGATAACGCAATAGGACATACAAGTTAAGGAAACCGTAGGTAGTTTTTGCCTATTACAAATGATACCTACTTGTAATTCAGTTTTTCTACATCATAAACACGCATATTCATCTCTACTGACGTTAATCAACCGAAAATATAGGTATCACGTTTTTTTGTCAAAGTTCTCATGACTTGTTTTGTCAGTGTTATTTGTAAAATTACAGGGCCCTTAGCCTGTAACGCAATGGCGGGTCAATGGCGTCCCGGCAGAAGGACAAAACCGGGCTCTCCTCGTTTTTCTCCTACAACCAGAGAACTAATCCTCTAGAATTAGAAAATAAATATTCTTTGCTGTACTACAAAAACATTAAAAGGACAGACAGCGTTAGCAAATCGTAATTGAAGTCGTCACCTGACAGCCCATTTTGGCACCATTGTGTTACAGGCTAAGGGCCCAGGATATTACTTGAAGCCATTAGCTTGCGGTATTGGCGTCGAAGCGATTTCGATGAGGTAACCATTTATTCAGAATGACCAGTAGAGTCCACATCCCGCAGTCCGAACCGAACATTTCCGTCCAAGTACATACGTAGGTACATTAATATTGATTGGGGTAGCTCACCTCTGTCAAGGTACCTTACTCAAGGCTGAAAAGGAATTCCTTCCAAGCAAGTACGACCAAGCTAAACCTCGTTTTAAGTAAAAGTCAAGGTTATGAAGCCGATTTACAGGGTTCTTCGACTTTAATTCAAGTGCTGATGACTTCAGTTTTATTTGTAGAGGTCATAAACTTGAGACGATTTTTCATGGGAAATTAATTATGAGTAAGTATTCAGTGTATTGACTAGCGGAAAAAATGTTCGGACACTCGGATATTATCTTGTTTTGGGACTTTATTAGTATTCATTGCAAAATCAACGTACTTACATGATGTAAGTACTTGGAAGTACAATGATTCTTCGTCTTAGCGTGTCGAATCTATGAATAAAACCCAAATTAGTGCAAATATTTTTGATCTATTTGTTTGGAATGGCAACTTTCAAAGTTCACACAGCTTTTTAATCAAATTATGTACAATTCGTCTTTGGAAGTAACCCTACATAAAAACGAAAAAGTATTAGGTATGACAGATAAACAACTGTATGTGAATATCGAAACAAACCACGTTTTTTTTGTCGTAAAATACCATGACGGATACATATTACATACAGGGTGTTAAAAGACCGCCAACAAAGCGGGAAACAACGTACTGTCCTCATCATAAGGATAATTTTTGCCCAAGAAACTATGCCTGGGAAATCAACGGTTTCCGAGATAATAAGGTTCAAAGTCGGACTTTTTAGTTTTTTTTTGCAGAAATGTTTTTAGTATCAAGTCCTTAACATTTCTTTCCAAGGAAACATATCAAAATTTTGAATATTTATTTCAAAAAACGACGCTGAAATTGCAACCCGCAATGTATTCTAAACATGGGCACCTCGAGCGTAAGTAACCTAAGTTTATGTCAACGCTTGCTCAATATGAATTGTCTGCGTTACACTTCATTACGCGATAAAATATTTTCCAAAATTATAACCTAAAAAACCAAAATTATTTCCCAGCAATAATTTATCGAAAAAGTACTTTGTTTTGGTGTCTAGTATGCGTACCTTTTGGCTCTGTTGGCGGTCTTTTAACACCCTGTATACCGCAGTCCCTTTGATTGCATAAAGACTCAAGCCTCAAAGCAGAAGCCGTAGTGGTTAGGTTGACTGAAGCCGTAGGAAGTAGCACGTGCGCTAAGGACATGACCCGGCTATACATATCTGCAATACAATGTAGCTGTCGCAGGAAAGTTGGAACTTAGGAAATGTTTACTCTTACCTATTGGACAATGAAAGTAGCGTGGCGTAAAATGAAATATTTTCACAGATTATAAATTTTCAGTTTTTTTTTAAACTGATAAATTTTTAAACATTTATAATAAGTTGAAAAAATTCACTCGGGACAGGACTTGAACCCGCAACCTCGTTTAAATTATTCCCTAGCACGGGTTAGTGCTTTAGAAAAAACAAAAAGTGATAAATTTTTGTTCAAAGATTTTTGATTCACGACATTATTGTTATTATTATTGTTGTTGTGTTGTTTAGAATAATGAAAAGAATACAATTTTGTTGTCGTGAAACAAAAATCGCCCAGCCAAAATATCTCAGATTAGCTAAACCTGTGAAAATGTGGACTTTCCGGCCACGCTACTTTCGTTAAACCTTAAATTATAGTAAGCACTGCACAGTGCACATTATGCTGTATTTCGTAAACGGTTTTATTTACTTTACATGTCGGTTTACTCATGTCGATATAGCAGACTAATTTCGGTTCCCATTCGGAGACCTTAATCATGGAGAAGAGTCGGCCCTCGGGACGTCTTGGCCAGCCCAGGGGCTTAAGTCTGTAACGCAATGGCGTATCGATAAGTTTCTAGTAGGACAAGACCGGGTTTTCCTCGTTTTTCTCCTACAAACATCGAACTAATATTCTTTACTGTACAAGAAAAACATTAAAGGACAGAGAAGTTAATACATCATAATTAAAACTGCGAGCCTATCGAGGCACACCTGCGTTACAGACTAAGGCAGCTGCAGTCGCCGCGCGCGCGCCGAGAGTTCCATGAGGTCTCCGAATGAGAACCGAAACTAGTCGGCTATACCAACATTAATAAAAGTACGCGACACCATTTCAGTTTTCGTTCTCTTTACTACTTTAGTTGTTCCTCAAATCCTTTTTTATACCTTGCATAACAAGCCTACATGCTTTTCATAATTGAAGATGATTAGGTTCAGAGATTCCTTGATCACTAAATTTAATATTCTCCCCTTTTTCACCCCTTTAAAGAAAACTGATAGCAAAATCCTTTCTTAGTGGATGAATAGAAACGGAGATTTCTGGGATATAATCCGTGCGGGATCAGAATGGGATAATACCTTTTGGAACTGAGACGATTGCGGTCCGCCTGTCAGCTGTAGAGTCAGCATTTCGGCAAACTCTAGTTGTCTATGGCAAACCCGCGTCGAAACTTACTTGTGTTTTCTGTGCGCGTGGGTGTCTGCTCGAGTTATAACACGTTTTATTCATGTAATTCAATAACATTTAATCCTTTTAGATTACAACCATTAAAAATTTTTGTGCATTTTCAATTTCATAACCCTATGATAGAACATAGAACTAGCAATTTTTTTACTGACGCTACCCGAGAACTGTCATTTTCTGTTCAGTTCCAAAAGGTATTATCCCATTCTGATACCGCACGGATTATACCTACTTACATTACAAGTCTCTATGGAAATTTCAACTTCAACTGTGTCATAAACACGATTTATACAACGTGCTTCAGAAAGCTATTATTATGTATGCAATTAAATCATTATATGTATGACGAAAAACAAGTAGCAAAAGGTGTTAATTTCCCCCTTCTGAACAACAAATAAAATGCATGAAATGAAAACGTCGCTCAATGTAATCGTAAACCGCAACCCGAGTCGGTTTCATAGAAAAAGCGCCGCGTGTGCTGTGGGCGTCGAGCGATAGGTGTTGCTTTCACAAGTGAGCTAGACGATACAGCTGGAAAAGGCACAGATGCCCGCGTCCTATAAGATCTATGTACGAGCAAGCACATACATCACAAGCACAACACAAAGCATATCATTGTTCTTAGTTTTACACTTCAATCTAAGTCAGTGGCCAATAAACCGTTTTACGCGACCTCAGCGTTTTGCCCTCAGTTGATTTGAGATAAAATTATTTTTTTACCTTATTTATTCCGACGTTTCAGCGGCGTTACAGCTGCCGAGGTTGCGAGTAGACTGGAGCGGCGAGTGTTTTGATCAATGCGGTGACGGTTGGGAAACTACCCTCGCATCACTATTTGTCATAAATGCAGTGGGCCGGCACACAACATTCAATGTATCCGCGGATATAGTAAGATGTGGCCTGTACAACTGTACATTAGCTGGGCAAAGGCCTTCTCTCAGAGAGAGAGTTCGAGCTTAATCACCACGCGTGCTCAATGCGGGTTGGCGATTTTTGCGTTGAGGGTATTATGCCTCATACGCTCAGGTTTCCTCACGATGTTTTCCTTCACCGCGGATATGTCCGACGATAAATCGCGTGACTTAAATTTATGTATAACCCGTGTCATTAAAGAAAACATTTAGGATGGACTTCAAAACACTCGCCCTCTCGCTCTAATTAATACAGTCAAAGCGAGACAACGCTAGGTTTTTAACTCCGTCCTAAATGTTTTCTTTAATGACACGGGTTATAACACTGGATTCCACGTTGATGACAGCTTGAACCCATCGTCCTGATTTAAGGTTTTATGATTTTTGATCTCGACCGCTTCCCGTTCCATTCTTTCTTCTTATTCCTATTATTTCTATAAGATCTCCAGTAGAGTTTGTCTAAATGTCTAAATGTCGAACGAGCGGGGGGAGCATGACTTTTATCGAGGCGGATTTATCCAACAAAATGGCGGTTTATCAGCATTTTTGACGTCTATAGTGGGTTATAATCGCTCTCGACGATATATAACCCACTACAGACGTCAAAAATGCTGATACACCGCCATTTTGTTGGATAAATCCGCCTCGATAAAAGTCATGCTACGGGGACAGGTTCTTTTTTTGGTGCCATCTCCTATCGGAGATCGGTTATCTATCATTATGGCCGCTTGGGCCCGTGAGGTTGCGGATCCGGAGAGTCCTGGGCCCTTAGCCTGTAACACAATGGTGCCAAAATGGCCTGTCAGGTGACGACTTCAATTACGATTTGCTAACGCTGTCTGTCCTTTTAATGTTTTTGTAGTACAGCAAAGAATATTTTGATTCTAATTCTAGAGGATTAATTCTCTGGTTGTAGGAGAAAAACGAGGAGAGCCCGGTTTTGTCCTTCTGCCGGGACGCCATTGACCCGCCATTGCGTTACAGGCTAAGGGCCCTGTTTGGCTCGTGTTGAATCATGTTGCGAGATTTACGTAACAGAATTCGATGTTTTTTGTCGCTATCGGATAAATAGATAGAATTTCCCTTATAAATAATGTATAGTGTGTAATAAAGAGGTATCTATCGGATAGATAGATCAATATAAATTATGTACAAGGGAAATTCTTAAAACTAATCAGTAAGCATACAATTGGCGGCCTTATCACTAAAAGCGATTTCTGCCAGGCAACCATCGGATGTGTACTTCTAACCTAACTCTATGTGCGGGAGACAGTCTTATAGATCTTCTTTGTGCGTTCAACATGCAACTTTCTTACAACGTGAGAATTATTGTATCGGCTGTTAAAATAAATACCAACCACAGTTTGACGTTTAGCTAACAAAGTATATTTTGCAAATTAATGAATAAACATTTGGTCGTGACCTTCAAATATGCAAAAAAATCCTTTGATTTGTAACACTTTGTTTTGGCTGGGCTAGACCTACGCTTGAAACGTCTCGTCAGGCTTCAGAATTCTAAGTTTGTTTGGAAAACTCCAAAGATCCCGGTGTTGCGTTTTTTCGATTAAGGCTGGAAGATAGTAGTGTGGCGGGAAATTCAAAATTTTCACAGTTTTTTACATTTTGTAGCTAAACTGAGCTATTTTTGTTCAGCGATTTTTCGTTCGCGAGAATAAAACCGTATTATTTTCATTATTGTAAACAACAGAACAACAATAATTCAGCCGATTATGTGTTCTGGTCTACGACAAGTTTTTTGGGCACTACCACTGCTTCGTAGACCAGAACACATAATCGGCTGAATTATTGTTGTTCTGTTGTTTACAATAATTAAAAGAATACTTTGTTATTTCCGCGAACGAAAAATCGCTGAACAAAAATAGCTCAGTTTAGCTACAAAATGTAAAAATCTGTGAAAATTTTGAATTTCCCGCCACGTTGCTATCGTCTACCCTTAAACCAAAAATTACTAGTATTTTTTTAAAGTTATTCTGCATGTAGGTAGGTAATGTATCCGACTATCTGACAACCAAGCTGGCTGGAAATTATATTGTTTATGACGTCACCTAACCTTTTGTTTTCTTCTTTTTCAGGGAACGGCAAGAAGCGGGACAGCGTCCCGACGCCGCCGACCCCCGCCCGCGCGCCCGCGACGCCCCCTCACCCGCCTGCCGCCCCCCCTGGTGAGTCATCCACCCCGCACATCCCCTCGTAACCTTCCTGTGACGTCACCGATGCCCCTATGCGTGTCTGTGAGGTAGGCAGTGTAGCAAGGTCAGCCGTGAATTTTCGTGGAAAAGCGGATACGATGACTCAAAATTTGCTCGAGACAGGATTTGAACCCGCAACCTATGTATGTCATTGTTTAGTGTTTACCAGAGTTTGCTAACCTTCTAAGGTCTTTAGAAAAAAAAAGAAAAAAATTACGACACAAATCTTCTTTCCAATTTTTGGGACGGTTCTACAATATTTCCATAACCGTCTTCGTTGTATGGCAGGGTCGTGCTCCGTTACATGTGTTATTCAATACTACTGGGCCTTGCACAACATCAATCCCATTGGGGCTCGTCTCTTTACGGTATAGACAATAGTGTTGACAAACCCGACCTTCAGGAAGTGTGTCAACGCAAAGCTGCCTATATACGCGCGTGCGATTAATCTCTACTGCATTTAGACTAACCGAGCTTCGTGACCGAGCTTCCACGATTATTTTTTCAAACACTCATGAAACGCGGTCTGTGACGGAAAACATCGAGGGGAAAAGCCGCCTACGCAAAGGCTTTGTCTTTCCTGTTAAATTGTCATTCCTAGGCCAAATGAATTATAAGAAAGTAAAGATTTGTTTTAAATTATAAGATTGATTGATTGAGGACTAAATTATAAAAGAAAGGACGTAGTCGCGTTTGCCCGCGACTTCGTCCGCGTAGATTTAGATGAATAAATGTCTATCAATTTCCCCGTTATCGATGTCAGCGCGGACGCAGTTTGTCACTAAAGAAAAAAAATTGGATGGACTTCAAAACTAGCGTGGTCTCGCTTTGATTGTATTAATTAGAGCGAAACGGCGAGTGTACATAAGTACACTCACTTTAAGTACATAATTTTCTATTTATAGCCTGTGTTACATACCTTGGTGTGTCAACTATCTTTATTCAAACTTTCATCCAAATCCGTCCAGCCGTTTCAGTGTGAATAAGTTACAAACATCCATCTATACAAACTTTGTAGTGTGGTAAAGGTAAAGAGCAATCCTTCTCTATCTATTACTTACCCTAGCACTCGGAGTCTGAGAGATCGCTTTCTTCGCCACTTGGGCATTGAAGAGTTTAAGTCGCAAGAGGACCCCTACGCCTGGTCTAAATGCTATTGCTAAACAACGTAGGTGTTCATTATTTATGGTCGTTCTCTGTTTATGACATAGTTTTTTTCGAAAACTAGTTGCTATTAAAACTAGTTGCTAGTTAAGAAGAAAAATCCCTCTATAAATTGTTGCGTAAATTGACATAGCGGCCAAAGGGGTAAAAAGATGGCTATCCAATGACCACTACTGCCACGTTAGCAACAGGCCGAAATAGGCAATAGTGCAACCATCTCTCAACTCAATGGCCCGTTTTCGGAAAAAAAACACGTAGTTCTTTTTTTCTCCACTGATGGCGCTCATAATACGGCACTTTACGGGCAGTCATTTGAAATTTCACCAGTGTTGCCAACGGTACGACAAGTTGCTGTATTCTGTAATAATCATAACCAGAAACACAATTCATTGCTTGCAAATTTTATCGCATCACGCAGTTGATGTCAGTATCCTACCTAGCTATTCTATATTTATCCAAAACCATTTATGTTTTTGATTTCAAGAATAAAAAATGCAAATCTATGACACGGCATTTTTACCAATTGAACATGGCAAGCCTGATTCTTATCTGTGGTGTTTGTGTATCTTTAGTACTAGTACTTTATAATCTGTGAATCTGTGGGAAAAAGCGTTACTTGACTGCCGTTAAGTAGCCGTATTTTCTGCGCCATCTAGCAAGCATTTTAAAATCAGCTTTTAACTGTCAGTTGAAATGAAAACGGCTCTTAGCTATGTCACATTGTGATAACAGCCTGCTCACACGCTGTAATCACGCCTTGATTTCGAAAAAGGTAATTTTTAATTTGCTATATTCTTGAAACACTTCAAAAGTAAATGTAATTTCCAACCACTTTTGTTCTACGACTTTTGGAATCCTTTTTATTTATTGAACGTTTATTTTTTTTAAACTGCACACCATTTCAGCACTGCCTATGCTGCGCGTTTTCGTGCGTTTTCATTTTATTGTACGATCGGCCACAATCTCAGATACCCCATGGCAGAGCTCTTACCTAGCGCGGCATAAGGGCGCCAATCGAACAAAAAGGGGTATCTGAGACTGTGGCCGACTGTACCTATTCCAAAAGGAGACGCGTCAAAATCATATTTTTTAGGTATGGAAAAATAAAATTGCGGCTTCATTAACAAAAATAGTTGGAAATTACATGTACCTGTTGACTTGTTTCAGGAATAAAGCTAATAAAAAAATACCCTGTATAGCAGTAGCATCCAGTGGCATCTTCACGTATTGATTGGAATTGTCTTTCCTGAAACTATGTAGTGTATGCAATACGCATTTCAAACCCTTGACGTCGATTCTCCAGCCAAGAAGAATGGCGTGGTGCAGAAGCTGGCCGCGTCGCCGGTCGCAGTGCGCGCGCGCACATCGCTCGCGCCACCCCCCTCCCCGCGCAAGACTCCCCCCCGCCGGGCGCCGCCGGCGCAGCGGCCGAACACCCTGCCTACTGCCAACGCTAAAGGTGAGCGAAAAACTTACTCCATCGTCAGTGATGGTGGATTGGTGGCCCAGTAGGCAGAACGTTGGACACTGAAGCGTGAAGTCCCGGGTTCAAATGCCGGTGCGGGTATGCATGCTCCTATGACTTTGATCTTTTTACCCGACTACGCGAAGCAAAAAGGAGGGTTATGATTTTAGCAGCGTATGTATGTATGTATGTATGTATGTATGTATGTATGTATGTATGTATGTGGGTATGTATGTTTGTGTGTTCATCTGTTCCCTCGCAGAGACTAAACTACTCGGCCGATTTCAACAAATGAGGTGTCGTTGGATTCGTCTTAATCACCCAGGTAACATAGGATAGTTTAATTAAAAAACCAAGATGGCGGCTGTGCTGCGCCCTAAAGTGGTGGACCTAAAAATAAAAATAATCGGATAACATCGTCATGGGTATCAAATGAAAGGGCTTTAAAATACCTTTTCAAAAATGTATAACACATGTAGCGTCAACATAACAAATAGAACAAAAAATTCCAAAATGTGTGTTTTTTGCCCTTCTTGGTTCTATTCTGGGTGATCGTCCAAAATGACTTACTAAAAAGCTCAAAAAAAAAATAGAAGTTAAAAACTAAAACCCGACTACTAAAAGGCTTAAAACAAGACCTGTTTATCCTTAAAATAGACTCATAGATAATTAATCGTAGTCGGAGGACACCACATTCGCATTTGATAAACCGATGGCCTCCGACTACGATTAATTATCTATGAGTCTATTTTAAGGATAAACAGGTCTTGTTTTAAGCCTTTTAGTAGTCGGGTTTTAGTTTTTAACTTCTATTTTTTTTGTACACACGACAGGACGTCAAACTGTACACTTTTGTTGTAAAGTCACCCGTAACGTGACCGAGTAGAGTGCTAGCGTGTAAGGGTCGACGTGCTGTCGTGTGTACGTTGTTACGTGTACTTAAACATACAAATTTGCGTTGAGCGTCTGGGACATAGTACCCTCAACGCGAGAATCGTGGTGATTAAATCTTAGAGAAGGCCATTGCCCAGTTAGCGGGACATGTACACTTGTACAAGCTTCATCTTACTTACATCATCAGTGGTTGTCTGCTACTGCTCACGGCAGCACGCAGTAGTAGGTGCGGTTTTTGAATTATGCACTCTTGTCCCGAGCGTCTTCTCCAGAGGCATCAGTCCCCGGATGTTGGGTGTGCCTTCTTGGCGATGTGGTCAGTGGGACTCCGAGCTGCTGGAGTCTTACAGCTCGAGAAGCTCCAGATGTCCTTTTTCTGGCCGGTGGTTTAGGTCCCTAATTAGGTCCAAGCTATAAGCAAATGTGCATTGTGCAGCGTCCTGTGGCATCTCCTCTTACCCTACAGAGTAAATTCTAGTCATCAATACAAACAACTTTTACTGTTGTTCGCTGTACGGGGCCAAAAAGCCAGGGCAAAAAAATATCAGCTGTTCGAATCATAGAGTTACCTAATGTTATAAATGGAACAAGCAGAGCATTTTTTTATTCGGATTTTTTGTAAATGCGTAGATCTGTAGATTCAGGCCCGGTTTCTCAGTTGAGAATTTTACTAAGCACATACTTACGTATCGCTCTGTCGCGCTCTTTTGTGAGCAATCTGCAGAGACAGGACGATACTTACCCATTTGCTTTGCAAATTTCTCAACTCAGAAACCGGCAGTCAGTGTGCAGTGTATTGTCACTTCCTCTCTTACCTACTACAGGGTGAACTCTAATTCGAAGGCTGTTTACTGATCAAAACAACTTGTACTAGGTTGCGAAAAAAATGGAGGGAAAAAAATATCTGCTGTTTCATACATTTGGCGCAGTACAGAGTCGACCTTTTGTATGGAACAGCTGATATATTTTTTTCGCTCCATTTTTTTAGCCACCTCGTACAACTTGTTTGTATTGATTAGTAGTCACCCTACTCAACGTTCCGCTATCGACTTAAAGTGCACCCTGTAGATGGATGAATTGACCATTCACACGCTGTGGTTGGTGATATGTTATGTTTGCCTAAATGGTTTATCTATGTGTCTCCTCACAGAGTATTTTTGTCTAAGGAAGGAGCCCGTACACACGTAATAATTCAGATCTAATTATGGGCAGATAATAATATGTGTGTCCAACCAAACTGTCCAATAATGAGACACGCCACGCGTGATTTGTACTTTAATATTTCAATCACCCTTGTTAAAGACGTGTAGTCAGCATGTGGAGTTCAATTTCAGTTCAATTGAAATGATAAGCAGTAAGCGTTTTCAACAATGACAAATAGTTATGAGTTTGCAATGTAGGTACCCCCATGTACCGGTAAGCCTACATAAATTAATTTTGCTGAGCGAAGCTTAATTTCTTTATGTACTTTACCTAATCGAAATTCTGTGTGTACGTTTTATTTAGAGATCGCACTTTTGAAACTCACGTGCTGCCATCTGTAGTGATCGAGAGAAACTCGCTCGGAAACCTGACTGAACGCCAGTAGTGCTACAACGGAGTGTGTAGCGAGCTACGGGCGCTACGCTTGCTCGTAGCGATTCGTAGCGATCCGCTTTATGTCAAGTAGATGGCGTTGCGGTAGGAAAAATAGCAAACTCAAACTAGTAGCATGCGTCGTCAAATAATCAGTAAGTATCATAAAAGATTACGAAATATTGATAAATGCATCTCGTTAATTCTTAATTATGTGGGAGTAGAGATGGGCGGCGCGGAAAGTTTCCGCCGGAAACTTTCCGGAAAGTTTCCAAAATGGGAAGATATCCGGGAAGATTCCCAAAATGGGTATTTATGTGGGTAGAAACGTTTTTCATTGCAGTTATTGAACAAAATGAATCCTTTTACAGTTGTGTGCACTTATAAACAATAGACTGCCAACAATTTTTACGATTCTTGTGTAAAACAGGCGTACTTTCGATTTTATGTGATGATTTCTTTAAATTCGCCGAAAATCGGAAATAAAATACGAATTCTTCACGAATTCTTCACGAATTCTTCATGAATTCTTAAATAATTCATAATCACAAGACTTATCACATCAAAATTATTTGAATTGCTACTAATTAGAACATAAATTATACAAAGTGGCAACATGGAACTCTTTTTTTTGGGCTGATTCTCAAAGTGCCGTCCAAACAAAAACATTTTTACATTCCGTTGGAGTACATAACCGTTGTTGGCCAGTAATCTATCGGAATTTTTGGCATAAACTGGTAAAATCGCGTCTTTAACTTAACTTCTCAAAACAAAATACTGAGTAGGTGGGTATAGGAGCTTTAAAAAATCCGGACAAGTGCAAGTTAAACTTGGAGAGGGTTCCGTACATTCGAAGTTCATTTACGCACAAATGTTGAGAAACCATACCAAACCATAGATGTAGGACTGTAGAACGCCAGAGTTGAGGAACTAATGCTATAAAAATAATATTAATATTTTCCTTTGTTATTTTCTACACCATGGACTTTTTATAGGTTTTTCCGTAAAACCTATCCCTACCTCCCTTTCGGTTTCCGGTTATAGTGTTTTTTGTGTGTGAGGTTTTGGCAATAAATTATGTTTTATCTTTTTCTTATCTATAATCTGGTTAGGTTAGATATTATTACAGAAAATTAATAGCCAAACCTCAACAATTGATCGATTCTACAGCATAAGCAAAGTTAACAAAACGGGGGAGGATGCTGGACATACATTGGTCGGAACGCCGTACCAACGGGTCGATATTGAATGAGCTGAACACCGTACCAACGTGTCGATATTGGATGAAATTGGATGAGCGATGAGCCAGAGCGACCATCTGCACATGTAGGGTCCTCAAATACTTTGGTCACATTGCCAGGAAAGACAGTGACAACCTGGAAAAAACAGATTTTTACTAGGAAGATCGACGGGAAGGGGAAGATGCCCGACCCGTTGGACCGACCAAATCCGCTCCACACTCAACACCTCAGTATACGATCCATACACTTAGCGGAGGATAGGAACAACTGGCGACGCATCATACAACACGAATTGCTCCGTTTGAATGACCACGACCCTCAGTGATGAGGATACCGACGCAAGGAGGAGGATCTGTCTAACTACGATTGAGCAGGATGAAATGAATAACCATATGGATCAGTGCCTTTCGTGATTTGTTAGTAGAAATAGAGATTTTAATTATAATTAATGTTCTAGTTAGTAGCGAGCCAAATAATTTTAACATTGTAAGTAAATTTTTCAATGTTATGGCGATTTTAAAGAAATTGTCACAAATAAATCAAAAGTCCGCCTGTTTTACAAAAGAATTGTAAAAAATATTGGCAGTCTATTGTTTATAAGTGCACACAACTTTACGCACACTTTGTTGTTACGTACATTTTGTTCAATGAAAACATAGAAAAATGTTTCTACCTTTCCGTGTTTCTTCCCAAAATTGGTTGATTGACGGGTTGATTACAGTTGTGTGCACTTTTAATTAATAGACTGCCAATATTTTTTACAATTCTTTTGTAAAAGAGTTGAAATAAGTAAATTAACATCTTAAATGAGATGGATATTATTTGTATGGACTAAATTGTCGCTGTTATTTAAGCTATTAGCCCAAAAAAAGATATCTATGGTGCCACCTTGTATAATTATTTATAATTAATGTTCTAGTCAGTAGCGAGTCATCAAATAATTTTCACATTGTAAGTAAATTTTTCAATGTTTTGGCGATTTTAATAAATCGTCACAAAGAAATCAAAAGTCCGCCTGTTTTACAAAAAAAAATAAAAAATATTGGCAGTCTATTGCACACAATGTAAGACAAATTGTAAGAGGATTCATTTTGTTCAATAAAAACATTGAAAAAGTTTCTGCATTTCCGTGTTTCTTTCCAAAATTGGTTGATTATGGGTTGATTACAGTTATGTGAACTAATAAACAATAGAAAGCCAATAATTTTCACAAATATTTTGTAAAACAGGCGAAATTTCGATTTCTTTTTGATGATTTATTTAACTTCGCCGAAAATTGGAAATAACAATACGAATTCTTTATGAATTCTTCAAAAATTCTTTTCTTTCAAAGTGCTTCGAGCCAAATCGCTTGAGGGGTTGCCGAGATATGGGGTTGAATAGTTTATATGCAAAGCGCGCGCGCGCCTGCGCTAATGGCGTAAGGCAAGTTACACATCTGTAACTGGGGTCACGAGTTCATAGTTCGGAGCGAACCACTAGTTTAACATATTACAGTACGTATTACATTGTGTAGAACAACTATGAGTACTATCTACCTACATGATTATGATTTATGATTCAGCTTCTGGTAAAATCAAGATATTACAAAATGTAAGGTCAGCAAACTCAAGTGGACTGGTGTGAGGTGTGAATGTGAACTTTGAATGTGAACATGAATTATAACAAAGTAAAATATTAATATTATTTTTGTAGCATTAGTTCCTCAACTCTGGCGTTCTACAGTTCTATATCTATGGTTTGGTATGGTTTCTCAACATTTGTGCGTAAATGAACTTCAAATGTACGAAGTTTAACTTGCACTTCTCCGGATTTTTTAAAGCTCCTATACCTACCTACTCAGTATTTTGTTTTGAGAAGTTAAGTTAAAGACGCGATTTTACCAGTTTATGCAAAAAATTCCGATAGATTGCTGGCCAGCAACGGTTATGTACTCCAACGGAATGTAAAAATGTTTTTGTTTGGACGGCACTTTGAGAATCAGCCAAAAAAAAAAAGAGTTCCATGTTGCCACATTGTATAATTTATGTTCTAGTTAGTAGCAATTCAAATAATTTTGATGTGATAAGTCTTCTGATTATGAATTATTGAAGAATTCATGAAGAATTCGTGAAGAATTCGTATTTTATTTCCGATTTTCGGCGAATTTAAAGAAATCATCACATAAAATCGAAAGTACGCCTGTTTTACACAAGAATCGTAAAAATTGTTGGCAGTCTATTGTTTATAAGTGCACACAACTGTAAAAGGATTCATTTTGTTCAATAACTGCAATGAAAAACGTTTCTACCCACATAAATACCCATTTTGGGAATCTTCCCGGAAACTTTCCGCGTTTCTTCCCAAAATGGGTTGATTCCCGGGAAGAATCCCATCTCTATGTGGGAGCAAATAACTTTTGATCAAAACTAATATTTTGAGGTCAACAAACACTTAGCACACTCTTTTGGTTTGTTTCGAAAGCCCTTATGTTTTTAATTAATTTTCATTTAGCTGCGTCCTCATGCGTGTGCGCTTGTTCGCAGTTCGTCGATCCATCTTGATGATGATCAGTGACTCGTTGTGTGTGTGGCCAGTTCTTGCGATACATTAATTTAACACTTGAGTCTTATTTTAAGTTTTGCAATGTTGCTTACTTTTATTTATCTATGCGTCAATTGGCACAGAGATATAAGATTGCAGCGAACAATAAAGCAAATATGCAGAAGTGGTGTTTCAATCAGATAAGTTTTTTTAATCAAGGGACTTTAGATGTTGCCTGAAAATCTTTTAGAAGAACAAAATTATCTTCAAATGATGAGAGCGAAGATTTCTAACTCCATAGACCTACCTACAGTTACGTGCTAATATAGCTAAATACAAACAGACCAACAGTTTCTTTGTTTCACCAAAACAATGCGAAATAAAGTTGATGAAATTGAAGTAGATTGTCTCTGATAAATGTACCTAGAGTTTCAACACACGTTGCAGGTTGCCGTCGCTCATCATTAAAATACACAATTCTAGGTTTTATAACGTCTTCGCATGTTATGCAAGTAAGTAAACCAATTTAAAAGTCCAATAGAATCAAAAACTTTGTCGTAAACCAAAACTTCCGGGCAAAGATCGTAACAAAAACGTCAGACATTTCCGTCGCTTAGGTCTACCAAACATTTTGTGTGAACGGGGTTTTTTAATGAAAGTGCTTGGCTTGGTGTGCCTGAGGAAAGTGGCCGCAGTTGGCGCAGGTAGGGGAACGGTGACACTCGCGCGACGCAAGCGCAGCTCAAACGATAGAAAATAGCCGCTGCGTTTACATCTAACGCCCGGGCGCTTCCGGGGCTTTACAATACAATTGCACTTGCGAAAGGGCAAAAACAAATACGAGTGATCATGCGTACCTATTAAAGCGAGAAAATTATCTTTATCGCTCAATTGAAGTCAGGAGTTGTTAAAAAAAAAACTCAAGATTGTAACATAACTCTGAACGTTGCTCCCAAGTTCCGTTAGCAGTGACTAAGTTGCGGAAAAAACTTCAATGGACTCAATTTATTTTTGCGAAACAGTGCTCGATGCCAATGAGTTTCTCCAAAATGAACCCTTTGAACAAAATTGTGTCCCTGTTCCAACCAGACTCTAACAACAACCGTGGTAAAAAGCTGATGGTGCAACAGAAGATATTCTGCAGTGAACTAAACATTGCTTACGACCGGGAAGAGCTGAGGAAGAACCACTATTGGGGCACTCAGACTCTGAATGGATATAAAAGGAGTAAAGGTAAACCTTGCATTTCCTAGAAACTTACCGCGACACGAAACGTCATAGAAGTAGATAAAAACCGTACCAATAAACGTATTTAAAGACTAACTCCAACACGTCTTATAAATGAACACTAAGGGTGGTATTCTAGAACGCTACTTAAATTCAGTTCAAACTAGAACGCTACTTAAACTCTGTTTAAACTCAGTTCAAACTAGAACGCTCCTTGAACTCTGTTTAAACTCAGTTTAAGTAGAGTTCAGTGGTGTCGACTGTCGATAAAACAGTGCATGTTTTGATTTGAATATCCCTCCCTTCATATCAAAATATGCACTGTTTTATCGACAGTCTGAACTCTGTTTAAAATGAGTTTAAGTAGCGTTCTAGAATACCACCCTTAATTGCAATCAAGGAACGATTTAGGTAATCAGTGATACTAATCCAAATTAATTTACGATTAGTTGGTTTCAGTACCTAATGAGAGAAAAAAAACTAAAATATATTAATAGTCCTGTCCATCCCGAGGTTTCTGGAAGAGATAGCTTTTAGCTATAAGGCCGCCATTTGTACAAAATTTTGTTGTAAAAGTGATCTTTATTATTCTTTCTGTTGTGCAATAAAGAGTTCTCTATCTATCTATCTAATAGTAGCGATTTATAGGACCTACAACGAGATAGCATAAAATTTGAATTTCTGGCGAGAATTCCCACATCTTATCCCACATCCCTCAACCTCTTAAAAATAATCGAGATTTTGGAAAAGCACTTTTTATTATTAGAAGTTGTAATTAGTGGCTCTCGTAAACCTTACACCTTTAAGAATAGATGAAAGATCCCTAATGAAAACTTAAGTGCTCAGCGGATATGCGCGCCGCGGAACAATGACAGCCATGTGGGTGGCCCCGCCGATGGCGTTTAGGGGTCTACCGGCTAAGATGATGATTACTATTGGCGACAATCGAAGTTCGATTTATGAAAAAACTAACTGCGTGGCAGTAAAATGAACTGGGTGGCCGGCAGTACATTTTTCATAAATCGAACTTCGATTTTCGCCAATGGTAATCGGCTTCATCTTCGGTAGACCCCCAGTTCGATCCACTTCCAATAAAGCCCCAAGGTACGCTAATGATGTGTTGTAAACTATGAAATAGAAACCAAATTAAAATGGTAATTGACATTTCTAATTTACTTACATAAATACATTTTAAGTATAATTCCTTTTAAGTAGATGAGAAAACTATATGTTCAAAATCTTGGGTGATATGTTGCGAAAGCAACTTTTAAAACAATTTGTTTCACTAACTTTGTTTGATCCTGGGAGTATCGACTAGTTTCTACTTCTTCCGGAAGTTAATAAATAAGAGAATGAGTTTGTGGCAGTACTAATGAATAAAAAATATATACAGGCTGTTTCAGAAACATCCTGTGCTGTGACACTGAAAGGGGTAGCTTAACTCATAAATACATCCAACTTTTACTAAGGAGCCAAGTACGAAATATCGAAAAAAATATCAGAAGCAAAATTAAATATAATTTTGTACACAGTAGGTAATAGGTATCGAAGTTTACTGCATTAGATTTAGATCTCGTCAAGCCCTTTTCTTAGAGTACCATGAACATGGGTCTAGCATTAGCCGTTTAGGAGATATGGGTAGTTAAAGTTTTGATACTTTTATCGGGTAGATCTCGTCGAGCCCTTTTCTCAGAGTACCATGAACATGGGTCTAGCATTAGCCGTTTAGGAGATATGGGCAGTTAAAGTTTTGATACTTTTATCGGGTAGATCTCGTCGAGCCCTTTTCTTAGAGTACCATGAACATGGGTCTAGCATTAGCCGTTTAGGAGATATGGGCAGTTAAAGTTTTGATACTTTTATCGGGTAGATCTCGTCGAGCCCTTTTCTCAGAGTACCATGAACATGGGTCTAGCATTAGCCGTTTAGGAGATATGGACAGTTACAGTTTTGATACTTTTATCGGGTAGATCTCATTGAGCGAGCATCATGATCACTGTCACTGATTTGATTAGCCTAATAAAGGAATCTCTAAGATTAATGAATAAGCTCTACTAAACTGTTAGTGAGAAGAGTTTAAACCATGTTTAAACTCCGACTGTGCGGGAAGAGTTTAAACTGTGTTATCAATGAGCGTTCTGTAATACCACCGTGAAACCCTCATTTCTTATAAACGACATAAAATGGTCAGCCACACATGCCACCCGTATAATTTTCGATTTATGAGGAAAAATAAAAAATAAAACATTTTTTTTTCTTCTAAGTTCATGTTATGCATGTATGCTACGGAACCAACGCTGGGCGAATCCGACTCGACCTTGGCAGGTTAAGGTAGTGTGTGGTTGGTTAGGATTTTAAGTTTTAGCTGTTTAAATCTAGAATTTCGTACTTTGTGACATATCATAAAGGGAAACTGTAACCTTTTTAGTTGTTTAAAACGTTGCGGGCGACTGTTCCATTATCTTTATCATAAAATTCATCACAACACTATACAAGATCATCGATATTTGCATAAATAATGGTAAAGTTTACCAACAAATATCCCGAGAAAGATTGCTTGGAAACTTTGCCGGAAATAAACTGGAAACATTGCCAGGAACATTGCCGGGAACATTCCCAATGGGAAACATTGCCGGAAATAAACTGGAAACATTGCCAGAAACATTCCCAATGGGCTGGCAGTTTTCAAAGTTATGGGGTTTTTATTGATAATTTATTACCTGGTGTACTATAGAGAATCCAAAATCATGTACAGTTCAGCAAACAAATATTGGAATATCTCAAGATTTGAGCAAAGTTCCCAGTAAATTCCCAGTTGGGGAACATTGCCGGCAATGTTGCCGGCAATGTTTCCAGCGATTGGGAATGTTCCCGGGAACGGTACATCAATACTTGCAGATAATAGGATAAGTAACACTAATCTTTAAGTGGTGACAAATCGAAAGCTACATTGTCTTAATTGCATTAGCAAACACAGCATAAATACATTACCATGTGTGCCAAAAACCCCAATGCGTAAACGAGATGTGAATGTAACATTTTGCATAAACAGGTTTTTGGAGGAAGTAAACATACAACTAACTACCAATATAATTATAGTGTTCGTTGCTCCAGTATG
Source organism: Zelleria hepariella (assembly GCA_949319315.1). Lineage (NCBI taxonomy): Eukaryota > Metazoa > Arthropoda > Insecta > Lepidoptera > Yponomeutidae > Zelleria > Zelleria hepariella. The sequence goes on along the minus strand of OX439389.1, from coordinate 8,657,232 downwards.
TAGTGTAGAATCTCCATTACATAAGGATTGAGCAAATAATTCAGGTCGCAATGTTCGCAATATTGAATATCAATTTGGGAACCGGTGCCATTGTTTGGGGCTTCTTGTTTGCGGGGGCGTCGATTCTTTACACGTAGTGTTTGCGAATGTGTGGGTCGGTAAAATTGATCTTTAAAGTTGGGAAACTTTCATTCACAAATACTTTCCCTTAGCCAATTTAAAGTTACCGGCTGGCTATGTTTGGCTCAGACCTTATAGAGAGAGATTTACTGCATTCTAGACTGCTATAGTCCGTTTCCAGGGCAGGCGGAAAAGCGATCATTGATACGAAGTACTATGTTACCGTAAAAATATAACGATTCGTGTCGCACTCCGTCACTCTCCTTACATTTCTGTATCGTTTGGATATCGAAGCGTGTTTTTAGGTACGGGGTGGGGTGAGAGTTCCGGTCAGTCAGAGATAAAAAACCTGTTTCAACGTGCTACAGGTAGCGTCACGAGTTATGAGCGCTCGACGAAACTGGTGGGGATTTCTGAGCAAGTGTGTACAATCGCACATCCTCATCATCAGAAAACGATTGTGAAACTGACACTGATGAACGTGACATCCCTGTTTAATATACTTAATGTATACTCATACCACCCTGTTTTTTTTCTGCCACTTTGGTGTCGTTTCACCTTAACATAATTGTTTAATAATTACTAAACCTCATCGCTCATTAATGTGCCAGTTCGTAGTAAACTTGTCAAAAATTCAAAAAACCGTTGGCATAAAAAATGTTGTTTATTTCTGTGATCCGCTCAAAGGTTAATGATCGCTTTTCCGCCTGCTCTGGAAACGGACTATAGTTGGCATCAAATTGTCAATGAAATGTCTCCTTAATCTTATTCTTTCACGTTCAGTTCGAGTTCAGATGTCGATAGTTCAAAGTAACAAAGTTGTATCTTCACCGTAAGAGCCCTTTGACACTCCTCTCTCCGGCAGCGGCTACATCGTTATTTATCGCTTCCTCACCATCTGGGACGTTCCGAGAATTAGCTCCGAATTCAGTTAATTGTTCCCCGGCTTCTTTCCTTTCGTCTCTTCGTTTGTGAAAGCCGATGTCTGTATTAGCGTCTAGCGCTCCGTAAGTAGGTGACCAATTAGTGGAGGTTATTGTTCCTTCATTCGGTCGTCTAATGAGAGATTATCTTGAGGAAGTTTATCAGTTTTCTTCTTCTTTAGTTTCTTTCTACACCTGCGTGTCTGTCTGTCGGTTTCAGACTTTATGCTCGACATTAGTAACAGCTATATTAAAACTTGCGGTTTATTTTTAAATCTTTTAACTCGTTAAGGCCACGTTTCGTGTCGAATCAATGACTAATGTCTGTGCCTCCTTTCTACCGGTATTCAATTCTATCATTAACACACGTTACGCTTTGAACTGCTCGACGTTTTCGAATTTACGTCCATTTCGGGTCTTCCCTAAATTAGCCTCGGTCTGGGCACAACAAACCAATTAGGGCATTTTAAGTCTGTCTTTCACTTTGTCTCGTCGTTTTATTATCCTTTGTGCCACTTGATATTATTTCTTTAAACGCCTTTGTTTGTTTAGCATCTTGCATAACGTTTCGGAACAAAGTACTAAATGACAGGCAATTTGACTGCTACACCAAGTATCGCGTCAGATTTGAAATGGTTTGAAAGTTTTGAGAGTTTATTTGGTTTTTATTATTTTTCTTTTATAATACTTCTAACATTGAGTAACTCTAATTCTTTATGTTGTCTACCTACCCTGCAAGGTACTTACCGTGCAAAGTATAAGTGCCAGTGTCGAGTAAGAAGGAATTGTAGTTGCTGACTGTTCAGTTATGTTACTGTTACGACAAACTTTTACTTTTGATCACGAGTATCAATAATTGTAATATCGTGACTGTTTTGGTTCAAATTTATTTTATTGCAGAAAGAAGTAGATTTTTAGGACTAAGAGGTTCTTAGGTCTTTGTCTAGTTTCGAAGTTTTGTAAGTTGACGATACTTATCATGCGGTTCGTTATTATACAGCATTATGCCATCAGTTTATTGACATGATTTGCATGCCAAAGTTTTCCGGAGGTTAACACATTCCGGAAATATTGAATAATATACACCCATGATGACCATAAAAATATGAATCTTGTGTGATTTCCTCTTTCGTTCATCAGATTCACTTTTAATTCCGTGGTTCTAATAATTGTTTTTCCTTTGTTGCAGGTGAGTTACAAAACATGACACCAAGAAAGCTAAATAACATCGTGAGTCCACTTGATCTTACTTTTTCACCTGTGCGTCCTGCCTGTGGTGTGGGCCGTCTAGGTAGATGACTGTAATAGTCTCCGTGAATACGTCTAACCACAGAGGGGCTAACATGAAAGCCGTAGAGTTTGTATGCATGATTTGGACAAAAGCCGCCGCCGTTTTAGCCCGGCAGATATTCAGTGTAGAGTGGTGTAAACATTCAAATTTTTCATGGCTGACCAGAAATTGCCAGGCTACTCTGGGCTGCAGTGAGGTCAATATGTAGACTTGTGGAGCCACTAAGAGGGTGAAGTTATTTTCGGTTATCGATTACTTCACCGCTGTGGTTGATAGCATAAAGGATTGAAAATAATGATGACATAAATAAAATTCTCATTCATCTCCCATGCATTGATGGAAACCGTTCATTAAAATTCAAGGTTGGGACTGTAAAATTAGTTTACAATGTTTACACTAACGTTTATCCCTAGCCTGGAGTTTACATTTAAGCTGTTAGGCTTCAGGATGTGTGTAAATAAACAGCATTCAGTCAGTTCCAAGGGAACGGAAAATCTTAGAAATAGAAATAGAAATAGAAATAGAAAAATATTTATTTGCCAAAAAAAAATTTTTTACATGCAAGAAAAAGTAGATTACATACTAGATAAAACACAGTTTATGACAAAATGGAAGCATTTCAGCATTTGCTGTAATTGAACTTCAACTACAGCGCTGGTTTTCAAATACTCCCTTCATACTAATAATAACATTCATAATTTATGCGGGTAAAACCAACAATCAATTATTAAAATAAAATAAAATACAATAATTAAAAATCAAATTAAATCAATCAATCAATTTAGGTAAAAAATCCAATCACCATAACATATTAAACAATTTTTATATAATTCATACACACTACATAGACGTCCTTCATCATTACATTATTACATTTCATTACATTACAAAACATTAAATAAAAAATTGCATTTAAACAATGTAGAGGCCGGAAACAACTCAATCGTAGGATAAAGTTCTAAAATCAGTAGGTAAGTATTTATACGGTTTAAAAACAAAACAAAAAACCAGTACTTAGATTATTAAATAAGCAGTAAGCAAAGATATAAAATATAAAATTATTTATTCTTTTGTTCATTCAGAAGTATACTGCGATAATTAAATTTAAAGGATGTAGTGGTCATAAACTTGCGAAGCGGTGGGGGTAGGTCATTCCATATTTTCGTGGCTGCAAATTTAAAACCACCTCTAAAACCAGCAGTATTACGCCTTGGTATCACCATTTTGTCCCCCGCATGACTGCGCGTATTGTAGGTATGATAGGTTTTAGCCCACGTCAACTTATCAAAAAGATATACCGGTATCTGCTTATGAACTACTTTATGGACTAAGTTAGCCAGATGTAAGCGTCTACGTGAGCTCATGTTTAAAATGCCTTTCTCATTGAGGACTGGCGTTATATGGGCCCGTTTAGGTATGTCAAAACAGAACCGAGTGCACGCATTTTGGACGCGCTGTATGGCTCGTTCAGTCTTGGCGTATATCCGTGGCCCATAAACGACATCCCCAAAGTTAAAAAGGGAAAGCACCAGACTCTCCACTAGTGTGACCCGAATCTTCTCTGTGAGAAAGTTTCGAATGCTGTATAATGTCTTCAATCTGTAGAACGCATTTCTTAGCAGTACCTACTGGAGTTTACACAGCTATTTTGTTTCTTTACGCAGAATTTTAACATTCGTTTTGGTTCAGGGAGCAGTGATTTTACCTATTTAAATTAAGAGACACCAAATAGCTTTTGTTTTTAGTGGCAGTGAATAGACCGGCGGGTGACTTTCCAATCCAAAGGTTCCAAGTTCCTAGGGGTCTGCGTAAAATCTCTATATCATAAACATATAATGTAGTAGGTAAAGTTACAGTTACGTGCTGAAATCGGTTTTTTTTCAGCAGATAAATATTAATAGGGCTATATTTTGCCCTTTGGGTGTGGAAACCACTTGATAACCGGTAGCTAGTTTTTGGCACGGTATGTGCGCAATCTTCAGTGAAGTGTGGCAGTACATCAGCGGTGCGCCGTGCGTTGCCAGACGCGCATTATCTTTGCTCCGACTCCTGGCTAGTTTTCAAGTGATGCTGAGGCGGAAGATGGAAGACACGAAAGGCACCTTTAGACTTTGTTATTGACTAACAATTTTGAAGGTTTTCAATTCGAAGTCTTTCCCTTTTACAAACCTGAGGCTCTAACGCGGAGGCCGTGAACTAGGTTTTTGTCATTGCTCGTTATACAGGGTGTTACAGAAAGGTCCTGTAATACCGAAAGGGGTTTAAACGACGTTTAAGTAACTTTTACTATGGGGTCAAGCTACGAGTATCATACAATTTTTATTACGGGGCCAAGCGCAAAATCTCGAAAAAAATATCAGATGCTCCATACTTTTGGTGCTGTAAGTATTGAATTTTAGTATGGACAACTAATATTTTCTTTGACATTTCCCACTCCATAGTAACAGTTGTTTGTATTGGTGAGTTAAGCGACCCCTTTCAGTATCAGGACCTTTCAGTACCACCCTATTTTAGACAAAACTGAGACTATGGCTGCCATCTTAGCTCCTTCGGTCTTGAGCAATCTCTCGATTGCTCGGTCTCGCTCGTCTTTAGCTTCTTGTGAGTTTTGGACATTCTGGCTATTCTTATTCTGTACTGAAAGTCCATTAGACAATATTTTGCAAGGCAAATGACCTGCCGATGTTGTTTCGGTGTTTGGTGTAATGGATCGATATTTTGATTTGTCTAAATATTCATCATCATTCACCAATACTGACTTTCGATGCTTTATTTTACCTACTTCGCCAAGTATTTATATCTCAAAATTTCTGGTAAAAATCCTTATTTTCATGGGTTATGTTATCTCTATAACACGGTATTTACTTCAATCTTGCGTAAATGTATTGAAATTATTATCATCTCCTACATGAACAGACACCTATCTCGAAGCATGTCGCAATTTAACTGTCACTGAAATATAGGGAGAATCCACTACAATATCCCTGTCTAAAATAATTTCTCATTTTCGAGAACCTTTGTTTTACTCTGCGTGATTATACACCGTGGAATTTTAGTGGTTTTAAAGCCGAAGGTATTTAGTTGCACTCGTGATTCTGAGCCACATTCCAAAATTTTACTCCATAACGAGCGAATAAAAAAAACACTTCCCAATACAAACGGCTATCTCCAATCGACACCATTTGTATGGAGAAGTGAATTTTTTTTTCGCGCGGTTTGGAATGAAATTTTGTAATTTGGCTCAGAATCACCAGTGCAACAAAATACCTTCGGCTTTAAAACCACTAAAATTGCACGGAGTATAATGTTGACGACATTACTGTTGACGATACCAATACAGGTACCATTGCTGTCGAATCTATTTGGTATTTGGTATGCTTACCTATTAGTAATAGAAAATGTCAAGGCACAAATACCACTTTTAACCGACTTAAAAAAAAGAAGGAGGTAGTCAATGCGACCCGTGTTGTTTTTTATGTTTGTTACGTCAGAACTTTTTTCTAGGTGAACCAATTTTAATGATTTTTTTTGTTTGAAAGAAATGCTTCTTATGTGGTTGATCTGATGAAAAATGGTGAAGATCTGATGAAGAACTTCGGAGATGGAATGAAACTCTACAATGACAGTAGTTTATTTTGTTATATTATGTTACAGAGCTTACATCATGTTTATAGCGTAGGATGCATCTCATCAGCTTTATTTAAACCGATTGCAAGGATTATTGTCGCTGTTAAAATTAGCTGAACCCTGCTGATGAAGTGAGAATAGAACAGAAACAGGCAATATGAAGTACCTTCTTAGATATCCTAGGCTCACTAACCAACTAAAGGCATTGTCAAGATGATACCTAATTATATTATTAGCTCTATCGGCTAACAGTTAGCCGCGCTAACTCATAGTCATGTGTCCACTAAGTGACACTTTTGGATCATTAATTACGAGAATTATGTCCTTGTCTCCCTTTTCCCAAATGTTTTCCAGCAAGACAAAGTGACTTATGAAATGGAAAGATTTTTAGTTTAAAAAAAAACTCCCTTCTGTTTTGAGTAGGATCCTATGGCTACAGAGTCGGTTATACCTCTACATAAAATCTCTCATCTACTCTAGCGTGTGCGTAGGCTATAATAATCTCATTGTATCAGGTCGTCAGATGACTCCTGCCTCAAAAGTGTCCACAATCCACATTCCTTCATTCTAACTAAACTGTTGGTTGAGTAATATTCCTCCGACACTAGTGATTGTTTTCGCCGGCTTTCTAAAGCGTTTGTTTAGTCACGCGATCCACGAGCCTCGTGTTTTGCGGTAATGCTAATTGACGGGGATAGATGGCGGTATAAGATGGCTACACGAGTCAACTGATGATACTACTGTTGGCTGTACAGTCAAATTCACACTAAGTGCCTCGCTGACTGTGATGAAAAACATATCGAGGAACCCCGTGGCTAAGGTCTTCTTCTTAGTATGCCTCTCCAGTAATAAAGGTTGGCCGTCAGCTCTCCACACTCTTCTCTGAGCTGGAGAGTTGGTGATTAATTGACTTATTTTGTCGTAGCTGCAGGCTCCGCTGATCACGAAATCACTATTATTATTGGCCGAGATTGGTTGAAAGGTCGTTTTTCATAATTTTTCCTGGTACCTTTTTGTCCTGCCCTTTCCACCCAGTTCTTACTTGACGAGGAATTTCGGGACACCTTGTATGTATAGCATCTACAAAATGGACCAATGTAAAACCTTGTAAATGCAACTTGTAAAGGAAGACTGTTATAGATTTTTTATCCATTTGTAGTATTTTGTCCATTTGGCTTTGGCCCACCCAATGAAACCGGGTGTTTTGCGTATGCATTTATGTCGCGAGTTAGGTACCAACTGTGAGTACTGACTGACTACTCACCAATTACGAACACGTCTGAATTGCTTTAAGTGATATACATCAGGCTGCATTTCTTCGTTCTCGACAATCTAGTGGTTGAATCACAATGGGTGAATCAAGCTGAAATGGTAATCTATCTTAGTGAAAATTATTAGTTTCCCTTAGGCACAAGCAGATGTTCGGAGGATCTACACTCATAATAAATCTGCGTTTTTGGAAGACTGAAGACTAGATAAATAGACGGAAGTATAGAAAGATCTGATAGAATGCAAAGTTTCCGAAAAACTGGATGGAGCGGAGAGAAGGAAGGACATGATGTGGAATTGAGGCTTGTAAGAAAGAAACAACCCCACGCTTATTTTCACGAAGAAGTAAATTTTACAGACAATTTTTCAGTTACATTAAGTAAATGTATGATCAACTTGAAACTATTATTGTGGTCTATTGGAGGTATGTGTTAAAGTGGATTTTTTAACCTCTGACCAAAAAAGAGGGTTATAAGTTAAGTTATAAGTTTGACCGCTTTGTGTGTGTGTGTGTGTGTGTGTGTCAGTCTGTGTGTGTCTGTCTGTGGCACCGTAGCTCCTAAAAGGGTGAACCGATTTGGATGCGTTTTAAAAAAATAATATTTGAAGGCAGGTTTTCTAGCGAGTGTTCTAAGATAAAATATGTTTTTATCGAAATAGGTGCAGCCGTTTATGAGAGAGGTATGCTTATTTGAAGTTAAATGTCGGAGGTATTTTAAAAGTAGTTATTCCTACATACTAGTTATATAGATTTCCATATAAACCACAGCAGATTACCTAATAGTCTGAGTTTGACAGACATTGCAACTATACAGGAAAAAGGCTCCTAACATCCCCTGTGGTTCGTTAAGTGTAGAAAGAACATAGGTTCATAAAATACTTAAAATTAGGCCCTATAAAATTCTATAGTAAATGTGTTTATAAGCAGTAGGTATCATGTCGAATGCCCGCAGCAGGCGATTATCGCGTCAGACACTTTCGTCCGACTCTCTTTGCTCGTTTGCGGTTGTCGGCTTGTTCGCAATGAGAACATGCGGGTTTGGCTTTATGGCCTTAACTATCTGCGTTTAAACGTTATTTTGTTTTCTCCTATCTGTTTGATATGTCCCGCAGTTAGCGATATAGGTACCTTTAAACATGACGGTAACATATTACTCTAGTTTCAAAGTCGACATGGGTGACAATTACTTTGGGGCCAACCTCCAAAACCTCGTTCATACTTTTTATTTGTCTAGTCTACCATTTTCTACTTACCCGTATGAGCCAATGAAAATTAAAGCTCGTGCTAATTCAGAATCGCTTTCTAGAAGCCGCAAATGCCTACGTGTGTTTTCCATAATAAGTCGGTGCGTAAATAAGTTTGTTTACATCCAGGGCGGCCCTGTGGCATGATTAATTTAATAGCGCGCCGTGCACTCCAGCCCTGGCCAAATGGATGACAAATTGACCAAGAATAGAGTTATGGCCGGCACGGAATTAGCAGGAGTTAATCGTCTGGCTTTTACCACGTTTGATTGTTCCTTTTCGGTTAGTTTTACAGCGGATGTCGGGGAAGACGTTCACATTTTTGTCCCACATATTTTTTGTTCAATGTCAAATCAATCATTGTTTCGTCAGGCACGGTGTGGTGCCGACGCGCGGTTCCGGACCGGCAGACGGACAGTTGTCTATTTGCGTACCTTTACCCCCATTTACATTCAGCTTCTCGTATTTGGCCTTGCAGTGTAGCCGCATCCCACTCCACGTTTCCAAAAGCAACGAAATTCTAGACTACTTTTAAGGGCTACTTACGTTTAATTGCTTCAATGTTAAGAAGCATCGCACTTACAGTTTAAGAAGTCTTTGCAAAAACGGGAATAATTCCCATTGCCTACCAAAGTGCTTGATTCAGTCATATTTACACGAATACACGTCACGCTTCTTTTCTCACTTCAGCTGCAGTGAACGTAATGTAAAACCGACTTTTCATTATTTCCAAGAAACGACTGTGCGAGGAAGCGCCTCGGCTTTTGTTATCTTGCATCGGAAACGCAACATTTTTGCTTGTTTCTACCTTTCACTTGTTCGTTCAGCCGGTTTTGGCTCTCAGTCAGTAGGATCATTGTTTTCGAAGTTTTCATATAAACCTACCAGATTAGTTTAGAAATAACGGTCCGTTTATTTAATCAGATAAAAGCATTAGGTCACTTTTACTTGGTACATAGTACCTCAATATCAGATGAAACCACTTCGCATAATGCAGTGGTAGAGTCTGTAAAATACAACAAGTTTTTCTGTCCATTTGATTGACACATTGCTCTTATGAGGCTGCTCTATTAAACATTCCATAAAAAAAACGTTTGATCTTAGATTGATCTAAGAATAGCCATTCAGACTTGTTTAATATTAATGATGTATTGCAATCGAGTACCATTTCGTACGCGCATGGGTACGCGTATGTAGCTGTGCATTCTTGTATTTAGAAATGGTTTTGTGTTTCTACTCAGTTGGTCCATTCGGCTCTCGCTCAGTACTATTGAGTTATGGGTAAAATGATTGTTACTTAGGCTGAGTAAATTCGCGAATAGGTATGTCTAAACATCCGTTCAGAGACGTGCGTACACTACAGTTTCGTGTTGATTTGCGGACTATTTAGGGAGCTTAGGTAATTTCTGCTGATTAATGAACGCAACGCACGCTTACTAATGCTGTAAAACAGCAACACAGCTCAAACTATTGAGACTACTGTATTGGAACTTTGGGTATGCGTGTATTGGACCTATATGTAAAAACTAGACGTAACACGTCGCAAAATCGTCAGCGCTCTATGCCACTCTTTTCGTGTGGATTTTTTACGGATTTTCAGCCTATGTCGTTTTCTTTCAATATTTATTTATAAACAGTATTTATACCTTTGTTAATACGTGCACAATCAAAATAAATGGTTTCGTTCTACGGAGGATCTGTGGGGGATCCACTGTATTGTCGAGCATTCTAACTCGATGTACAGCTGTTTAGTTTATCCTACTCTAGGTAGATCAATAGATTGAGACTGGTTTATGGTCCTTCTATTCAAGCTAGAGGTGCTGAAAAGATTTTCTTCGATAAGTAGTAAAACAGCAGTTTTATAGACTTTGATCGTTAATCGAAAAGGCTATTCCCACAATGAGGAACTAGGTGAGCCCATTAAATTAAAACTAAATGGGCCCAATAGTGTCGGATTTATGGAGCCATAAGCTATTCGGCAAGCTATTGTGACGAAACCGAGATAAAAATAAATAATGGATGATACATCTGCAGCACTGGCAGGCAAACGTTCTAAAGTGGAACTGTTTATTGAGACAGTTAAATCTTTAGGTTGTTGTTACGTCTCTATCTACACTAGTAAAGAAAAACAATAAGTATCCCACGATTCTCGGGTCCATCCAACCACTCTACAAATTATTCGTAATTCCAAAGGTTCAATTTGATCGAAATGACTTGTAGTTCTTTGTTAGTTTTGATGATGATAATGGATTAAATGGGATCAAATTTGAACTCTACGTCAACGCCAGGAGAGAAGTTACTAGGAGGTAGTTGTAAAAGTGTTTGTGACACATCATTGCGTGTGTTATTAGTGGTCTTCCCACGCACTCCCGTTCCGCCAAGTACGTTCTATTTATACGTTACGACCTGGACTCTACAGGTGTGAGCCAAACTCTGCTGATGAGTAACGCGGCAGTGACATTTCCAGACGATTTTTTGTTTAAAACTAAATGAAATTCATCAGATAACGTTCTCTATCGAAATGGTCATGAGACGATCCTCAGCATTGAGGAAATGTTGTATGGCTCGACAAACCGAAAGTTAAAGGTTTAGGAAAAAAAAATCGGGCAATTACAAAAGGCTAAGTAGGAGTCGATATCGACAATAGAATATGTAAGTAGCGATAGTACTAGGTTCTGCTTACAAGCATTGGTCTATTATCTAGAGTTTTTGACCTTTCCGTGTACTCCTTATTGATCAGGCAGTTTCAATGTTAGGTAGATGCGTAGCGAGCAATGTCGGTGGAATGCTAAGCAGTCGGCTAGGTTTCCACACGACTATAAATCTGTACTTAATGTGATTTCTTTACCATTTACACACGAGTACGTGAGCCAATAGCGAATATACGAATTAGTTTTTTGTTTGTCAATTTCTACTCAAAGCTCACAAAGACTTTGGTAGTTTCGCGTTTTCCGTCGTTGCAACTGAGTAGGAAATAAATTAAAAGTATTACACGGCGCAATCTCAGTGGAAAATACGAGAATGATGGTGTATTTACTAAGTTTTTGTTGTGCATTTTAGTTGCGTTTAACGCGCGTGAAAAAGTCTCAGAGTACACAAAGTAGCAGTTATCTACGTAAGACTAATTAGTATGTTCCTTTGCCTTACGCAAGATTTTTTCAATAGGCCATCAGAACAACGTTTATACTTGACAATGATATCAGTAACATTTTCTCATGTCTCACAATCTATTGCATTTATGTTTTTTATAGCCACCGCTAATTGGATATCGTCGGTAATTTCTCACAGTAGAGATTTGAATGAATGAAGGCTGTTAAAGAGGGATACGTAGGTACCACTTATGAAAGAAATTCTCTACGCTACAGGCTATTGGCAGTTAGACTGTCAACTGCAATCTTCGCTTCAGTGATATGAAGTGGCAAGTCTAGTCAGCTTGTAGCTCGAATCCCTTGTTTTAACTCTGTGGATGGAGATACACAAATTCAGGTTGTTCGGAATAAAAACTTTTCTATTTCTATTTCTATTTTTGTAATTCACTCTATCATAGTAACCCTAGCTTGCAGCATCTATTTATATACCCAAGTCAGGGTTAGTTCTGTTAATCGAGAACGCATAACGCCTCGTTGCCATTCTTAGTAGCATCGTAAGCTGACAATCATTTGTAAATCACTTTTATAAGTATTGTGTCTCGCCGCGCGAAAGTTAGTTTCTACCCCATGAATTTGTATGTTAAATGCACTTAGCCAACCGTGACCGCGGTGTAACTATCGGAGCTGCTTGTATTCTTCTGCGTTGGCCGGCTCGACTTTTTATCTTGGAAGCTGTACGTACAAGACTGCGCAATTTATTGTGACTGCAATTTATGCAATGGTGTTTTAAAAATGTACATCGTAGTAAGCTCTAATAAACTGTCTGGAACGAGTTTTTTCGGCAATGTGGCACTAAACATTATTATTGTGTAAAATCATCTACACTTCAACCTCATTGCCAACAATAATGGTATCCACAGGCATGAGCCATATTAGACTGCATATTGTATTCTAACCTACCATTTAGATCTCATCTCATTGCCAAACGTTGCCGCGATATTTTTTTGCAAGTCACCATTAAATATTTCCAACAAATTTTCCGTCAGCCAACGAAAGTCTCACTGCAGCACTTTTCATCTTTCCACGATCTCTACATATTTGGCATCGCTCGCTCGCTCCGCTCGCTCGGGCGGAACTAACGGGTGCATTCTGAGAGAATTCGAAACGCCTCACGTGCCGCTTCCGGTGTTGCGAGGCCTAGTATGTCTTAATTGTCCACACGACCTGCCTTAACTGGCCAGCGAGCCTTCTAAGGACGCAGAATAGCGATTGGTACCTTTGGAGACACCATAATGTGGACACGTAGCTCTTATAGCGTGGGCATAGGACCTATAATTGGACGTAGAGATTATTGTGGTTATTGTGGCTGTAAAAGTATAGAGGCAAAGGCGCCGCTGATCGGCCTTTACTCATTAAAGTCACTAGTTAGTACCCTTCGAAGCACCATTTTTATACGAAGAGAATGAGTCTGCAAGTTTCGTTAGAAATCAACATACCTGTAAGGTTAAAAAATTCGCTCGGGACAGGACTCCTAAATCTTATAATCTAGGACTCTTTGAATCCAAAATCTAAATGTTTTCGTAGCACGACTAAAACAATTATTTTAACTTAAAAACGGAAATTGGATTCAAAGCCTGGACCTAACGTCGTACGAATATTTGCAGCGCATGTAAGCAGAAACATTACGCGCTTGATAAGCGCTACTTACATTTTTTACTGCTCAATTTATTATCGTAGAGAAACCAACAGCGAAAAATTACAAACTACTTACTCCATATTTTATGTCGCAAGTCTCTTAAGTGCATAGTTGTTTGGAGGATCATTAATTTGACGAAAGTTGCTTATCTCCATGTTTGGTAGCACATGGATTTCTATGGGAGGCATACCTACTTATGGACTACCTAAAATCTATCTTACAAAAACACATTGACTAATTTCATCTAACAACCTAACTATTCATCTATCTATCGAATAAATTTGCTATATCTAACAAACTTGGAGCCCGGCAGCAAGCTAAGGCTTCCACCGTGGAATATGAATTAATTACCTCTTACCACATACTTGTGGTACTAATTTGTCACATGTCCTGTCCACTTTCCCAACGTCCGCAGTGCATTGCACCGATCATTTCAAGGGGAAAACTCTCTACATCAGGGTTTCTTAACCTTTTTGTACCCGAGGAAAACTTAAATAATCCTTTGGAAAAAATAAAGGAAAAGACAACAAGGCAAGTGTCAGCGTCCCTCAAAATTCACCCATTTCCTTTAAAACTGTGACTATTTTCTGTGGTCAATATGCTGTTTATCATTAAAAACTCGAAGTTTAAATTTTTAACTATGCAGTTTATAACAAGAAAGTACACCTGAAAAATCGACGGATTTCTGTGTAAAATATGGCAAAAACATTTTTCATTTAAATTTTCTAGACTTGCAATGGCACTCGTGCCACGGACCTCAGGTTTAGAATCCCTGCTCTACATGTTAGAACATACAGGTTGTATCTGTAGCATGTTTCCTTATCCGCCAGTTTTCACTCTTGCTGAAAGGTGGAAAAGCCTTATTAGCATAACTCGATTTTGAAACGGCATTTTCTTACAAGGCTCATTTATCTACATGCTGGCTAGATAAACCATTTCCGCCTTTACGGTAGAGAACTCATGTTACTTTACTCACAGAGCGGCCCGTCTATTTTATTGTTGCATACTTTGTATTGTTTTGTATGAGAGTACCTACCTATGCTACTGACCGAGCGATGCCGAATATGTAGAGATCGTGGAAAGATGAAAAGTGCTGCAGTGAGACTTTCATTGACTGACGGAAAATTGGTTGGAAATATTTAATGGCGACTTGCAAAAAAATATCACGGTAATAATAATATTTGGCAATGAGTTGAGATCTAAATGGTAGGTTTAATCAAATATGCAATTTATGGCGTCCAAATTGGATTTATCTATAAAATCCATAAAAACGTAAGGCGTGTTCGGGTAAGTGACTTATGCCTCCATGTAGGTAATGTCAGCAGTCTGCCTACCTAGCCCTCAGAAAAGACAATGTCAATAGGTGTTAGGCCAACTAAGCCGCAGGCCCCTTAGTAAGCCTTCGGCTAACTACAGCATCCGAGTGTCTCTTCACCTATCTTGTGTGAGTGGAGGTGTTTTTCAAAAGTATTTTTTCAATGCATCAAAAGACAGAGAGCAGATGAAAGTACTAGGATAAGTCCGTCTTCTTTTTACCACCGATGATTGGCATCAATGAGGAGTACAGTATATTCTGCCGATGTACAGTCAGTGTTAGCTGACGCGTCCCTCGGACTGCACGTCTCTATGGGCTATTTGCGTGCGCGCCGGCTCGACGACACAATGGGCCTTTTGCTTTTCACATTTCTCGACATGACGCCGGTTTACATGAGTTACGTACCAATGGTTTGAAAATCGAACTTGAGGAAGAGGGCTGGGTGCCGCGTGTGGTGTTGTGAAGTGCTAGTGCCTCCTGTGGGATTACGGCGAAGGAGATGACATTGCGAATGCGATAAGCTACGCAAATGTTTGTTGACGGCCGCGGTAAGTGGCTTTTAAACGGCATAAAACATGGGCGGGAGGAAGAGTTCCTATTTAGACCCAAAAGCCCTAACATCGCAGGACTAGGCTCGGTTTTTGTCAACGTTTTACTCAGAGCTTTCTAAAGATAATATATATAAAGCAAGTTTAGACTAAAGCCAAGTCCACGTCTGCCATGTTAGCCATGCAGATGAGGTTTTTAGAGAAGTAGCAATAAAATAACGATCCTGCTAAGACTTGTGACTGTCCACATAGGGTATTCTAGTGACGCTCAAGTTCGTAATTGTCTTTCCAATCGTAGAACTACAGCAGTTTAAGTTGATATAACTTTTAGTCAACATCGTAAATATAAATTTGACTTCACTTTCTAGAGACAAAACAAACATTGAACCAATCGGGCACTTACGTGCGACCTACGCAGTACTAAAAACCTTTTCTCTTCATGGTGCCCAGTGAAACATGTGCAAACATACCTGTGCCTGCATAGGCCTGTTGCCAGGTCAAGAGCTTAACATCAGATACTTCTTTGCCGAGTCAAGAGCTTAGCAACCAAATCGTTGTTAGCGGCGGACCAACCGACCGCGGACGATGGATGGATGTGGACCTATTTTGCGTCATATCTCCCTGGTAAGGTGTCTTATGGTGAACAATAAACCAAAGGTCCAAAGTGAACTTAAATATCTCAATTAAACCATACGTACAGCCTCCTGACGTAAATATTTCCGGCATTTACGGGAAATCCGCTGACGGCAAACGGCAAGTTCACATCATGGCAACAGTTTATACATACCGTACTAAAAAGTCTATCCAGTGTCCATCCAATAAAAAAAAAACAAGTAATCTTAAAACGCAGCTATAAAAAGTCTCACGGAACATTCGCGTGTGCACATTGCATGAGTGCACTCGTAGATACATAAAGATGTTTCATAAATTACCGTTTTCCACTCAGCAACGGGCCCCGTGAGCGTGCATATAATAAGCACTACCTATGCTTCGTTTACACGAGGTCAGTACTTGTTAAGGAGTAGCATTTAAACAATATCAATAGCAACAGGTTCAAGCGTGACATAGATTCAGAAATAAATTTTATTTTCGGGAAAATATAAATTAAAATATTTTTTTCGTCAAACAATTAATAATATTTGTAGAAAAAAGATTGGTTATTCCAAACGGAGCTATTTTTCCGCAAATAAAACGGTTTTGAGGACTAGCGCCTGTGCGTTTTTTTTTACATAAGCTAAGAACATCGCCAACCCGCATTGAGCACGCGTGGTGATTAAGCTCGAACTCTCTCTCTGAGAGAAGGCCTTTGCCCATCTAGTGGGACATGTACAATTGTACAGGCTATATAAAAAAAAGCTAAGAACGCTCATTGTGAGATCACTACCACTAACTAAACACTAGCCCTGGTGGCTGTCCACTCAATTCGACAAAAGAAAAGTATTTATGTGTGGTCGGTTTTATTTATTTTCAGCATTTTGCAGGTCTTTTCAGATTCACTAAGTAACTATGCTCGTTCACACATGAGACCTATTGGGTACTTATCTAAGGTTCTAATGGCAAGTACTAACCGAGTGTAAACTAAGCATTAATTGCATACCTACTGGCATATCAATGAGGAAGACTTTCTGTTATCTAAGTATTGCATTCGATTGCAATGCGTTACCTATACGATTCAACAATAATAATTATTATTACCAAAGGTGCACAAGTATTTGACTTAAAATCTTGAACTGTTATCGGACAGCCAATCTATCGAACTATGGAGTTTGATGGCTTGAATTCTCGGATGGTTGCCAATGTATTCTACTAGCGCATTCTGTTCAACCTTAGACAAATTTGATAAGCAAATGTGACTTGCACTGAAAGCAGTATTTTATCACCAACGCTGCGCTACGAAAAAAAAGACGTAAATGTCTTCTTTTATAACCCTTTTTTGCAAAAAGCAAACGACTCAAAAAAACTCAATCCTTGTAGT
Source organism: Zelleria hepariella (assembly GCA_949319315.1). Classification (NCBI taxonomy): domain Eukaryota; kingdom Metazoa; phylum Arthropoda; class Insecta; order Lepidoptera; family Yponomeutidae; genus Zelleria; species Zelleria hepariella. The sequence continues at coordinate 8,640,134 of OX439389.1, read as the reverse complement.
AGCTAGGTATATTTAGGACCAATAACTTAGGGCAAATGACCTGAACTCGGATACATTTTCGCCAGGGGCGGCCATTTCTGTTTTTTTTTTTAATTGGGCCAGTTAAAAAAAAAAACAGAAATGGCCAGTTTAAAAAAAAACAGTTGGCCCCAGTTAGCTTTCTCGGCTTCTTACGCTGTTACTCGCTCTGGCCAATCAATGCCAATATTGTAGAGCTACTTAGAAACCTATGTATTATTCTGCTACAAAACTTTAAGTATCATAGCCGTAGGTAACTAGTAACTTTAGGTACTGAAATTACTTGTTGACCTTTTACGACAGGTAAATACATCGGATAATGGGACACAGGCCATGCTTCCGGCTCGTATTAACCCTGCGTACAGGAAGGAGCGTATAATCACCATTGTGCTGAAAGCAGGAATTGAATAAACGAGTTTTTGACGGAGCCGTGTTGTCTATTTTGAATAAAATTAAAACCGTAGAATTTTTGTACCGCCATAAAAATAAAATAAAACCCGGTTGTACGGACCCTCGGTTCGTGAGTGATAAATAATAAAATATATTCGTGAACGGCTACCTATTACGTAAATTATATACGTATTATAAAGGTAAGGCAGTCAGACGGACACTGGAAGCAGAGTACAGGGGTCCCGTTTGGCACTCTTCGGGTACGGAACCCTAGAAAGATTCTTCGTATAAATAACTAATGCTCACTTTTTAGAAATGATGTATTGCTATTTACTGGTTAATTGAAGCTAGCCCACTCAACATGTTCCAGGCAAATTGTTTTGATTGACATTATTTTGAAGTGCAAAAGTAAAATCTAATCGATTTATGACCACCATCGCAACGACTGCACATCCAAGACCCGGGGGCTGATGCCTCCGGAGAAGACGCACGGGAAAAGAGTGCTTACTCAAAACCCGCACCTACTACCTACTGCGCGGCCAAGCAGCAGTAGCAGACGACCACTGACTGACTGAATCGATTTATGTACCATCAAATGTCGATTTTACAGAGGAAACAATCGATCATTAAATAAACTCACGGATTTTACGAGATAGAAAGGAACTGAAATTTTTCCATATTTTCTCACTTATATCGTAGGCTGCTTTCCATATTTACCAATTACGTTTCTTTAGTTTGAACATTACTAATTGAAATCAGTAAAATATTGTGTGCCCGCCCATTTATATTATAACTAGCTTTTGCCCGCGACTTCGTCCGCGCAGACTTAGTTTTTTTCCCGTTATCACAATAAAACATAGCTTATAGCACTCAGCAATAACGTAGCTTCCCATTAGTGAAGGATTTTTTATAATCGGATGAGTAGTTTTGGAGATTACCCCTACATACGTACATACTTACAAACTTTTCCTCTTTATAATATTAGTGTTGATAGCTAGTGGTGATTTTGCAAATTGTACCTAGCATATTTTTTACCACCTAGTAGGTATGATGTACTTAAAACACACCCCCTGCACTATCAAAGCGTTGGCCCGAGATTTCGATCCCGTGGACCACGCGTTGTTGTCTGCTTCTACCAAACTGAACGGAGCAAAGATGCAGATACCTACTGTTATAGGCGTCTAACTGATTTAACGCGGGTTACCTACATTTCAAGAAACACTCAAAGATTATCTTTTCTTTTTAGCCCTACCCTATTATTTTGAGTCCGCTAATCTGCTACTCCTTATTTCAAACTTTCAGTCTGGGTTGTCTCTGTTCAGTTGGTCTCGCCCCAAGTCTTCGTGCCTTTGTGGCCTTTGTGGTCGTTGTGGACACTGCATCTACCGATGTTAGATAGCCCTAATGCATAGTTTGATACCCAAGTACACACGACAGCACGTCAGACTGTACACTTTTGTTGTAAAGTCGCCTGTAACGTTACCGAATAGAGTGCTAGCGTGTAAGGGTCGACGTGCTGTCGTGTGTACATCTCGTTTGCTTGCGCTGTTTGGTGAATGAATATTTATCAGCATTCGCTGCAGTACGTCACAGGTCTCAACATCTCTCTGGCGTTCAATAAAACTGTAAAAGATCTCCAACAGAGCTAGTTAGCGTCACCTACTCGTATTATAGGCACAAAGTTACTTAACAGAGAAAAACTTTAAGAAATTTTATTTTATTTAATCGCATCATACCATTTCAAAGAGAACGATCATAATAATTGGGTTCTGACACCAGAAAATATGAGATAATATCAGGAGATACTTAAGGGTAGATGATAGCAAGGTGGCGGGAAATTCAAAATTTTCACAGACTTTTACATTTTGTAGCTAAACTGAACTATTTTTGTTCAGCGATTTTTCGTTCGCGAGAATAAAACCGTATTCTTTTCATTATTGTAAACAACAGAACAACAATAATTCAGCCGATTATGTGTTCTGGTCTACGACAAGTTTTTTCGTAGACCAGAACACATAATCGGCTGAATTATTGTTGTTCTGTTGTTTACAATAATGAAAAGAATACGGTTTTATTCTCGCGAACGAAAAATCGCTGAACAAAAATAGCTCAGTTTAGCTACAAAATGTAAAAAACTGTGAAAATTTTGAATTTCCCGCCACACTACTATCTTCCAGCCTTAACCATATTATTTCTATCACACTGAATAGTGTTTTTTTCTATGAGCTACTCTTCTGAAACACCCAACGCGTCTTCTTAGCATCTACGATGCCATAGTCTGAAACAACCGTTTTGAATCGTCGGTCTTATTCTTCTTTCGTGTTGAAAGTGTCACACACACACGCCGCGCTGGGGTCGCCTCCAGGAAATCCGATAAGCTGGACTGTGGAGCATCAGGACAGGTATGACGACGCGAAGTTGTCGGTATGGTTTAAGATTGTAACAAAACATCTCTTCTGGTTCTATTTCTCACATATCTTTCATGCGGGCAACACCACCACGCAGGCCGTTCAGGGATTTTCACATGCTCCAATCTTCTCGTCAGTCTGAAGTATGTGGAAAGCCTATCAGAGTTGTCAACAATGAATAGGCGACTATGATATTATGTAAAAGTGCACCTGTCCAGTGTCCAGTCCTAGGTACTTACTTAATGGAAATAAAGCGATCATGTTACTAATGTTACACCATCAATAGCTGATGTTATGCGACTATGGTCGCTCGGGACTCTACACTTGCACAGTACGCACAGCTGATTTTTTGGTCAGAACATCGTATCTTTATTTTTCTTCGAGGTCTGGTGCATCCTATTCTTCCCTGAATAACCAGCAATCAGCAATGCACTCAACGGACGTCCCATTTCGTCTGGCCAAAAGATCTCAGGATGCAACCGCAACTTTGTAAAGAGCTTTGATAAAACTGCCGGATGCAGAGTTTTTAAAGTAAGCATTTATTGGCTCTTTCAGATTGTACGTAGCTATTACTGAACTTATGTTTTTTGCCTGTTTTGAGTAATTAAACTTGTAGATTTTTCCTTTATTGCTTTGTTGATATACCATTTTTGTGACAGTGACTGATGACAGCGATAATTAAAAACAACTTCTTCACTGTTGTGCATCGTTTGAGTTTTGCGGCATATTTGGGCCTGTTTGGTGCATTAAAATTCACCGTTGTTCAGTTTTCGATGGATTTACGGAAGTAAATAGCTCAACGCTACGTGATGACAGAGGGTCTTTGGTAAATGGTTGTGTCGTTCACTTTTATACAAATAGCCACTATATGATAATCTTTGTGTGTTTATTTTGCTCCTTGGAATATCAGCGAGCAAGAAAACAACGGGTGTACACTAGACGGCATTTATTAGTGGACTGGCGCGCTAATACAAAATTACCCTACATAACACCCCGACACTTATCCTTAACCACCACCAAAATTTAATAGTAACTTAACTAACATTTGTTTTATCATATTACCAAAATCCTTAAATTAATACAGTTAATCAATATTCAAATCAAAACCGTAACGCTTGGGTGGTCTTCTAATACGCTTTGGTTGTATAGGCTCTGGGGACAATACACGGTTACCAGGCGACCCTGCTGGTTGCTGTATACCGACACTACTATGTGTTGGTAACGATGGCATACTAACATTACTGGATGTTGGTACGGATGGCACCGCTAAAACATCATCTAAAGATACCTCAACTGCTCGACCGCGCGCCAAAGGGCTGCCCCGCCCGCCGCTCTCACTACACTTGTCATTAGACGCTGGTTCGACCGGTCTCAACGGACTACCACTCAACGGAGTCAGACCTGAGCCTGACGAGGACGGAAGTGGGCCGCCGGATAGATCTGGTGCAGTTGTACAAGCCAAAGAGTTCCTTGACTTACGCCTTAGTTGGTCAACATGTCTATGAGTTTCCTTACCCTCACCATCACGAACCCTGTAATTTGTGTTACCTAGTTTTTCAACAATTTTGGCGGCTGACCATTCCGATGGACGACCTTCTTTATAAGATCTCATGAGCACATCTTCACCCACGGCCAAATTCCTGTTACTACTCCCCTCCTGTTGGAATTGTTTGTTTTGCAACTGTACCATTTTAGCTGATCTGTCAGGTTTCAACATATCGAGTCTTGTTCTTAATGCCCGGCCCTGTAAAATTCTAGCAGGAGTATCACCTGTACCGGCGTGCTCCGTGTTTCTATACAATAATAAAAACCTAAACAACGCAGTCTCACTGTCCACCTTGTCAAGTACAGCTTTTTTAATTACTGATTTACATAGTTTTACCGCGTTTTCGGCAGCACCATTCGAAGATGGATGGTATGGTGCTGTCAATGTTTGTTCGATACCATTGTTATTTAAAAAATCTTTGAAACATTCGCTTGTAAAAGGTGGACCGTTATCAGATACAATTTGTTTTGGCAAACCAAACTGTGAAAATAAGCGTCGTAATACCTTAATAACATCCATAGCTGTAGTACTATTCATTTTGAATATTTCAATCCACTTCGAGGTGGAATCAACCACAACAAAATATTTCTGACCCGCAATTGGCCCTAGAAAATCAACGTGGAGTCTCGACCACGGCTTTTGCATGACCGGCCACGGGAGCGGCGCGTGCGCGTGCGGCGCGCTCGCCAGCGCAGAGCAAGTGTCACACGCGCGGCACGTCGCCTCCACCGCCTCGTCCAAGCCGGGCCACCACACGTAGCTGCGAGCGAGACTTTTCATTTTTACCATACCGAGATGAGTTTCGTGCAATTCTTGTAATACTCGCTCTTGACATTTTGCTGGTATAATGACCCTGTGTCCCCACATGAGACACCCTAATTCTACATAAATCTCACTTTGGCGGTTAAAGAAAGGTTGTAATTGCCTAATGTCATTTCCAACTGGCCAACCGTCATTAGCATAGCTTAATATTCTGCCTAATATCGCGTCATTTTTCGTTTCTTTCCGTAGGACATTGTAATCCAACAATAACGCATCTCTGGCAAAATGCAAATACGTTTGTTCCGGTGATTTGATATTGCCTTGTCCTTCACACCTAGTCAAGGGCAAACGCGACAAAGCGTCGGCGCTATTGTCTTGCGATCGCACGTAAACAATGTCAAAATTATATGCAGATAACAACAAGGCCCAGCGTTGTAGCCTGCTAGCCGCCATAGTAGGTATCCCAGCTTTTGGCCCGAAAATTGTAACTAGGGGTTTATGATCCGTTTTTAGTGTGAAAAGCCTGCCATACAAATATTGATGGTATTTTTTTACACCAAACACAATACTAAGCGCTTCTCTCTGAATTTGGCTATAATGCTGCTCGGCGGCTGTGAGCGCACGTGATGCGTAGGCGACTGGTCGCTCCCCTTGCTCACAGGGATGACTCAAAATCGCACTAATTCCCTTACAGGACGCGTCGCAGGTCAGGGTCACTGGTTTCTCAATATCATAGTGAACAAGTACCTCTGCACTACTAAGACACTTTTTAATTGTTTCGAACACTGACTGACATTTTTCACTCCATTGCCAGACCATGTTTTTTTTTAGAAGCTCATATAATGGAGCTAGAACTGTACTAAGGTGTCTAATGAACCTACCATAAAAGTTAACCATCCCGATAAAAGATCTCAATTCCGAAACATTCGTGGGGGCGGGTAAATTTAAAATAGCCTGCACCTTTGTTGGGTCGGTGTGGATTCCGTTCTTGTCAACAATGTACCCCAAGTACGTTACCGAGTCTGCGAAAAATACGCATTTATTTTTGTTTAATTTGAAACCATTTTCTTTTAATCTGGCAAATACTTTTTCTAACGTTTCCATGTGTAGTTCCCTAGTTTTTCGAGTGATAATTATGTCATCCATAAATATACCTACCCCAGGAATGTCTCTCATCAAGTTAGTCATTACGCGGCAAAAAATCCCCGGACTGCTTGATAAGCCATAAGCCAGACGATTATACTTGAATAAACCTCGGTGAGTATTTACTACTGTGTATATAGATGACTGATCTAATTCAATTTGGTTATAAGCTGAAGACATGTCAATTTTAGTGAACTGTTTTCCTCCACTAAGCCCTGCGAACAAGTCCTCGACTCGAGGCAGCGGGTATTTGTCGACCAACAAGGCGGAATTCAAGGTTACCTTGTAATCTGCACACACGCGCAATCTTCCATCAGGTTTATGAACCACTACTAGCGGTGTGGCCCACTCCGATACCTTGACAGGCTCAATGGTGCCATTGCTGAGCATGGCGTCCAGTTCCTCATCAACGCGCTCGCGCAGCGAATAGGGCAGCGGTCGGGCGCGGCAGAACACCGGGGTCGCGTCCGCGCGTACGTGCAGCGTCGCCTGACCCCCCGTGTACCGTCCCAGCGTCCCGTCAAACAGATCACCATATCTGTCAAGCAAAACACCTACGTCACTTACATTCGGGTTAACTACCTCATTAGCATTTACACTAACTGACTGAAGGTTAGGTATGGAAATTTTTAATTCCGTTAGCCACTGTCGTCCCAATAAAGAAGTGGTCCCCCCACTGATTACATATAGATCAAGAGTTTTAGTTACATTCTTGTAGGTTACCAACACTTCAATTAGGCCTACAGGTTTAATTTTACTGCCGTTATAAAACTTTAAATTCAGTTTACATTCTTGCAAGGGCATGTCCTTGAAAAATAACTTGTATGTTTCCGTATTTATACACGAACAAGCGCTACCTGTATCAACTTCCATACAAATATTTTTATTATTAATAATAAGAGGTAGGCTCACCGCCGGATAATTTCTCAGAGACATTTGATAGATAGGTTCTTCGTCCGAGGGCTCTTGCTCCTCCAGGTCTCGAAGCGAACCCTCCTGGCTGTCCTCTTGAATCAAGTGGGTCGGCTGTCCCGCGCCGCCGCGGCCGCGCCGGTGGCGGCGCCCCCGAGCGCCGCGTCCGCGCGCCGCGCCGCTGCGCAGCCTACCCTCATTGGGCTCCGCTTGGCCCGTTGCCGTTTGCCTTGTACACATCCGTTGCAGATGCCCCACAATGTTGCACTGGTCACACTTGTACGCACTATATTTGCACACGGAAGCCAGGTGATCACGCGCACCGCACACTGCACATTCGCAGAGACCCGCGCCGGCGCTGCTGCCGCGGGACCTCGCTCCCGCCGTCGCCGTCATCGCATGGACACTCTCGATGTCACGTGAAGTGGTGTAGGATCCGCTACCTGACTCGACCGATGCTGCGTTTTTTTCAGCAGCCTCTAGTGAAGTCGCTAAAGTTACCGCTTTTTCATACGTCAATAGCTCTTCTGCAAACAAACGTTGCCTAACCACTTCACTTGTGATTCCGCAGACCAGCTGATCACGCAGGTTGTCGGTCAGAGCACTTTTAAAATCACAATCGCGCGAAAGTCGTTTTAGTTCCGCGATGTACTGCGCCACACTCTCGCCGCCATGTTGGCGCCGCTGTCTGAAGCGGTAACGCTCTGCCATGATGGACGGTTTGGGCTGCAGATGTTGACCAACTATTGCCTTGATATCTTCGTAACTTTTATCAGCAGGCGCTGCGGGGCTGACTAAATTCACCATAAGCTCGTATGTGACGTCGCCGACATTTGAAATTAGAGTTGCTAGCTTGAGATCATCGGCAATTTTATTGGCTTTGAAATACATTTCCATTCTCTGACAATACGATTGCCAATTGCCCGCACTCAAATCGAATTCGTTTATTCTTCCGACGGCCATTTTAACGCACGCGAAACCGATTATTTGACCGAAGTCGCCACTGGAATATCAGCGAGCAAGAAAACAACGGGTGTACACTAGACGGCATTTATTAGTGGACTGGCGCGCTAATACAAAATTACCCTACATAACACTCCTAAGCACCAAAGCGTGATAATATGTAGCCTATATGTTATTCTGATGTCTCAGCTATCTACATTACAAATTTCATCCAAATCCGTCCAGCGGATTCCGCGTTATAAGGTAACAAACACACTCACTCACTCACTCACTCACAAACTTTCGCATTTATAATATAAGTAGGATACCCCATCGGATGTTTGTTGTGTGAGTTATGAGTTGTTGTTGCTTCTAACAATCATGTTAACACTCGTAGTTTACAATAAATTACTGTTATAATGTTTTTAATGCTATGACTTACTAGCCATCCCCGGTGTCTAGCAAAATATTGACTACAGATAATTCAACAACGATTTTTTCGAAATATCTTTGCCGTCATTATGCCGGAACTAAAACCAAAATGTCTCAAACAAAGTAGCCACTTTACGCGTACAGGGTGCAGTCATTATAACACGAAGACAGATTTACGCACACTTACGTGTCGTTAGAAACAATTTATTGCACAAAGAAGTTGTGTTTCCCGTTTATTACAAATATGAATTTAAATTTCTGTGTAACGCAAATTAAAGTGCAAGGAATAAATGGCACAAAGGAAGCCACGCCTTGCGTCCATATGTGACTTAAAATCTAATCATACTTAAGGGTGGACGGTAGCAAAGTGGCGGGAAATTCAAAATTTTCACAGTGTTTTACATTTTATAGCTAAACTGAGCTATTTTTGTTCAGCGATTTTTCGTTCGCGGCAATAACATAGTAAGTATTCTTTTCATTATTTTGTAATCAACAGAACAACAACAATTCAGCCGATTATGTGTTCTGGTCTACGACAAGTTTTTTGGGCAGTGCCACTGCTTCGTAGACAAGAACACATAATCGGCTGAATTATTGTTGTTCTGTTGTTTACAATAATGAAAAAAATACTGTTTTATTGCCGCGAACGAAAAATCGCTGAACAAAAAAAGCTCAGTTTAGCTACAAAATGTAAAAAACTGTGAAAATTTTGAATTTCCCGCCACGTTGCTATCATCCACCCTTAAGTGTTTGTTGATCATCGAAAAAGCGACATACGAGTAACTCAATCTCCTCAACTTCTGTTTTACTCTGTTCATAGTGATGGTTACTTTTTTAAGCAATGAGGGGAAAAAATTATCACTATAATAGCCGATGAGGGAAGATCAAGAAATAGGAACCAATTACCGTGTGACATAGAATACTCGTATTGCATTAAATAACACGTCTGACTTCGGCACAAAACGCGGCATAGTTGCCTGGAAACGCGTAAATGCCACGCGCGTCCGATGCGTATAGAATCTCAATTAGTGCCTACAACTGTTAGTGTAAAACGATCAATGTTGGTAATCCAAAGCTGTCTGATAGAGGTTTAGAAACTACAGTTTGAGTCAGCAGGCAGCAATGAAACGAGAAATATTTTAATGGACGAGTAGAATAAATAGGTATTGGGTTTGGGTTGGTGATGTGGAATTGGCACAATGTCGTGCAAAGCATTCGTTAAAATGTGACGTTGACAATGCTTAGGTAGCTCTTTACACGCATCATTAGTCTGTTTAACAATATTAACCCGGGGAACGGAAATATTGTTAGAAAACGGGATTCTTACCACGATTTATTTGTATCGCTTTAATGGTTAAACTTACTTAAAAAAAAAATGCGATAGCAAAAAAAAAATGTGCAGTGCTTACGAAAGTTTAAGTTTTACGATTTATTTGGTTTGGATCACCCGATATTTCGTCACCGTTGCAAGCACCAAGGTCACGGGTAAACTGAAGATCATCTCATTATGCCATCTCCTATCGGAGGATGGCAATCAGTTTGGTTATTTTGCTTTTTGAAGCTGCCAAGCTCCTTAGCAAAAACTCAAAAGAATCCCGTCTTCTAATCTTATTTGAAGAAGAGATTTGTTGACCATGCAAACATAGGCTCGACAGATGTCCTTGAAGTTGTTGGCGTAGGCGCAGCAGTAAGCCTTTGACAAACTACGTACATTATTAAGGTACCGAGGTACTTAAAATGATTGCCTTGCTGAGTGGAGACTTTCTCAAAATAAAAAATATTAATATTAACAAATTTTGTTACCAAATGCCGAATCAGTACGGGCGGAGATAAACAGACCTGTCTATGGTATGAGTAGTCAGATTCATAGTAAGGTATCAACATTTTGGTTCTATTTATCTAGCGTCGTTGGTAATCTTTGCCGTTTTCAACAAGGGTTTCTGAAAAGAAGAGCACCCAATTTTTTTAAAATACATTTTTAAGTACATTTTGCGGTTTTCACGTTATTAATCCGCCTTAAGGGCGAGCGGCTCGTGCGACGGCCTCGTGACATACTCTTGCGCCTAAAATTAGACCAGTGATTCTCATCTAGACGGGTTAAAATAGATTTCATATCAGCGACGGCTTGCTGGTCAACAGCAACATACTGGAGTACCTGCCTGCGTAGCATGAGATCTCCGTTAAGCTTATCACAATCGTCTTTCGTTCGCCAAAACAAAATCCGCTATGTAATTTTCTAGTGAAGAGACACCAGCAACAGGTCAAGCATCTGGTTTAGCATGAGCGCTATATCTACTCTACAATGATGCGATATCTCTTTCCCACTGTTTTGATTTTCAATGAGCGGTACAGTACAGACATAGGTGGTTCAAACTTTACTATTGAGACCCCTTATGCGAATGATAGGGTTTTTTTTGCATTTGGAACTCGATGGAGCTGGAAACAGTGCTCTTTCAAACTTTTTTTTCCAGCGTTATAATTTTGTATCTAACGCGCGTTCCAGCCAAAAGCTAATGTTACACAATATCACAGAGATCATTCACACCTCTGTTGATATACAGAGTAAGTTGCCTGATGCCTCAGATTTCCTTAATTTCTCAGAAATCCGCCAGGATGTTGCCATGTCAATAGTCGAAAGAGTTTCGACAGGTTTCTCGAAAATGCGTTGTTATTTGATACAAACCTGTTAATAGGGCTTTAAAAGCATTTTTGTTAAGATTTCGGTTAACTATGATGTTATGCAATGTGTGATTGTGTAAAACTAACAAGAAATGTAGAGTTACGAGTCACAGTTTTTTTTTGTAATATACGTCGCGATGACCCGATTGTCTTTATGTCAAACAAACCTTTAGGTTCGATGTTACAAAAATACCCTCACGCCCACTTTTTTGTAGGGGTAAGCAGATGATTATTTAGCGAGAAATCCATCCTTCTGTCTCAACCAGGTTGCCGTTATCTGGACACTTAAAAAAAAAAGGATTACGGACGTTCGCAGTTTCGTAAACTATCTGGAGATCTGGTTAGCGGTAATAATGAAAGTACACTGACTAATCGTGGTCTGGTGTTGTTATAGACTGGCACATCAATCCCTAGAATTGAATTCTATGACATCTACAATAAGAACGTTTTTAAAGTTCAAACAGTTAAGATTGTACAGCGAGTACAATATCTATTTCTAGCGGCTATCTTGTGGCAATCTCCCGCGCGATAAACAATAGGTCTTTTGCAGAGAACAGAGCTTTTCATCTCCGCACATAAATGTCGACGTCTCACTCACCGACACAAAATTAACTTTCAGCTTCTTATTTTCTAGACTTTTATCTTCCACGGCGACGATGCGGCATGTTTGTAATTTTTTCCGCAATTTCGATACAATTTCTGTTGATCGGTCAGGGGTGGATCCAGAAGCTTTTGACTTCTATATAGATTGACAGATCGAGGAGAAAAAGGGTTGCCCCATTCTTGGCCAGTACTGCTAGATTTTTTATGACCCTTTCATAACGCACAATTAGGAAATGTATTTCTGAAGTTAGCCATGAAAGCTTCACAATATTTAGAAGTAAGGAGAAAGGGAACCCACTGGCCCCTCGATCCGGCCCTGTGCTCAATTTGCCTTTATCGTGATGTACTAATGCAACGGACCACGACGAAACACTAACTAGTTGTGTACTTTTGTTCGTTTGGAAATAAACACTTGGCGTTACAAACGCTATGCGTTGAGCAAAGGGTAAGAGTCCGCCTCGATTATCTTCTCTTTTAATTGATGAGCATGCTAAACTTAATTACCGACGATTAACTGTGAATGCCTTAACGATTCCCATCATTCAAGGCAATGTTTTGCAAAAGGATACGTATATAGTTTTCACTTTGCTAAGGTCGACGCTCTCAGTCTATCTAAAAGATAAGATCTTATGTAAAGTAGACTACCGAGGCTTATAAATACGCTGAAGCTAATAGTGCGTAAGATATAACATAATTTATGACTTGGAATATGCCAGTAGACAATAACTCTCTTATTTTAGGGTGAAAGATATGGGTCGAGTTATTTTCGAGTGACCCTCACTCTCTCTTTCTCCCTCGCTCTCATGGAACTACTGCAAAATAAGCTAACTTCAAACCAAGCAAATCATAAGGAATCGTCTCTGCGACTTTTTGCTTGAGAAGTCTCTTGTCTATCCACTAGGTCACCACTGAATGTCAAGGCATCAGCGTATTCCGCTCGTGCACGCAAATAGCGGATCGAATCCGCTACCCTACTCTACAAGTAAGCTGTCTGCTTCAAGACCATTAGGGTGCGTTTCCACTGGGATGGAGATTTGTTTTCATATATTTAACACGGTGTGTCGGAGTCGAGCGAGCGTTCAAAATGTAAGAAAACACATCTCCGCTCAGCTCAGCTCCACCTCAGTGGAAACTCACCCTTAGTGCCATTACAGCTGAATAGAGATCTGATAATGATAGTCGTGTGTGCGGAGGTAATGACAGATTAGAGCAACACGATCGAGTTTACATCTCAGTGCTCATTGTTGTACATACCCGGGCCATTACGGGGCAATAAGAAAAGTTACAAAGAAATCGCTAGTATAAGTGGCACAGACAACGGAGCATCGTCATTTACATAGACTTAGGCCCGGTTTCTGAGTTGAGAATTTTACTAAGCACATACTTACGTATCGCTCTGTCACGCTCTTTTGTGAGAAATCTGCAGAGACAGGACGATACTTATCCATTTGCTTAGCAAAATTCTCAACTCAGAAACCGGGCCTTAGGTTACTTGTTACCTAATAAGAACAGTCTTCTGCAACTAAAAACTTAGCACTTTTTAATACCGACACATTAATTTCAACAAAGAAATATAATTATTTTATGCTAAAATGATAAAATGTACCTGCTAGTTACAAAAATAGAAGCAAATATTGTGGTACTCGCAAAATAAATATCGAGGAAAGTTAGCGTTTGCGTTCGAGATTCAGCGATAAGCTATCAGATTTCGCAAAGAAACCGATTCACGTCTTCAGATTAGGAAACCTGTAAAATTGAAGCTATATTTAATTTATTTAAGTAGGTAATGTTATAAACATTTTTAATAAGTTGAAAAAATTCGCTCGGGACAGGACTTGAACCCGCAACCTCTTGCATAAGGTCGCGGGTTCAAGTCCTTCTACGAACTTATTATAAATGTTTATACCTAACATTACCTAGTTAAATAAATAAATAAAAAAATTGTTAATGTTACTTTTCTTTGAGTATTTTTTTTACTTATTATTTTTTGTCTACATCTTTTTGGTGGACATGGAATCGGTTATTGGAACGTAGAACCACCGAACTAAACACCTCATCGAAGCGTAGAACCCACAAATTCAAACACTCAAGGCGTAGGTATCTCTACACAACAATTAAAAATACGGTAGGTGCTCAGACGGCCATAAACATAAACAACTTTACGAGTATGGCCGCAACGCACAGTTTTGTTATGCGTAGGCGCATCCTCGAGTTTTTTTGTCACGCACGCTATACGCCTCGAGCTTTGCCTATGCGGCAGGGTTTCCAAAATTACTCAAATTAAATATTTGCTCCAAGAACAGCGTGACAGTCTTTCGCAATTAAAGTAATTCGTTTGTTGTCACTGGCGACACCTTATAATTAAACATCTTTCGACGTAGCCAAGTCAATGCCCTCCCTGTGAAGTGGTAATAAGAGTCGTTTCTGCGCGGCGTGGCAGCCCTATCGTTGTGTCAATTTGACGTTTCAACGTGCTCAATTGGTGCCCACGCGCCGCGCGACTCCTGACCTCCTCTGACCGGCCATTCACAAATTACTATTAAGACATCATCCGGCTTCACTCGCTTTGTGAAATCTCGACGACACTTTAACTTTGATGTGGCTTTGATAGGATTTGGCGAAATTAATTTTAGAAATTATTGAACGAGCGAGCGAGGCGAGCGAAGTTCTCCGAGTCTACTGGAACAATCCGGCGTTTGTATGTTTGTATGTATGTTTGTATGTATGTTCGTTCGACGATAACTTGAGTAAATTAAGTCGGATCGTCACGAAATTTGGGAGGCGGGTAAATAAGGCAAAGATAATTTTTAAGTTCGAACATGAGCCAAATCGGTCGTGGGGTTACCGAGATATGGTGTTGTTCAGTTTATATGGGGTCGCGAGTTCACAGTTCGGGGCGTACCACTAGTTATTCAGAAAGAAAATATTTTTAGGTCTTAGTAAAATGTACCTATTCAAGGATTGTAACATTGTAATTTAGTCAATACATTATTACAGGTACGGTCGGCCACAATCTCAGATACCCCATGGCAGCTCTTATCTACAATATCGAAAATAACATTGTTTTGTAACTTAATTTTGGAATGGAAATTGTAGAGCCATCAGATTCCCCCGATAATTTGGTAGAAAATGGAAACGTAGGTTGCATTGTATGTTTTTGTTGCACCCAATTGCAGCTGCATTGAATAAAGAATGGTAGAGCTGAAATTGGTCTCATCTGTGAAGTTTATATTAGGTATCTATAAAGTCCCGGAAGCGAGAGAGCGTGTTTGTGTGGACTAATGAAGCGTGATACCGACCGAGGATTGCCAATGGCTCGTGGGAAACAGGACTGACGTATCAAAGGAGCGTTTGTGCTTAATGGACGTATCTGCACGGATTGATTTCAGAATGAATAGGCCGTCTAGATGGTGAAAATATTGTAATCATAATTTTGTATGCTGGGTTGAATTTCACTTTGCAGGAATGGTAATAAATAATCTAAGGGTGGTATTAATAGTCGTCTGAGTTCACCTACTTGAGATCGATCTCAAGGAGGTAAATGTCAAGCCTTGGGTAATGTCAAACTTGAGTAGCTGTCTGCTTATTAATAGTCACGATCTTGAGATTGACATTGACATTAGCCGACTTACTTGAGTGAGTCGACTTACTTGAGTCGACGCCATATTAATAGAGCCGACTTGAGCTCTGAATTGAGTGAGTCATTCATCTTTTGACAGTCCGTGACGTCTCAATTTCAATACAACGTGGTTTAGAGTACTAGGCATGCATAAAATGTTAAGAAGCTGTAAGATCACTTACTTGAGACCGGAGTCGCTGGCATATTAATAGACACAATCTTACGTGAGTTCACCTACTTGAGACCAGACTTGCGACTGTCATTTCCAAGTGCAGGCGATAGCCGACTCAAGTTCGTGTTTTTCATCACCCGACTACGCAAAGCAAGAAGGGGAGTTATTTTCTTTGATAAAACGCATCCAAAGCGAACCTACCGCAAGAAGTTGCAGCTTAACAATATAGGTACTTAGGACCATCGTCGATATCGGAAGTTACGTGTAAAGGGACCTTGTGGTGTGAAATAATTTGTCGTCGTCATTCGACCGGCACCTCTACCACATCGCTATGACTAGCCAGAAAAGTGTTTCTACCAGCCCGAGTTCTTCGAGCTGCAAAACTCCAGCAGTTCAGAGCCCCACAGTCATATTACCAAGAAAGAACTCCGAAGAGCTGAGGTTTAAAAAAATAAGCTGGTACTAAGTTTGAGTTTAGTTTGGTATATAGCCTCAGACGCTCCGGTTTCCTCACGATGTTTTCCTTCACAGTCAGGGAGTGTTATGTATGCGACTTTGAAATAAATTAATGTCATGGGTAGGGTACATGCCCTCATCGGGACTCGAACCAGGATCCCTCGATTCCGAGTCCATTGTTCTACCCATTATGCCACGACCGCGTCACCATCTAAAACTCAAATACTACCTATAAAGGCATGGTAGAATCAGAAGCTACGAGCTTGTACTTTGTCAAATACAGAAGTGTTGTCAAAATTAAGTTTTAATTTCAAAGAAATACTACTATTTGCAGGCTCCCATAATCTTGTAAGAAACTACACCACACACTAATAAAAAGGCAGAAAGTATATTTCAACTCTTTCCTTACTTACGATGTAATAGGGACTATTTTTGTACAATCCAAGGGAATTATTTCGTGAAACGCACGTACACACGACATCACGTCGACCTTTACACGCTAGTCCTCTACTCGGTTACATTACGGGCGACTTTACAACAAAAGTGTACACTTTGACGTGCTGTCGTGTGTACAATAGAATTTGAGTGCTGTAACGTGAATGACGTCATGTCAATGGTCTGAAGGTATTAGGCGTGCATAAACATCCGGAATCTCTTCTAAAGCGATTGGTGACAGAAAGTTTCATGTAGTATGATACATATCATGTAGATGGCAGCACAACATACAATTCAAACCTCTTTACTCGTACCTAGTTTTTTTAAGACAATTTGCCGGCCTTCAAAGCCCAGTTGGACCATAGAGGTTACTAGGCATGCATAAAATATAAAGCGGATATAGTAGGGAAAACTTGAGGGTGTGGTATCATTCATACGAGTAGTAGGTATTCAGTAAATTAAGTTGATACTTGAAGATAAATCTGAATAGGGAAGACCTTCATTCATGTTACATAATTATCATTTTTTTTTTCTAATTGGAAAATAAACAAGCCTGGGAGAGTTGTAACATATTTATTAATACAATATTGTTTCCTAATCATCATCTAAAATTTCTACACCTGACATGAATTTGCGCTGAGTCGAGTATTCTTCCCCTCATTTTATGTGTTCATTCTCCACACAGGTTTCGGGACCAATGCTGGTGTTTTAAAATTGCCTTGGTTTTTATCCCTCCTATCATAACGCCCTAACTTCGTCGATTAAGCGTCGGACAGTAGGTACTTTCTGATTTTCCTGGAATCAAAATAAAACATTAATGTAGTAGAATGATGTGCGCAACGATCAAACGTTAGGTTTGCAGTCGCTCTATAATTTATTATAAATTCGCTTGGCAAATTACTACTTTCTCTACGTAAACATAACCTCTAAAGTTATATTAAATGCGCAAAAAACGTTGATGATGGGGTATTTTAAAGACCTAACTGACGATATCTGTAACCGTTATCGTGAACTATGTATATTTTATACAATTATAGTGAATAAATACCTGTCTTGTCAGCAACTCGTTTGTAGAGGTCATCCAACTGGGTCCGCTAGGTACTGAAGCTCGAAAAACGGAAGCTCGAATAACAAAAGCTCGAATGAACTGAAGCTCTCTGTTGGAAGTTTCCGGCATGATATTTTTCGGGCAAAATATTGAAAATAACCTCTCTGGCGCCACTTATTATCCATAACCGACTAAAACGTTCAATATACTGAAAATCACAAGAATTTACGAGAAATTTTTATAATAATTATTTTCGTAGTTTGACTGATGTTTGACAGTAGAAAAAGTTTTTTCTTTTATTCGACAGTTCTGAAAACCGTGAAAAAAGTTGTTCACCTTACGAACCTCTTTGAAGGTCAAACTGAGGTTGTGGCTAGCCTCTTTCTAATGTATGGTAGCCTAGTACATTCTTTACTCAAGTGTTGAAATAGTTCATTCTTGACTCAAGTCGAGGACTTGAGATCGGTCTCAAGTAAGCGCTGCTTTATTAATATGCTGAGTTACTCACTCAAGATCAAGCTCTCTGTTGCCAAAGTAACGAATAACAATGCTGAATAAAAATGGCTGAAGCGAGTCACATCTGTTCCTTTTTGTCTAGACCAGGGTGCCGCTACAAAATTGTGTCGTCATATTGAACGAGCGATCGAAGTATGTTTGTATGTTTGTATGTATGAATGATTGTGTCGTCATAAAAATATAAAGGCGGCTTAATGGAATTAAAAGATTTTTAAAATTCTAACATCCAAATCCAAATCGGACGAAGAGTGGATATGGGGTTAGCAAAAAGTTAGTTATCCTGAGTTCACAGTTCGGGGTGAACCACTAGTTATTATAATCGAGTACCTATTTGGAGTAGAGTTCGTGTTATATCTTGTAACATCACTTTTATGTTTGTGGAATCCTGGACTATTATAGAAATGACAAGATGACAACTGAATAACACCGGACCATGGACAATTTTATGGACCAAAAGGAGGCCAAACTCAGGTTGTGCCTTTTCGAATAGTCTCTTTATAATGTATGGGCGCCTAGTACTTTTGAGTTGGGTTTAAGCTTTTTGACCACATTTTGAACTTTAAATGGTATCATTCGTTCAAATAGTTCATTCTTTACTCAAATCGAGGACTCAAGTTCGCGCCTAAGATAGGTTTATTAATAAGCCAATGTCTCAAGTAGGTGATTTTTGTTTTCTGAGTTCACCTACTTGAGACCGATCTCAAGTAGGTGATCTCAGAGGACTTTTAATACCAGCCTTAGTAAGGATAAGACTGTTAGGCAGTTTAACTGTTGACATTGATTGATGCTCGCTAAACAAAGAGGTGTCATCATAATATGGATGTGGTGTTGTTTTAAGCCCGTATGATGTCAGTCGCCTGTTGGTAGTCCGGCAGCGGCACAAGGCGACAAATGGACGAATTATTCGCGTGATTACGCCAAACAATGATCTATTGTTTTGCTAATGCTAAGGTCATTGAATACTATTGACGGATCGCCTGGTACTAAGCTGCCTAGATAGAGAAGTGCAAAAAGAATGGCAGGTCATATGTAGAGTATAGAAAGTCCGTGGTCAAGCGAATGGGGTCAATAAAAACGAAGATTTGTGCGTAAACAAAATTTATGTTTGACCTTAATTTCAGTAGAATATTTAAAGTTCGTAGACATTTCCTTATTATGTAATTTCCTTACATTCGTGATTAGTTAGACATAAAAACTAAGTTAATTACTTAAAGGTCAATGCATGGCTGGTACAAGTGTTATTACATAACTATGTCGGTAACCTTTACCAAAAGACTTAATTCGGAAACTGCCAAGCCTTTTACATTTATTTGCGTGAGAAAGCTCTACCTATTTTACTTTGTTTAGAACACAAACAAAGTTGGTAAACCGCTGTCCACCAAACAAAGGAAAATGTGTGCAACAGTTACACTTTGAAACTGTGAGAACTGTAAACAGACCAACTTGAGTGGCATCTACAAGATATCACCTAATACCTTGTGATGTAAGTTCTTAGAGTAAGAAGTTCTTTAATTACCTACGTGTGCCTGTCTGTAACACGTGTAGTGAGCGTTAAATTAATTTTCGTGCGGTTACCATGCGAGACCATTACATTCTGGCCCCGCTCTACTTAGGTCACCACTTCAGTTCTTACGTATTCGTCCTACCCATAGTCGTACCTACGGCAGACATAGGTACACTGTAACATTTCCAATGTATACTCCTTCAAAAAGAAAAAAAGAAGAAACAGTACAAGCTTCAAGCGAGAATTCTTCTCGATCTTGTGCCTCTCCATAATAATTGAAGCCCTCAGCTCTTCATTCATACACGGTCTGTTTTAGGCCAGACAAAAAACCCTTAGATTTCCTACACCTCTATTTCCTATTTTCATCTTGGACAAAACAGATCTTCTACGCTGGTCACTCTTGTCTGTACATTCGCCAATGCCTCTTTTCCCCTCAATACAGCTCTATGCTCTAAAAAATCCACTCACGCATCACGCACAGTCAAAACCGGCTTTCTTGCGGGGAAATTGTTCTTATTGTTTTTTTTTAGTGATGGAAATATTTACGGTGCTTATTTTAGAGAATACAATGCGACACTCGACGCTACATGAAACATCTTACTAACCTGACATTTATTTCGTTCACAGAGCCACCCCGAGTGACGGCGGCGGTCGGACCGCGCGGCAAACGCGTGCAGACGCCGCCGCAGCCGCGCGCGTCACCCGCGCCGCTGCCGCCGCCCGCGCCCGCGCCGCCCGCGACCAAGGAGCAGGTGGCTGCGCTCACGCATGCCGCAAAGGGGGTTGAAGCGCTTGGGGTGCTGGTGCAGTACTTGATGTTTCGAGTGAGTGTTATGGATTTTCAACATGATTTCCGTTACTGTACTCGCGCACGCCCTAAGAGGTAGTGGTGGTGGTTTTCTATCGAGGCAGTGGTGCGGTGGCAACACTTTACGTTTCGAGTGAGTAACTTCCTAACACGTGAAAGTTACATCCTGTTAATTCTAGCGATACATAGAGTCCCTTAAAGTGCCTCGGAGTTCAAAAAAGACCAGTGACTTAAACATAAATGACCAGTGACTTATTTAAAACACGCCGCTAAAGAAGCGGCGTCTATCCATATTTTCCTCTCAGGGCTGGGGAATATTAATGAAACGTAAATCTATTCGCAGGCACTCGCCATTTCCCAAAGTTTTTTTTTGTTTCTTTCTAAACATCGCAATTGGTGTTTTCCAGTGTTATTAAGCATGCCTTGAATGTATTTAATCTTTATCTCCTCTTTCCAGCTGGACGCGCTGAACAGTGACACCTGGCGGGTGGAGGCGGAGCGGTGGCGGGGCGTGGCGGCGGCGGAGCGGAGCAGCGCCGCGCGCGCAGACCGGGACCGCCAGCAGCGGGCCCAGAAGGACTTCGACACTAGTCAGTACCACAGCCCTCTGCCCTCTGCCACATAGAGTATCCCACCAAAAACATTCTGTAAAAACTAGCCAGGTCTCGATGGATCTGCTTGTTAATCTCTAAAAAAGTAATGAAATCTAGACAAAGTCGTGCCAAGTCTAAGGTTCCTTACTGCGATTTCTTTATTATTATAGTTAATGTTGTGAGACTTGGCCGTTGAAGGGTACACAAGCGGTTCTGGCGACAGATTGGTGCAATGGTGTCATGGAGCACCTGGTTTTGTACCCTTGTGTAGCCTTCAACAGCCAAGTCTCACAACATTAACTATAATAATAAAGAAATCGCAGTAAGGAACCTTAGACTTGGCACGACTTTGTCTAGATTTCATTACTTTTTTAGAGATTAACAAGCAGATCCATCGAGACCTGGCTAGTTTTTACAGAATGTTTTTGGTGGGATTTCACTTCTTTTTGTAGGAACGAGGGCATATTGATTAATTTTATTAGATTTTCTTATTTGACACAGTTTTTAAATTTGTGTAACGTTGGAGTAGAATAAAGTTAATCATCCGACTATTTCTTGTTGAACGAGCGAGTGAAGCGAGCGAAGTCCTCCGAGTCTGCTGGAACAATCCGGCGTTTGTTTGTATGTATGTTTGTATGTATGAATGTTTGTTCGACGATAACTTGAGTAAATTTTGTCGGATCGTTATGAAATTTGATAAGCGGGTAAACTAAATTAAAAGAATTTTTAAATTTGAACATGAGCCAAATCGGTCGATGGGTTGCCGAGATATGGGGTTGTATAATTTAAATGCAAAGCGCGCGCGCGCCTGCGCGAATGGCGTAAGCAAAGTTATACATCTGTAACTGAGGTCGCGAGTTCATAGTTCGGAGCGAACCACTAGTGGGACGCTATAGGCTAGATTAAATGAAGATGTGTCCCACTACGCTGGATTTTTGTAATGACAGTCGATTTTTTTATGTACCAATAGTAGAAGGGGCATTACCATAATATCTCTAATAAAGCTGATACCAGCTGAGGGTTCTTCATCAGATACTCCAGACCTTAGATTTTTGACATCAAATGAAGCGGCCCACCAAGTTGAATATTTTTTGTAAGGGCGGTATATGTCGATCTATAATAGTTTGGTTGGGCTCTTGTGTTTTCTAATCAGGGTCACCAGGTACTCCAGATCTTCGATTATCCTAGTTTTTATAGTTTTCCCTTTATGTGGCCATTAAACCCTAATTCTGTACCAAATTTCAGCTCTCTGAGTTTATGGGAAGTACTAGTTCTATGAGGGCTCTTGTGTTTTCTAATCAGGGTCACCAGGTACTCCAGATTTTCGATTATCCTAGTTTTTATAAGTTTCCCTTTATGTGCCCATTAAACCCTAAGTCTGTACCAAATTTCAGCTCTCTGAGTTTATGGGAAGTACTAGTTCTATTAGGGCTCTTGTGTTTTATAATCAGGGTCACCAGGTACTCCAGATCTTCGATTATCCTAGTTTTTATAGTTGTCCCTTTATGTGCCTATTAAACCCTAACTCTGTACCAAATTTCAGCTCTCTGAGTTTATGGGAAGTACTAGTTCTATTAGGGCTCTTGTGTTTTCTAATCAGGGTCACCAGGTACTTCAGATCTTCGATTATCCTAGTTTTTATAGTTTCCCCTTTATGTGCTAATTAAACCCTAACTCTGTACCAAATTTCAGCTCTCTGAGTTTATGGGAAGTACTAGTTCTATTAGGGCTCTTGTGTTTTCTAATCAGGGTCACCAGGTACTCCAGATCTTCGATTATCCTAGTTTTTATAGTTTTCCCTTTATGTGGCCATTCAACCCTAACTCTGTACCAAATTTCAGCTCTCTGAGTTTATGGGAAGTACTAGTTCTATTATGATGATCATGAGTGAGTGAGTGAGTGAGTGAGTGAGTGAGTGAGTGAGTGAGTGTGTGTCATAAATGCGAAACTTTGCTTTCGCTTAACTTCGGAACTAAATGACCTACAGACTTGAAATTTTGGATTTTAAGTATGTGATTATAGCTTACTAGATGACGAAAATTTCTGCGTTCTGGTCTTATCCAGAGGTTCTCAAATAGGGGCCTGAAAATGCGGCGAAATGGTTCCAGTAAAGGATGGTACGGCAGTGTTTGCTTCGCGCTCGACCTGGCGGGGGCACTGCCGTGCCCCCAGATCATAGCGCAAGCGGAGGCGGCAAGACCTACCGCACATAGGTCCTTGCTCTCGGTTTTGATCGTTTGCTGGATTTAGTGTGCCCTTTTCATGACCTGAGCTGTCGGTAAAAGGGCCACTATAATAAAAAAAAGGTAGACTGGAGAGGGAAACCCTCTGCAAGTCTCTTTCTAGCTGGTAACTGGGCCCAAAAGGACTTCGTACCACAGCTCTCTACATGTTTCTTTCTAGCTGGTAGTATTGAACAGAGACAGCTGACAGGGACCGCCAGCGGGCCCAGAATGACTTCGACACTAGTCAGTACCACAGCTCTCTTTCTAGCTGGTAGTGTAGAACAGCGACATTTGGCGGGTCGAGGCGACTTTATGGCTGTATGAAATTAAGCACATATTTTAAACTGCACTTTCGATGATTTATTCGAAACCCCACCAAAGCCCGTGGTTTATATACACTCACCCACGAATAAAAAATCCCTCGAATGCTTCCAACGAATACTTATAACATAAATTTGTCTTTACAGTCGCAGAATGTCTGAGTAAAATCTCAGAGCTAGAGATAGAGGTGTCAGCCAAAGAGGAGGTCACTGCGCGTCTGCAGGCCACGCATGTGGAGGAGATCTCCGCGCTCGCCAGCGATATCAAGGGGTTGAAGGTGAGATAATAGTTCCACTTCTTTCTCAGTCAAATTTTGTCCCCATGGACCAAATAAACACTTGACGCATTGGGTACCTAGATGATGAAATATGAAAGGCTGGAAATGTCAGACTCGAAAAGCTTTCGTTAAATGCGCGAGAAACAATCACTTCTATGCATTTTGTGTCAAATAGTAGGTGACCTGACTTTGTGTGGAGTATAAAACTTCAACACCCAAAGATGGAGTAAGTGACCAACTACAGGTGCACTCTAAGTCAATAGCGGAACTTTAAGTAGGCTGTCTACTGATCACTATAAACAACTTGTACTAGGTGGCGAAAAAAATGGAGCGAAAAAAATATCAGCTGTTCCATACAAAAGGTCGACTCAGTACTGCGCCAAATGTATGAAACAGCTGATATTTTTTTCGCTCCAATTTTTTCGCCACCTAGTACAAGTTGTTTGTAGCGATCAGTAGACGGCCTACTTAAAGTTCCGCTATCGACTTAGAGTGCACCGTGTAGTTGTGCGTGTCCCGCCTGAACATATTGAAACTTCAAATTGACCTACGGGCTTCATTTAATTTCATCTCTTGCAGGAGACCATCGACTCTCTAAAACACGAGGTGGCGGAGAGCCGCGCGCGACTCCACGCGCACAGTGAGATAGAGAGAACCTTGCGAGCGCAGCTGGAAGCGGCGCGGGCGGAGCTAGCCGACCAGTCCACCGCGACTGACTCCGGCTACCGGTCGCGCGACGTGTCGGACGCGGCCTGCGACCCGGTCTGCTGCGAGGCCGAGCAGTGCGAGCTGAGGCTGAAGGCTGACGAGGAGCTCAGCAGCGACGCTGGGGAATTGGCTGCTGAGGTACTAATCCCCTTTTTCATGTTTGTATGTTTCTCTAGTCGTCTCGAAAGAAAATGTTGCCGAATCGGTTCATCACCTGTTCAAACAAGGTCATAAGATCTTTAAGAACCTTATGGGGTCCATGAAGAATAATAAAATTATCTATCGTAAAGCCCATAATTTGCATTTAAAGATACTAGAGTCTAGTGACTAGATGCTCTGCAGCATCAAAGAAACAGACAGATTTCAGTCTAACACGTACTATGAGCTCGATAAAAACAAGGGGCCCCTCCAGTCACTGGTGCCCGGAATCCATCCTTATTGAATTTGTTCTTTTTCTAACAATTACCATTTACTCCCGCCACAGGTCCGCTCCCTCCGCGCGGTGGTCGAGCTGAAGCAAGCCGAGGTCGCGTCCCTCCGAGGCGCCCGCACCGAGCTCGCCCTTGAGCGCGAGGGTCGCGCAGTCGCCGAGCGAGAGGCGCGAACCGCCCATCACGCCGCAGAAGAACTGCGAGAAAGGGCAGCGGCACGTCAACGGGACGTCGACAGGCTGAGGGACGATAACAGGAGGCTGAGGGATGCGGCGGCCAGGGACCGGGACCACGCGGCTAGGCTGGCGGCTCTCAACGAAGAGCTCCGGTACAAGCTCCGGCAGAAGTCCCAGGTTCGAACCCTTAGTATCGTATAGGCTAAGAGACAACAGGCTGAGAAAAAGTTGCCAGGCTAATTCAAACAGCTTAGGTGGAAGCTCCAGTAGAAGACCCAAGTTTGAATCCAGTGTTTTATGGTCAGAGGGAAAGTAACAAAATCGTGAGGTTCGTGGGAGCTAGGCTGGTGGCAGTGGAACTGCGAGAGAAAGCTGCGGGATGTGGATTATTAGATACTCTGATATTACAAAGAAGGCGGCGACTAGAGCTAGCAAATGCCACCTGATATCAGGCAGACCTTATGGTGGACACTCATTTCCAATGGAAGCGAGTACAACCTGATAGATGAAAAATCTCACCTATGAATATCATGAGAACAACAGTCGAGCATTTTTCATTATCCTTCTGAACACAAAATTGTCGAAGGATGACTTTTTTTCTATAGTTGCATGTTTTAAATTCCCGGGAAATACCCCGTTGATCTTCTGACAAAAATGTGGTCTACTGCGTCTAAATATGAGCTTCACTCTAGGTGGTGTCCCTATTGGCCGGCGGCGGCTACATCGAGCGCTCGTCGATGCGCGAGCGCACGGCCTCATGCGACTCGGCGCGGTCATCCTCCCCCCCGCCGGACTCCCCGCCCTCGCCCGCCTCGTCCCCCGCGCCCGACACCCCCCCGCTGCCCGCCGTCAAGGGGGTGGTCGAGAAACACGACTCGGTCAGCTGGGTCTTGGAGATCGAGGAGACGCCCGAGGAGGTGGCGACGAGGTTTGTTGCTATTTTGTTTCTTAAAACATTTACCAGTGCTGGAGCTGCCGACCTGTGCCTTCGAAATTCTGAGACTTTCAAGTTTTGTCTTAGATCCATTGGCTTCTGGGAAACTACGGATTTTCCATCTGTTGTGGATGAATGACACAGTGTCAAGTGGCAATTAAACTCACTGGATTCGTGAGTGAATTGAGTACTCAGATGTTGCAGTGTGTATAGAGCAGGCTTAAATTGCCTAGCATCTCGCAACTGTCGATTGTTGTTATTTTCTTATGGTACCTACGCAGAGGAATGTTCGCAAGTTCACGCCATATCTTCCTGTCCAGTGACGCTTCTGACTTTGCTCCAGCTCTTACTCCGTCCAGTATTTCTTTGACTGCAGAACTAAAATAAAAAAAAACCTGCTTCTTCCAGGTTGGCCCGGCGCTCATCGTTCCGCACCCCGGCAGCGTCCCCAAGCGGGGTGAAGCGGCGCGGCGGGGGCAGCCCCGGCAGCGGCTCCCCTGCCCCCGCAAGCCCCGCCCCCAACGCCTCCAAGCTCTTCCGACCAGGCGAGCTGGACTTCCCCCCGCCCCCACCGCCCCTCAAGGAGTCCGCGGGAGAGGCGATATACATCTACGACGATCGCCAGTACTGAGCGCACCCACGCGATTGGTTAGCGAACATCGTCCGTGCTAGTCGCGTCAAGTCAATGTCGATGGATGATATGGATTGAGAGACGAATGCAGAGATGTATGGTACACGTTCTGATACTGATATTCTTGCCGGATATAGGTACTACGTTTGGGAGGAGGTTGATGGGACCTAATGGAGATATGCAACTCAATAACGTGAATCAACGAGTGATAGATTGATTCATGCATAGCAGACGATATTTATGATATTTACCACGATTTGAATAACGTAATCTCACTGTGTTTGCGCGAATGCTTGTCCAAGTGAATACAATGAATTAACAATAATCACGTGTGGTAGAGCTTGTCGATATTCTCATGTTACAGGCTTTCTTCTCATTTTGAGATACTTAATGTATGCCTCATGCATTGATATACAAGATCAAATTCGTATAATTATATAGATACTATACGTGAAATTAATATGTATTTAAAATAATTCCTTATACAAGAAATTATATTAGTATTTATATCCAATACGCATATTAAAAATAACATTAAAAGAAGCAGCATACTTCCTTAAGTTTTAGTAAATCTTGTGTACCTAAATGATTAATACCTATTCACTTATCAACAGGAGCTCCTACTACTGTGTCCAGTATTTCTTAACTATAAAACGTATCTAGACGTAGTCTCGAATCAAATTTTGCATGCTCTAATTGATAGTACGTACCTACTATTATATCTACTTACAATTGGAAATGTTTATGTACCTGTGAATTGCTCCAATAATATGAGGTGTACGTATATTATAAATATATTTGGTATCTTTCCTTCATGATTAGTTTTGTCCCATTTTCACTTTTACTATTCTAGTCTTCATGTCTTCGTCCGTTTCGTTTTACCTTTAACTATTGGAGCAAAGCCTTATGTTTTAATTTAGTAACAAAATATAAATTATATGAATCTGATTTACCTAGAGCCCTGCAAAAATGTTCTTGCTGGGTCTATAGCTATAGTATTGCCAGTTGATTTACGAGAATTTCTAAACTCTATTTTATTCTTTGTGTATCGATTACCTTTTGTCTTAGGTCATATTATAGTCTATTGTGGTTGTTGGCACTGTATTATTTTTATGTACAAATATTAATTTTAATGTTAGAAGTATTAACTTAGTTTTAAGTAAGGCATCTTGAGTTAAGCCCGTTCAAGTAGAGTTAAGCAGGTATAGCAAGCTGGCTGAATGCTTTTTCATAATACTAGGTATGTTTTAATTTAAAGCTGGTAAAGTTAAGTAAGAGTACTAACCATTAGTTTCAGTAGATACCTAACTGCTAAGCTGCGTTTGAAAAATAAAATTGTTGAATCGAACCAAAGAGTCAGTTTGTGCTTAGAACTCTTTGCTGTTTTTTCTATATTTCTATGCCATGTTTTCATTAAAATATGAAAACAAAAGATATCTCACCTTTTCTATATGTTTTTAAACCGATGAGAGTCTTATACATTTTATCTTATTTTTAAGAGCTAACAGTACATTGTGCATGTTCTGCAATATTGTGTAAAGTCATTTAATGTTAAATATTATTTATTTTGTCTTAGTTAAATTGTTTAATATCATTCCAAATTAAGATGTGTAAGCGGAAAATAATTACGTGAGGATATTAATATAAAATAGCATTTGATACAAAGACGTTTTATTTAACAACCTTAAATACCGACTATCATCCCAATAATCCTCTTAGAAAACTTCATACTAGCAGTATATTAGATCAGATATTTAAAATTAATTGGCTAATGGACAAGAACATATAATATTTGATATTCCCTATAGTTAAGACATACTCGTACTTCACTAAAGACCAACTGCCCCTCTACCTTGACGCATTTTTCCAATACGGCCGCAATATGGCGCAATTTACAAAATTTAATATTTCACAAATTAAGACGCATTTTGTATTTTTATTGAATAAAACAGCCTTACCTTTGAATAAACATAACAAAGTATTTAAAATCAAAGCATTATACTATGCGAATTCAAAAAGAAATTAAATTTAAAACTTTTTCAATTTGTTGAAAAAGTTTTAAAATTAATTTCTCTGCTATTAATTTCGTTGCTATCATCCCACTATAAGGACGACTGATTGTGTTGTGTGGACACTATTATACAAACTATACACTCAGACATGCACTGTATGTAAATACAACAATTACGATAGCAAAGATAATGAGGCGGTCCACCATACAAAATGTTATCAATCGCCGACAAAATTGTATAACAGCTTTAGATACTTGTGTTAAACAGAAGTCAGTCATAATTAAGTGTTTGTAAATAGCAGTCAATAAGTTTAATTTATAGTGACGTAGACACTTTTTTAACCAAAACTACTTTTAATTTATTTGTTTTTGCGTAGTCAGTGAAGAGATCTGTAAAATGTTTAGGACGTCTTCATCAAAGTTGACGGTTTTAAAAGGTTTTGAAAGTGAATTGTTCTTAGCTGCATCTATAAGGTAAGTAAAGAAAATTTTAAGTAATATTTAGCTAGGGAAATTATAGGGTGTTTCAGAAAGGGTATAGGGTGTTACAAGCAACGTTAACTATGGGGCCTGCTTTTCGAGATATCGCAGTTGCTCCCAAAGTAAAAGTTGTCTACTCAAGACTAGAACCCGCAACCTCTGGTACAGAGACAGTAAATCTGGATGCAAATCCTAACTCCAGCAAAACTTATTTATTAATTTATTTTTGTATGAATCCATTATCTAGCACTCGTACCTAAGTGCTTTAGAAAAGAGAAAAACAAAAACTGTAGATAGGTACACTTGGATTTAACTTAGTTGGTTTTAAGTAGATGGTCGAAAACGCAAGTGGTCTCGTCTGGGATTGGAACGTAGATTCGAGACAATAACATTATCTCTACAGGTCGCTCAGTGCACCACTGCAAAGGCACACAAGCGGTCTCAGTTACAAGCACCATGTGGGCCAGGCACCCCTGAGGCATGTGCCCTTCGGAGTAACTCTGAGCGAGGCTGCCGAGAAGTGGCCCGGAAGACCGGCCATCATCTCGCGCCATGAGAACAGAAGCCTGACGTTTTCAGAACTTCTAGAAGAGGTAAGTAAGAGCTCGTCGAAGTATTTAGATCTTATTGAATGTAATCGGCCATCGATTGATGCATGTGATGAGGTAAGAAAGTAATAGTAGATTATCTAGTTGGGTAGGTACTCGATGGTAATAATATCTAGGTAGTAGATATTGTTATTTAGATATGCAACACAATGTCGAGGTCATCATTAGACACAAGGATAGATAAAATAATAGTGTAGTCTTTTGTAGATTTTCAATTAAGGACCCGTTCGTTGCACTTAATTTTGGCATAATCAAGCATTTAGCTTAATCAACTTTTTTTACCATCTGTTTCAAGCAGGTTTCAAGTCAGTAGTTCTACCGGTTAGTTCTAAAATACTCATCAGAAATACTCCATGACCAGGTAGTCCACACCACATTACAGCAATGAGGTTTTCTATTAACAAACTCTCTCCAATCCAAAAAGACCGAGCAAGACCTCTTTACGCAGACATTTTCCTGCTGAAATCCTGGAAAAAAATGCAGAAATGACATTAGATCAAAATTAAAAAGTAGGTAATATTTTCATAAAAGTTGATAGTTTTAGCGGCCAGCTCTAAATTTTTGACACCAAAGAGATTTAAACTTTTAGTAGTAACCTTTTTTTTGCATCGTGTAACATTTTTTTATAGTATGTAGCAGTTTTTGGTGATCGAAGTATTGCATTGTAGACAATTTATTTAGCTAATTATACGCCTCTACTGCAGTATAGTGAAAAGTTTGTTGATGGAGGCTTGCTTCTCAGCTGTAGATTTTCTTCTTAGATGACGTCCGTTTTAAAATGCTCTCATATATTTGCCGGTAATGGACAGAATATGTATCTAACATCAAGCTAGGTTGACGGACGTGCAACTTTGCATTGCAGTCGGATAAGCTAGCTGCTTCTCTGAGAGCGTTGGGCCTAGTGAGCGGCGACCGTCTTGGCATCTGGTTACCGAACTACACGCAATGGATCGTCGCCATGATGGCTGCGGCGCGGAGTGGACTCATTTCTGTAAGTTAAGAGTGCGTTATAGCACCATTTTCCCATACAAACGTAGTTTTGGTTTAATTTCTAAACTACAGGCTGGATTTTGCTGAAACTTGATTTATATCAGTAGATGACCAATATGGAGGTTTGCAAATAGTTTTTATAATAAAAAAAATTGCCTGAAAGAAATTAGAGCGATGCGTTTTTCACGCCGAAAAAGGGGTTACTTTCAGCTGTTATTTACTTACATTATTACACTGAGTCTAACTACCTTGGGAACATCAATTATGTATTGTGATGAACTTGTCAGAAAAAAAAAAGATTTTTGAAATAGCTAATAAAATGTAGAAATGGCAGCGGAACTACGAAAAAAATTGGGAAAATAGATCTATTACGTTATAACTACAACTACATACGTAACATAATTTACTTACAAAAGACGGCTTATAAGCTTATGTTTATGAGTACATAAGTCCTGAGAACTCTCAAAACAAGCCTCAGAACATAATCCTTCTCCCTAGGTGACTTATGTTCTGATGTTAAACTTCTCTAGGTGGCGATAAACCACATGTACGGGAAACACGAGATGGAATACGCTCTGAAGAAAGTTGGCGTCAAAGCACTAATAGCACCGGGATCTCAAATAGACTGCAATTACTACAAAATACTCACTGCAATTATACCAGAACTTCCTAAAAGCAAACCAGGCGAGATTAGCCACGCAAACTTAAAGGAGCTGACATCTGTGATCCTAGTTGGCGACGAAAATTCACCGTAAGTTTACCTCATCTACCTATTAGCGTTTCCGCGTTTTCCACACTATTTTATGTTGTAAATTGCGTTTCGGGCGGAATCAATTTTCAGCTCCTAGGTATCTTTTTTTTTATTTTGGTGTCAATAATCTTGAAATGTAGGTTTTCCTATTCTCAAAATTCACAATAGCTCTAAAGTTATAAGCACTGCAAATCTCTTCAAAACCGAGTACCTACCTAACCAAAACAGACCTCTAAAAAGGCCTCTTAGGCAAATTAAGTCGCGGACCAAAAACAGTCGATAATAAAGTTAAGTTGCCCACTAATTATCCTACGATTGGTTTTCCATGAATTCAATTAATTTCAGAGGCACTTTGGACTACGGTAGACTGGTCCACTCAGCGTCGCCTGACGAAATTAACAAAGTACAAAGAGAAATGGACCTCGTCATTCCCGATTCACCGTGCAATATCCAGTACACCTCTGGGACTACCGGTTTGTATTACGAGATTTTCTATCGTAACATGTGATACAAGTAGAAGAACTGAAATACTGAAGTCTGAAAGACGCTATCGCGACGAACCAAAATGTGCCAGTGCTAGGCGTAAGTCTTAATTCCTAGGGTTTCCGTAGGGTTTGAGGGGTGGCCTTGACTCTAGAACTAATTAACATCTTCTTCTTCTTCAACCTTACGCCATCCAATGCTGAATGTAGGACTCTTGCATTGCACTCCATTCTTTGTGGTCTTGGGCTTTTCTCATCTAGTTTTTTCCTGCCACTTTGACCAGGTCGTCAGTCCATCTCATTGGTTGCCTGCTCAGGTAAAGTTATTGGAAAATGGTAGAATAATATGCTAGTTGACTCGACTGCTTACTCTACTCGTGTAGCCCAAGCTGAGGGAACTTCTGGTTATTTATTATTTATTCTGGCTTCCCTGTTTATAGTTTGTGGGGGAATCTGATTGAATTGAATTATTGTGATTAAATTGCAGGGAACCCCAAAGCGGCACTGCTCTCGCATCACAATATTGTCAATAACGGCTATGCGATCGGCCTGCGGAATGAGCTTGACTGTGGACACAAGAAAATATGTCTTCAGGTAATACGTAATACGTAACTACAGGCGGTTACATAAAGTATTGACGAGGCGTTCAACCACCCCTATAGTACGATAAGGGTCTTCGAATTGTTTAACTTTGTCATTTGATCCTGATCGAGACGGACGAAACGTAATTATCTATTTTTTTTTTATTACAAAGATAATAGAACGAATTGGTCATCATTGTATTCGAAACGGGTCGAATCGCGGTTGGTTTTAGGCAAATTTAATTACCTCATTTATCCCGACGTTTCGTCCGCGTTACAGCTGCCGTGGTCAGGGTAGGGTTTCGAATACAATAATGTTTTAAATATCGCGAGTCATAAAAAGTGAATTGGTCATCGTCCAATATAATTTAAAAAACAAAAAAATATAAACTTAGTTTGAAAAGTAAAAGTTAGACAACCCCCCCAACTTTTATGATAGCTTCAGCTCCGAAATATTGCTCACACACACACACACACCTGTGTTTCAGGTTCCACTATTCCACGTTTTCGGCGTGGTGGTGACAGCAGCGGCAGCTATGCAGCACGGAGCCACCATTGTGTTTCCATCACCGAAGTACAGTCCCAAGGCGAATCTAGAAGCTTTGTTGGCTGAGAAGTAAGTACCATTAAGGATTTTTTTTCTACATACCTAATAGGGTGATTTATACAGCCCCAGTGGGGCTACAAAGTGTAAAAGGCTGTGAAAATTTTGAATTTCCCGCCACACTGCTGTCTTCCAGCCTTAAGTACATGTATTATTTTAAATGTAGTAGTTCCCACAAAACGAAGCACTGTTCCCCAAGACACAAATTATTTTAGTTTGGGGTTCAGAGTTTACTCTAGCTATTGTTATACATATTTTTTCTGACACAATAAAAATATTTGATTTGATTTGATTTGATTTGAGTGGAAAATTCACTATATGGGTGAAGTGACCTCTCGGGTAAAGCAGCGGCTGGGGTTTAGATGGAGAAGGCTTGCCCACCAGCTATGCTCCCAGCTTTGTCGACCTAACCCACAGGAAAGACAATACCTGCTAATAACATACTTGAGGAGTAAACAACAAAACAAGAAAATGGTGGACTAGACTCTACAGGATGACTTTTAGTTAGCCAAACTTTGAGGGGTCTTTCTACTAATCAATAGCTACAAATTTTGCTAAGACGTCAAACACGAGGCCAAAAACGTATCGGCTATTCCATACGATTAGTAAAGACAGAAGGCACCTTGTAGGTAAAACCTAACGACGCTAGGATACCCCATGGTTGCTTTTAGTTACGTATAAAAAGCGTATCCGTATCCACGTATTTATATTCCTTACAAGGATACAAGAACATCTCTTATAATTCTTACTGATTCATCCAGATGCAACGTTATCCACGGCACCCCGACGATGTATATCGACCTGGTGAATGAGGCCCGAACTCGGGGCGCCACAGGACTTAGGGGCGAGATTGCCGTGACAGGCGCCGCCACCGTCACTCCGCAGCTCGTGCAAGACATGGGAACCACGCTGAATGTGGCTAAAGTCAAGGTATGTAAGTTTGACTATATCGACCTGTTTGACAACTGGTACTCAGGAAGGCACAGGGTTTCTTGCACATGCAATTCATACCGACCACGCTTTATATGGCCAAAATAAAGGTATAAAATATATCGACCTGTTGGCCAACGGCTCTGGGAGTGATCGGTGCGACAGGCGCCGGCACCCGCAGTATTTGAAAGATATGGGGCACCACACTGAATGTGGCTAAAGTTAAGGTATGACTATATCGACCTAGTGGCCAAGGCACCTGGTGTGCCACAGCATTTCTAGGCATAGAGATGTTCTAAGACTTTTTGGTAAAAAAGGTGCTCAGCAATAAAACACCTTAGACTTTGAAACTGTAGGTATTTACTCTTTTATAGAATAGGAAAATCAGTTGCATATTTATTTTCAGTCTGTATTCGGAATGACTGAAGGTACCGCGGTCAATTTCCAGTCGTTACGCGATGAGGACCCAAGTAGACCGCTGCGTTACTTGGGGCATTTACATGACCACCTGGAAGCCAAGGTAAGTAAATATTTATTGAACAGGATATTGTAAGGTTAAAAAAATCACTTGGGACAGAACTTGAACCTGCAAATTCTTGTAAACCGTGCCGTTTTTCAATATGTTTGTAGTTTTTCTATCTCCACTACTCAAAAAACTAAGAACAGTAATTTGAGGTTTTCGACTGACGCAGGGGCAGCAAAGCTCCATTTATTATTTCATGATACAAAAAAAAAAAAAAACAGTACAAATAATTCTATAAATTCACAAACACAAACAAACAATGAAAAAACAACACAAAAAACAAAAAAAATAATCACAATCACATTCGTCAAACCTTAAAAACAATAAAACACACATTAAAATATAAAAATTCAAAAATTAATTAAAGAGACCACCCCGGGACACATCCGACGCAAAGGTACCCATAATACAGCAAAGTAGATGTTTCATCTCAATTTCGTCAAAGTTCAATGTTACAAAGAGGCCAATATTGCTTTGGGAAATGAGACAGAATGAATATAGTATATTTCATTACAAGTGTGGAAAGGCTGTCATTGCAAAGAGTTCCGACAAATGGCTACCCGAGCCGAGGCGCAGCCGAAGGCGAGGGTTGACAGTCGGAACAAGTTGCAATGACGGTTCCGCACGTGTACTGAACGACTATTTTTAATACAGTTGCGAAAAAATGAAGCAATGTAATAAAATAATAAAAACACAATAAACTCAACTAACTTAACATTTTTGACTTTTCCGGTAAAATGTTCTCCGAAGCATTTTGTGCAATTATACTGAGTTCCGGTGGTGTTAATAAAAAAAACTGGGGTCGAAATTACTCATTTTGTGCAACAATCAACTATGTAAAACAAAGAAAATTTCTGAAAAATCAAAATGGCGCCAACCGTAGAATATAAGCAGAGTTTTTTTTTCTTCACCCATTCTGGTAGGCAAAGGCAACTATGCCCATACAGCCAAGTCTTGAGTAGAAGTTTTTTATTGATATGAAATGAAAATGAAATTTAATGAAATGAAACCTAACCAAACTCATTCAATCAAATCATTAAATCTGATATTGAAACAAATTAGTAGCTTCTTTTTAGAAATATACGTATTTGCATGAATCATAAAAACTTTTTTACTAAAAACTCCATGGTTGGTTTTTCTTTTTAATAGACATTATTTTGACAATTGGGAAAGAGAACGCACGAGTGCGGGAAAGGTAAAAAAAAAGCACGAGTGTATAATAGCCCACATCCCGAACGCTATACGTCCCTGCAATACGCCACTTTTTGAGCAACTGTATTAAAAACTACTTTGCTTCATCATTCGAAAACCTTATAACATTTATCTAGTCAGGCAGGTTTTGCTTCTTCAGTTCAAGCTCGTATAGGCTTATCTCGATACTAAGTTACTCTTGATCACGTGGATAAAAATATTGGTGACATAAAAATTATTGAAAATAAAGCAATATAAACACAGACCTCATGAATATTCATGAATTTTTAGGTGGTCGATGACGGAGGTAATTTGGTGCCGTTCGGCCAACCGGGCGAGTTGCAAGTGAGAGGATACTCAACCATGATAGGGTACTGGGATGACGAGAAGAAGACAAAGCAAACCATCGGTGAAGATGGGTGGCTCAGGACTGGGTACGTTTACAAACATTCAAATGAGGATCATTCAAACATCGAAATATTAGACTTCCATGTACTAAAACGGACCAAAATTTAGGAATATTACTTTTTGAATGATTAAAATCCATCAAGAAATGACAAAGTTAGGCCAGTTTAAAGTTAGGCTGTTTTAAAACGCGCCCAGATGGCCATGAATTCTATTGTGTGTCATAATAAGAAGAATAGGGTCATAAAAGCCAACCGATAGAGTATTGAGGTAGGTTACTAGGGCAGCACCATTAACCGCTATAGCTACGTGATATATTGGTTTCTTCCACAAAAAAAATCTCAAGTCAAGATTTATTTAGAACGAAAAGTGTCTGTAGCGTTTTTACTGTTTCAATCGATTATGATTTGTATTTTTAGTTGGTTTTGGACCTTATTACACCGACACTAAATCCAATTTAAGGTCGTAACTGAGTTTTGATTGGAGTTGTTTTTCAGAGACCAAATCGTGCTCTACGAAGATGGTTACAGCGAAATAAAAGGTCGTCTCAAAGACATCATCATCAGAGGTGGAGAAAATATAGCCCCGAAGGAAATAGAAGATGTCATGAGTACTCATCCAGATGTCCTGGAGTGCCAGGTATGAAAAAGACTTAGGCCCGGTTTCTGAGTTGAGAATTTTGCTAAGCAAATGGGTAAGTATCGTCCTGTCTCTGCAGATTTCTCACAAAAGAGCGTGACAGAGCGATACGTAAGTATGTGCTTAGTAAAATTCTCAACTCAGAAACCGGGCCTTACTTTAGGGAAAAAAATAATTAGGCATATTAATATCACGAAATTCACGAAACTTAATGTAGACCACAATGACTAACAGAGATATTCCATATGCTCTACTAAAAAATAGAACTTAAGTGTGTTAAGGTTTTGGATCTAGAGGGCTAAACAAAGATAGGATTTTTTGACTGCTTTTTTTTCTATCAACGCAGGCAAACGCTTAAATCTCAAAAACACCTGTCAGTTCGATAGTAAAAGTCTTTTCCATAGTTTTTTCCGAGATTTTGAGTTTGACCTAATTGATCCAGTGCCGGATTAGCAGGAGTAGCAAATGCTACGGGCCCCGCACATTTGGGGGCCCCGCGCGCATTCTGACTGAAAAAAAAATCTATTTAGATATTTCTATTTAGATTTTTTTTTTTTTTTGTACAAACGACAAGGACCATGAATTTGCATATTTTATATCGTTTTATTTTTTAAGCGGAAAATATTAAACTGTATACTCAAGGTGAACAAGCACCGCCAATGAAAAAAAATCATATCTTCTTTTGGGATGCGTTTTTTGCTAAAAACGAAGTCGCGCGCGTCATGGGGCCCTAGATAATGGATGGAACATTTTAAATTGAGTTTAAATCCAGGAAAGTTTTTTGTAACAGTTTTGTATTATTTCATACCATAAATTGATAACCTAATAAAAAAAACCTAGGGCCCCTTGATAGAATTTGCTACAGGCCCCGCGCTGGGTTAATCCGGAACTGAATTGATCGACCCCTCAAGTATGACAGGGCCGGTCTGCAACAGCCTGTATTTGAGGCCCATTACTGATTCATACATTAGGTACATGTTTACCTACCTCTTTGTTGCAGGTGTCTGATGTTTACCTACCTTTTTGTTGCAGGTATTTGCGGTGAGCGACGACCGTCTCGGCGAGGAGGTATACGCGGCCGTGCGGCTGCGAGAAGGCACCGACTTCGATCCCGAACGGCTCTCTCGCCACGTGTCGGCGACGCTGGTCAAGTACAAAGTGCCCAAGGTCATAAAGAGAGTGGAAACTTTCCCGAAAACGGCCTCCGGAAAAGTTCAGAAATTTAAACTTAGAAGCATGGTGGAAAGTGGCCAGCTGTGAATTTTACAGTGTTTCATGTGAAGTAAACTCGAGTAGTTTTAGTTTTAAAAGTAGTCCTCATGAATTTTAATGTGAGTTCCTCAAAACTCGTAAGTCCGTTATATTTGTATGCTTTATTTTGTTTTTTATTGACTGCCACCTTTTCACTTTTCAGATTTGAAATAAAAATAATCGTAAGTTCCATCGTGAATCATTTGACAACCGTTGTTTTTTTTCTACAGCTTGGGTACCAGAAACCCGTGCTAGAGAAATTCGCTTACTAGTGTAGACAGGTGAAGGTGAAGTACCTATGAAATAGGATCCGACTGAACGGACTAAATATAGGTACCTACTTTCAACAAGTAGGATTGAATAAAATAATCTGAAGGCTTAGAACGCGGGCCATTTTGCCTAATCTCAACTGTCACCTTAGGCCCGGTTTCTGAATTGAGAATTTCACTAACCAAATGCTTAAGTATCGTTCTGTGACATTCTCTTGTGTGACATCTGCTGAGACAGGACTATTCTTAAGCATTTGGTTAGTGAAATTCTCAATTCAGAAACCGGGCCTTAGCCACTTAACACTACTGAGGTGACAGTGAACAGTGGCTAAGGTGACAGTTCAGAGTAGGCAAAATGGCCCGCGTTCTAAGCCTTACTGGAAGCCAGGTTTAAACAAAGCTTCACTGTTTGCAAAAGAATAATCACAAAGTACCTAAAGTTTTTGGTATGCATTAAAAAAAAAAAAAAACCACAGCGTATGGCATTGTCCTTTATCTGAGCAAATAAACTCTATGTAATCTCTTATGTCAAGGTGCCACAAACGGAACATTTACGAGTATTACATGAGAACGCTGATATAGGCCCCTATATAAAAACGCCCAAATGTCTAAAGGATTTATTCGTACTGACAACGCTGTAAAATGTGGAGTTTAATCGCGGTTCCTCTCTTGTTCGTGATGTGTGAGTGAAGCCTCTTTATTTGCTCTTAGATTTTTTGCAAGGATTTGAGTTTTGTTTGAGCATTTCTTTGTAAGCGACATCAACTTTACTGAATAAAACCTTTTCCGCTGCGGGTATATCTTTGATATATTTTTGTATAGTGCTCTGTTTAATTTTTCTTTTTGTTATACGATTTTTTTTTTCATTGACAATGTTTGTCATCGACAATGTTTCCTGTTAACACTGTTAAAATGCAAACCACACTCTAGCGTCTTACGAAGTTTTATAGCTCGATACCATCGATATCGATGCTCGATACACGTATTTAAATTAAAAGAGTGGGATAGAGATATGATATCCATGTAGATATGGCGCTCTTGCTAAGCCAGCAGAAATTACCAAATAGGGCATACAAAAAATCGATCGTCAACTAATATTGGTTAGTGGTACGATGAGCCACAGTCTAGGGCACCTACCGCATGGTAGCTCTTACCTCGCGCGGCATAAGGGCGCCAATCGAACAAAAAGGAGTATCCTAAAGTGTGGCTGACTGTAAATATTTTAGACATGATGTTGTCATTAGGTCTGTGCGACGGTGATGCGGAGCGTGATGCTGATCACGACGCGCGACTTCGATTTTATCACGGGTATGTGAACTTTTTTAACCCGCCATTGGTGACGTATACAAGGTGCTATAAAAGTGTTATACAACGTGTTACAAAACATCCTAACTCTTTTACAGGGTGTAACCTAACGGTCAACAGAATGTCAATTCTGTAAAAAAAAGTAGAATAAAACATTTTTTTACTTTATAACCTCAAAATTGAAAAAAAAAAATAACTTTTTTGTTCTTGGTAGCTCAAATTTAAAAATATGTTTGTGGGTGTAGGTGCATTTGCATAGGTTTTAGTTGTTAAAACATTATGAAAGTCAATGAAAACAATATTAAAAAAATACTTTTCTCCCGCCACAGCGTTCACATTTTATTAATTTAAAAATCAACGGAACGTCATAGAGCAAAAAAAATATTTAGTTTGTAATCCCGGGTGCTATTACCCTGTAAAAAGAGTTAGGTGCTTTTGTAACACCTTGTATACTACTGCAAATGAGTTAGGACCTTTTGTAACACGTTGTATGTCGTGGATGAAAAAAGTTGGATTCATTTTTTACATGCCATCGATTTGCCTTGTGATTTCGAGTAGCTGTCTCATTTCACCTTGAATATACATAAAAAATATTATATAATCCTGAATAATGTTTTTTATTATGACAGGGTAGCTTACCTACATTAGATGTTGCCTACTTTGAAGAAGGATAATTGTGTCGTCGACATATTACACTGAAAGGCTTTCCCAGACCTATCTCTAGGACCAGAAAAGTTAGGACAACTCTCAACTCGCTCAACTCTACTACAGGGCAATTTTTAAATAGCTTTATTCCTGAAACACGTCAACTTCTAAATGTGATTTCCAATAACTTTTGTACTACGACTTTTCGAAAAGCTCTATACTTTTTATTTATTGAACGTTTCTGAGCGCTTTCGTGTCACTTTCCAGCCTCTCCTGTTCCTATTTGTTACTACGAGCCGCAAATTTCGCCAATTTTTTTTGTATTGTTTAATAAAATTTCCCTTTCAGCAAAGTAGTAGAACAAAGGTTGTTGGTAATCACAATTAGAAGTTGACCTCATTCAGGAAAAAAGCTATTTCAAAATACGAGCGCTGTATACGGCATTTAATATTCGGTTTCGAATGTGGGACTTGTTGTCATACGTTAAAGTTTAATTTAGTTCGTGTTCGCGATGAGTGTTACGAGAAAGTAAATAAAATTTTAAAGTTAAACAAATTTTCGTTTGCTACGTTTTTTTTGGCTAAATCACAGATAAGTTCACCAACCGAGTACGAATAAACGTTACAATTAGAGCTGGGTGTTTGGTAAGGGGGCGTCCATAAATTACGTGAGATGTTTAAGGGGAGGAGGGGGTTGAGTCAAATTTCATGTAATCTTACGTTTGAGAGAGGGGGGGTCTCGGTAAATATCACGCAATTTTATTCTGATCGAAACAAAAAAAAATTATACAAGTTTGGTCCATTTAATCCAGATTGTACATGCTTAAGATTTAAGTAGGTAGGTATTCTATTGTTAAATTTTTATTAAACTTATAATTAAACTCTCAGCAATATTGATTACTAGTCTTAACTAGTCGTAAATAAAAGCACGAAGCAATTTATTTTTTCTTTTTGCAATAACAATCCAACGCGTTTACGTAAGAAACCCACATTTTGAAAAATCTCACGTGCGATTGGGTGATGGGGGAGGGGGTTGAATAAAATCTCACGACATCTCACCAGGGGGGGAGGGAGGAACAGAGCATTAAAAAAAACACCTCACGTAATTTTTGGACGCCCCCCTAATTAGGATTGCTGAGGGGTTGTTGCCTATGGCCCTCTTGCTGTGAATGGAGGTGTTACTAGGCGCGCTGTATTTGTGCGCGCTATTGTCTGTAATATTATTTCTGGTGCAATAAAGAGTTCTGTTGTATGTATCTAAGGATCTAAAACGTTTGCTAAACTCCAGAAGTCGGGCAGGACGACGAGAAAATATAGAATAGTTATTTAGCAAGAATACATATAAGTAGCCAGTAGAGCGGAGAAGGACTAGGCAGTGGCGTAACAATAGGGTGGCGGGGCAGGCAAAATGCCACAGGCCCCCGACCCAAGAGGGCCCCGGCCCAAGAGGCCGCGAGCTCAAAAAAATTTTTTTTTTTACATTGTAAATGTTTGCATAAATGCCTGCTGGTTTCCTCACGATGTTGTTCCTTCATCGAAAAGCTAGCGAATAGTATGAATAAATGATGAGATATTATGTTATATGGATGAATGTGAAGTCCAATACGCATTGGGCTAGCGAGGGGACTACAGACCATTCGCTCTCGCCTAAGAGAGGAAGCCTATGGCCATTAGTGGGTCATAACACGTATTATACAAAGTGTAATTTAGTACGCTGAAAATCTCGAAGTTTATTAAAATTAAACTGAGTACAACGTGACGATTTTTACTGATAGGGCCCCATCAAAAGAATTTGCCATGGGCCCCAGATGGTATAGTTACGTCACTGGGACTAGGTCTTTGTTAATCTCGGCGAGTGAGGGATGAGGTAAACACAAAGGCTTCTCGGTCACCGGTCGTCGTGACCTCGGTTTAGGCGAAATAAGGTTATAAGTAAGTTTAGGTTATAAGTCAGTAAGGCCATATTATGGAAAAAGTACTTTGTTTTGGTGTCTACAGGGTGCAATCGAATTCGATAGCAGAACTTTGTAGTGATCACTAGACAGCCTATTCAAAATTCCGCTGTCGACTTAGAGTGCACTCTGTAGTATGCGTGCCTTTCGCGGGTCTGTCGGCGGTCTTTTAACACCCTGTATCCCTACTTGTATCATTTGTTGTTGGTAACATACATTAAATTATTATAACCTACTAGCAAATCTATAGCTACAGTCAGATTATCTGGTATCAACATCTTTCAGATCCCTTGAGCACTATACAGAATTGCCAATACGCGACGCGGAGAAAATATTCGAAACGACATGGTACGACAACAGTCGCGATACAGTAGTGTATACCCATGGCTATCTGGGTAAGTCGTTTTGTATCATTACTTGTGTATCTTTTCATACTTCGCTTTCATAGCTTTTGAGATTTAAACCGGCTGTCGTAGGTACAGTCGGCCACACGCTAGGATACCCCTTTTTGTTCGATTGGCGCCCTTATGCGGCGCGCGGTAAGAGCTACCATGGGGTATCCTAGACCGTACATATGAAGTTTGTATATGGAGTGTGCATCTTTTTCCTGAGGCTAATAATCTTCCTTACTAACGGCTGCTTGCGCCTTCTAACCATTTTCACAGCATCTGAGTCACTTCTATAACTGATATTTTCTTTACAATTTGATGTAAGTAAAACATTTACTTGGTGCCAATGTAATCAACAT
The DNA here is from genome assembly GCA_949319315.1 of Zelleria hepariella. Lineage (NCBI taxonomy): Eukaryota > Metazoa > Arthropoda > Insecta > Lepidoptera > Yponomeutidae > Zelleria > Zelleria hepariella. The sequence goes on along the minus strand of OX439389.1, from coordinate 8,597,081 downwards.
GAATCCTTTAGCATGAAAAATACCAGTGTAAGAAACTGAAGAACTCGTGATTTTTTACGATGGTATATTTTAATTTAGTACCTAAGTATTTTGTAGGTATGAGATTATTCAAAAAAGCAACTTGCAATTGTTTAATGCTCTTTTTAACATGCTCATCATTAATCTGACAAATCACTGTTAGCTACTCATCTTTACACTTAATAAATTTTAATGAAACTTAGTTGGTAGAGTAGTGAATTACCCATTTAAGTGTCTTTCAGGGCGTCCAGAAGGCAACGCAGTGGTGTCGGTGATCGGGGCCTACCTGCAGCAGAATAAAACCAACGTGGCTCTGCTAAACTGGGAACATCTGGCGGCGAATGTGAGACCCAGCATCGCCAACTCCTATACCAACTGGGCTGCGCCGAACGCAAGAAAGGTTTGAATAACAGTAGAGAGATACGTGGTACAGGTAGCGTCACGAGTTATGAGCGCTGACCTTGAATGCGCAGAACTCATTTTTTGGGTCTGTTTGGCGAGGGACGAGGGGGGCGACGGAGAGGCGCGATCGCTGGCGAGCGCGGGCGCGTGATTGGTGGATCAGTCGCTCTAGCCTCGGCGTACAGTCGCACACATCGTTTTTTTATTTCCTCGCAGAAAGAATTCCGAAACAAAATGTTTTAAAAAGAAAGTTCCGAAAGATTAAAAAAAGTTATTGAGAACAATACATATTGGATTGAGATTATTCTTCATTGATTGTACACCCGTTTTATCGTAATGTCCGAATACTTGTATAGAAAACCATTTAAAATATAACGAGAGCAAAATCCGCAACGAATTCTTTAAATCGTTAAGTTTAGTCAGTTTCTCCGAATTTTATAGTATCTCACTCAACTATAGTTCAGCTCAGCGTCAGTCTTAGATCCCGCGTGGATATTAGACATTTTGCGCGCGATTGTACACACTTGCGCAGAAATCCCCACCAGTTTCGTCGAGCGCTCATAACTCGTGACGCTACCTGTGGATACGAGGTAGAGGTAGATAGGTAGAGAAGACTTGGTAGATCAGTGATATCATGGCTACAAAACCTGTGCAAATGCTCCCAGCAAGGTACCGGCTCATTATTTCTTTTGGCAGCTTTGAGGGATGAATCGTTAGATTGGTTAAGAAATAGTTAAACCGATTACCAACCTCCGATAGAACCTCAGCCCCTCTACCCTTGACGCATTTTTCCAATACGGCCGCAATAAGGCGCAATTTACAAAATTTTATATTTTACATTTTAAGACGCATTTTGTATTTTTATTGAATAAAACAGCCTTACCTTTGAATAAACATTACAAAGTATTTAAAATCAAAGCATTACTTTGCGAATTCAAAGAGAAATTAATTTTAAAACTTTTTCAATTTGATCGCAATAGCGTCAAGGGTAGGAAACAAAAATACTATATTTATTAAAAAAGGTACAAAATTAAATGGCGGTGGTGTTATCGCTAAAAGCGATTTCGTCAGAATGTCACAAAATAACAAGCATAGAGGGGAAAATGTTACTGAAATTAACGTGCCACGAAATACTTAATTCCAAGAATCATCGACACGAGGCGCGCGGAATTAAAATGAAAAAATAAAGTAAAGTATGTAATTAAAAAGGCCGCATCGGACATATTATTTTCTACGTTTGAATCGTAAAAATAAAGCCCACGGGCTGAATTTATTGGACAAGTACGTTTTTTCCTATTCAAGAGGTTTCGGGTTTCTCCTATCAACAAAATTATTTCCTTGTGCGAACAATGCCATTTGCTTGGAATGAACTTTCCTAGTCCTTACGATTTTCCCGCGATTTTTCCGACCTTAAAGGTTTGACTTGGAGTCATCACAGTATGGAAACAACGCCACGGGCGTCAAGAAAATAATAAATTAAAATAAACAACCAGAAATAGAGTTTTTCATACACTTCAAAATTTGTTTTGCTGCCAGGTGGGTCAGATTTTGGCCAGTAACTTTTTCAGGCTGATGGATCTGTATGATGTCTGATGGATCTGATAAATATCAATAAAAAAATATAAGTTTTCAGGAACCTAGGTCTATGGTACACATTATTAATAGTGGTTTTAAAATCCGCAGCTCGGGGTGAGATTCGCCGACGTTCTCCTGATCTTGGAAGGTAGTGGTTTCCAACTGCAAAGGACTCACTTGGTGGGACATTCCCTTGGGGCCCAACTATTCGGCATCGCTGGGAACACCTTAGCGGCCAAAGGAGTCCAAATGCCCTGGCAAGTTCATACCATTTATAGGCAAAACTAGCGCCGCCAATGAAAAAAAAAACATATCTAGGATCTGAAATCTAAACCTTAGGTCCTAAAAATAGTTAAGCCTAGGGATTATCATTTGACGCTTCGTTTTTAGAAAAAAACGCATCCAAAAAGAAGATTTTATTATTTTTTAATTGGCTGCGCTATTTGTGCCTATAGTTCACGTGTTGAAAATGTTTAGCAAAAGAATACCCAATCGTGTTTTTGATGGTCGAAAAATTATATTTTTTTCTGGTTGTCAGTGGATTTGTTTTGAGAAAATATGGCGGCACCAGCATAAAAATAGCAGTGAGGCTTTGACAATGAAATGCATGCCTTGGAAAGGACAGATTTGTACTCTTCGCCATGCTTTACCTATTGTTCCTTTTTTAACGCAATCCGCCTGTTTTTTTTCCATTCTTGCTAAGTGATAATAATGTCAATAAACACGAGTACCATTTCAGCCTACATAGACAAATAAAACAACTAACAAAAGTTACTGCGAGAATATTTTTTATGAAAAAATATTCAAACACCTAATAAACACATGCCCCCTTAGTACGCGGGCCATTTTGTCTACTCTCGACTGTCACCTTAGCCACTGTTCACTGTCACCTCAGTAGTGTTAAGTAGCTAAGGTGACAGTTGAGAGTATAGTAGGCAAAATGGCCCGAAGGGAGCTGGAGAGCTAATTATGTCGTCGCAGTACCTAAATAAATTGTTCCAGGAATATTTAGGTTACCTACAGTCTCTGGTCATAGGAATAATTTTACTTGAAATATGTTTAGGTCTAATGAAATATTTTATGGATTAATGGGCCTCTTCTATGTAGGTGTTGCTATTTTCGAAATAACCTTTCCAGTCTTCCCAATAGATAAGGTGGCGCGTTGAGATGGGTCAGTGGGGGGATATTCTAACTATTATAAGAGAAAGGTAAATCTGATCTTAAGAACCATGACACAGACTTGAAGAAAATAAAAACTGCATACAAAGATTTAAAAAAAAAGTCATGCATCTATCGTCTTTTATTATTTTCATAAAATTTTGACCGTTCAGTTGAAAACCGTGCCTAAAAAAAAACTCATCAAAGTAAAAAAAAAAACGTCAAGTGCGAGTCGGACTCGCGCACTAAGGGTTTCGTGCTGCTATACAATTTAAAAAAATCTGGTATACGGACCCTCATTTATACATTCATTTATTTTGATTTTTATTGAAATTTGCTTGTATTTATAGTTCTCGAGTTTTTGTAAATTGGCACACTCGCGCGACGTGGAGTAGGTTAACTATTTCGTGTCGCACTCCCGCCGACCCGTCGAAACCCAATATACGTGTAGGTTCAATAAGACTAAAATTATTCGCAGGATAACTGGGCTGGACCCGGCGAGCCGGGATTTCGAGAACAAACCCCTGGGGGTGAAATTGCATGCTGCCTCCGCACTGTTCGTGGATATAGTACACTCGGACCCCAGTCGACTAGGCTACCGGCGGGCGATGGGCACAGTTGACTTTTGGCCCAACTTCAAGCCTGGACAAGTAAAGCAGCCGGGCTGCGAAGCGCCCACCACCACTTTCTCTTTAGATGGTTGGTATTTTTTGTGGGAAGGACCATTAGGTACACTCGGACCCCAGTCGACTGGGCTACAAGCGGGCGATGGGCACGGTTGACTTCTGGCCCAACTTCAATCCTGGTCAGGTTAAGCAGCCAGGCTCCGAAGCGCCCACCACCACCTTTTCTTTGGACGTTTGGTAGTCTCCTCCACAGGCGAAAAGTGTTCGCGCATACCTGGCATACTAGTTTAATAATCTATTGAGTGCACACTGTCAGAGAGCTTAAAAGGAGGCCGAGGGCCAGGGCAGCAACGGGAAAGGCAAATTGTCTCAATATCTCAAGTCAGGGTACAGTATAATAAGGGCCAAATAAAGACATTTTCTGCTAGGTTGGTATTCGTCAGTCAGTAGGTATAGGGAGGACCGTATCAATTCGAAATTTTTTGATGTTTGGGGATTCAAGTCTTTAGGTATGCGTGCTGGCTGTGTATGAGTGGTACATGTATGTTATTGATTCTTCCAAATTCCCTCAACCGGGAACATCCAATAGCGAACAATCGCCGGATGCCTCCCACTGCAGCAGTAAGGATTTTAAAAATCTCCATAATTGAATTTCGTATAGTACTGTTCCAGTACACTGGTAGCTGAAATGTTTTCTAAATTATTTCCTCCACATCCTACGTTCGTTGGAAAGAGCCATTTTCAATTTATAACTTGCCTTTGTCGTATTTTGTATCAACAGCAATTTTATCTTTAGTATACTTTTTATCTTCTAAGTATATATTTTTCGCCGATGGCCTGTTTTCAACTGACAGATGGCGCTCATAGGCGTGGTCATAGAAGAACCTGGACTTGGCTGTCAAATTTCGCTTACACAGATTAATAATACCTTTTTAGCGACTTTTGACAGCCGTGAAAACGCCTCATTGCTCCATCATAAATGTAAAAAAAAACCCCAACGAGTAAAAATAATGGGAAATGGTAGATTATCCGAAAATACACAAAGGGCTACGACAGCACTGCGGTCTTACCATCAAATAACTTTATGCAGACGCACAAAAGTATTAGAGTTAATTATTATTCTCACACAATGGTAGTCCTAAATGCGACTTTGATAAACGGAAGGGTGTTTTGGAAAAACAACCAAGGTCACATTGAACAAATTTTACAGGAAGTAAATAAAATGGAAATACCACTCAAATAACAATAGAACAACACTCGAATCTTGAACCCATGTTTAGACCGGACATTGGTTGTTTTTGCTCCTTAAAGTTCAAAGAGCAAAAAATTTTTTTTTTAAGAATATGACCTTGGTTGTTTTTCCAAAACACCCTTCGGTTGTATTGCACCAAATGGCCCAATCACCTTAAAAAATCCACGTTTTATTTTTCTAGATATTTGTAATCACAACCGATGTTGGGAGCTACTTGTCGACGCACTGAAGTACCCAAACTCGATCATTGGAAGCTACGCCAAAAACTATAGGACTTGGAAAAACTACTCGGACATAGACCGACATGCTGTGACCTTAGCTCTGGGTGATCGGAATCTTAACACGTAAGTGAACATCTCTAACATAGTATATAACTTCTATAAATTATGCATTTAAAATACCCCCGACATTTTCGCTTCAAATTAACATATCTCATAAACGGTTCTAAGAACACTAGCTACAAAACCTGCTTTAAAAATATTTAAAAAAACCGCATCCATAACGGTTCACCCGGTTAAGAGCTACGGTTACAGTGCTACAGACAGACACACAGACACACGCACTTATCGGTCAAACTGATAACATCCCTCTTTTTATGTGGGGGGTTAAAACAAAGTTGCTTTCCGCGTCTGTCTGTCTGTTTGTTAATCCGTTAACTCCTCCCAAACTACGCAACGGATCAAGATATGGTTTTGAAGGGTTTTCCACGAGTGGTTTTTATGTAGTGCACTTTTTTTTTCTTCTAAAGAGCACCCGTGTGAAGCTGGGGCGGGTCGCTAGTTCATTCATTAATTCTGGCTGGCTCAGCGACCCAAAGTGGATCTTGGCCTCCGCAACCAAAAGACGCTAACTCTCTCTGTCCTGCGCTAACTCCCTCCAACCCTCCACCTGGAGCTCGCACAGGTCTCTCTCTGCAGCATCTTTCCAGCGATATTTGGGACGTCCGACCGGCCGACGCCCTACGGGACGTCCCTCATATGCTCTCTTCGCAGCCCGATCTTCTCCCATTCTCTCGATGTGGCAGAGCCAGCGGAGTCTTGCGGATTTAGTCTCTCCGATTATGTTTGGCTCGGCCAGCAGGTTTTACAGGTCGGCGTTCTTGCGGATCCTCCATGAGCCACTTGGGTCGCTAGTTACAATATAATAAGAAGCATGTGAGAAGTTGATATTTTGTGTGCTGAGGCATGACAGCTATACAAGGTGTTACAAAAGTACCTAACTCTTTTTACAGGGTAATAGCACCCGGTGATAGGGATCACAACCTAAATTTTTTTTTGCTCTATGACGTTCCGTTGATTTTTAAATTAATAAAATGTGAACGCTGTGTGGGGGGAAAAGTATTTTTTAAATATTGTTTACATTGACTTTCAAAATGTTTTCAAAACTCAAAGCCATGTAAATGCATCTACACACACAAACATATTTAAACACTAGCTTTTGCCCGCGACTTCGTCCGCGCAGACTTAGTTTTTTTCCCGTTATCACAATAAAACATAGCTTATAGCACTCAGCAATAACGTAGCTTCCCATTAGTGAAGGAATTTTTATAATCGGATGAGTAGTTTTGGAGATTACCCCCTACATACGTACATACTTACAAACTTTTCCTCTTTATAATATTAGTGTTGATAGCTAGTGCCCACGACTTCATTCACGTGGCTAAAAGAAAAAGGATAAACGTGGTGATTTTGCAAATTGTACCTAGCATATTTTTTACCACTTAATAGGTATGATGTACTTAAAACACACCCCCTGCACTATCAAAGCGTTGGCCCGAGATTTCGCTCCCGTGGATCACGCGTTGTTTTCTGCTTCTTCCAAACTGAACGGAGCAAAGATGCAGATACCTACTGTTATAGGCGTCTAACTGATTTAACGCGGGTTACCTACATTTCAAGAAACACTCAAAGATTATCTTTTCTTTTTAGCCCTATCCTATTATTTTGAGTCCGCTAATCTGCTACTCCTTATTGCAAACTTTCAGTCTGGGTTGTCTCTGTTCAGTTGGTCTCGCCCCAAGTCTTCGTGCCTTTGTGGTCGTTGTGGACACTGCCTCTACCGATGTTAGAGAGCCCTAATGCGTAGTTTGATACCCAAGTACATCTCGTTTGCTTGCGCTGTTTGGTGAATGAATATTTATCAGCATTCGCTGCAGTACGTCACAGGTCTCAACATCTCTCTGGCGTTCAATAAAACAGTAAAAGATCTCCAACAGAGCTAGTTAGCGTCACCTACTCGTATTATAGGCACAAAGTTACTTAACAGAGAAAAACTTTATGATATTTTTTTTTATTTTTTATTTAAATCATACCATTTCAAAGAGAACGATCGTAATAATTGGGTTCTGACACCAGAAAATATGAGATAATATCAGGAGATACTTAACCATATTATTTCTATCACATTGAATAGAGTTTTTTTCTATGAGCTACTCTTCTGAAACACCCAACGCCTCTTCTTAGCATCTGCGATGCCATAGTCTGAAACAACCGTTTTGAATCGTCGGTCTTATTCTTCTTTCGTGTTGAAAGTGTCACACAAACACGTCGCGCTGGGGTTGCCTCCAGGAAATCCGATAAGCTGCACTGTGGAGCACCAGGACTGGTATGACGACGCGAAGTTGTCGGTATGGTTTAAGATTGGAATAAAACATCTCTTCTGGCTCTATTTCTCACATATCTTTCATGCGGGCAACACCACCACGCAGGCGGTTCAGGGATTTTCAGATGCTCCAATCTTCTCGTCAGTCTGAAGTATGTGGAAAGCCTATCCGAGTTGTCAACAACGAATAGGCGACTATGATATTATGTAAAAGTGCACCGGTCCAGTGTCCATTCCTAGGTACTTACTTAATGGAAATAAAGCGATCATGGTACTAATGTTACACTATCAATGGCTGATGTTATGCGCCTATGGTCGCTCGGGACTCTACACTTGCACGGTACGCACAGCTGATTTTTTGGTCAGAACATCGTATCTTTATTTTTTTTCGAGGTCTGGTGCATCCTATGAATCAATTCCCTGAATAACCAGCAATCAGCAATGCACTCAACGGACGTCCCATCTCGTCTGGCCAAAAGATCTCAGGATGCAACCGCAACTTTGTAAAGAGCTTTGATAAACCTGCTGGATGCAGAGTTTTTAAAGTAAGGATTTATTGGCTCTTTCAGATTGTAAGTAGCTATCACTGAACTTATGTTTTTTGCCTGTTTTGAGTAATTAAACTTGTAGATTTTTCCTTTATTGCTTTGTTGATATACCATTTTTGTGACAGTGACGGATGACAGCGATAATTAAAAACAACTTCTTCACTGTTGTGCATCGTTTGAGTTTTGCGGCACATGGGCCTGTTTGGTGCATTAAAATTCACCGTTGTTCAGTTTTCGATGGATTTACGAAAGTAAATAGCTCAACGCTACGTGATGACAGAGGGTCTTTGGTAAATGGTTGTGTCGTTCACTTTTATACAAATAGCCACTATATGATAATCTTTGTGTGTTTATTTTGCTCCTAAGCACCAAAGCGTGATAATATGTAGCCTATATGTTATTCTGATGTCTCAGCTATCTACATTCCAAAGTTCATCCAAATCCGTCCAGCGGATTCAGCGTTATAAGGTAACAAACACACTCACTCACTCACAAACTTTCGCATTTATAATATAAGTAGGATTTGAGCTAATACCAAAATAAAAAAAGTTATGATTTTTTTCAATTTTGAGGTTATAAAATAAAAATAGATTTTTTCAACTTTTTTTTACAGATTTGACATCCTGTTGACCACTAGGTTGCACCCTGTAAAAAGAGTTAGGATGTTTTGTAACACGTTGTATTGACTTGTCTTTTGTCTACGCATTCTGTAGAGACAAATGTACCTAAAATGCCAATAAATTCAAATAAAATTCACAAAAACTTCGTCAAAAAATAAAACAAAGTCAATAAATTATGAAAAAAAAAAAAAAAAAAACATTTCAAAAGAAGTGTCAAAAAAAAACAAAGTATTTGAGTAAAGTATTAAATTTTTATAGAACTTATTTTGATTTATTTTATTTATTGACATGTTTTGCATGAATAAATAATGTACATGTGAATAATAAAAAAAAGATTATGTTTTAATAAGTCTATGGTCGCAAGAGCGTGGGTCACGCCACGCGCGACCGGCGGACTACGAAATATTCGTTGTCTACGTCGTAGCGTAGAGGGTGCTACGGCGTTTATTAGCTACGTATTGGTTTGTAGTAAAAGTATTTTTTTTATTAGCACTTTATTAGGATAACTTATAACGGAAGATGCTTTTCCATACTTTAATTACAAGACGTTAGGATCGTTACTGGATTTAAAGTGTGTCTCAGAAAATATAAGATCTGTCAGAACCGTTACCCAATCGAAATAATGTTACCTTGCTCGTTTTAGAAGTGTTTCAAACAAGTTTATTTTTGCAGATTATCCGGAAATTACTTTTTCACTACGAATAGCAAGAGTCCCTTTGGACTCGGTGAAAAGGGGCTGTGAAAACCAGTAAATGTGAGGCTGTAAACATGTGATCGATCGATTTGTCGGCAGAACTCTATGGAACAAAAATAAAAATATTGTTTAAATATAAAAAAGGGACACCAATAAGAATAGTGGCATTAGCGGGGGATTCCCTTTTTCACAATGGATCGTAAAAAGAATGCAGAGATCACAGAACAGTATAACGTAACTTAAAATAGAAAGATATTGACATACCCGTTATAAGTGTTTATGTCAAGGTACCATTATTTGTTATTGCCAAAAGATGATCGAAATGTTCTTGTTTATTGTTCACTCTACTTAACAATAATAATTTAACTGTAAGTGTCGCAGGGATATTGTCAATCCATTGATATTTTTATACTTTAAGTAATGAAATTATAAGTGCACGAAACTTTGTAAGTTTTATCTTTATTTTTATTTACCATCCTAACTAAGTAGTCCACAGGAAAGACAAATACGTTCAGAGACAACTACGCCGCAGTTTTCCTCACGATGTTTTTACTTCACCGTTAGCGTTACCCTACTCAAGTTGTCGCTTCACCCATGGATGGATAGTATGATCTACAGTGTAATTTTTTTAACAGCTTTTTTCCTAAAACACGTCAACTTTTATGTGATTTCCAACCATTTTTTTTTTGCGATGTAAAACAAAAGTTGTTGGAAGTCACATTTAAAAGTTGACGTGTTTCAGGAATAAAGCTATTTGAAAATTGCCCGTTATAATCATCTCATTAGATACATAGATAGATAGATAGAGAACACTAGAACGTACCTAGATACAAGGGCCTTAGTTTATCTTGGTATTTTAACAAATTACCGGAGAGTATACGAAATGTCGACAATTTACACAGTTTTAAACGCAAACTTTTCAATTTCTTACTAGAAAAAAACTATTAAAAGGTGACGGCGTTCCTAAACGAGTATGCAATGGGTCCGATTAACTGATAGGTAATTATATCGTGAATACTTTTATCTTTGTCATGCCTAATTGGTAAAATTATATTGATACTTATACAATAAGAACACCTTTGTCCTACATATAATTTATGACAATAAAATGAATTTGAATTTTGAATTTGAATTTGAATATGAGACTTAAGGTCACCTTGCTTTCAGCTTCTGCACTATAACTTAGACGAGGTAAATACGAATGCTTTGTCATGGTAAATAGACTGGCCTCCAAAGGGAATTTCAGATTGAGAGAGAATAACAAACACTGTTAGATAAGGGTAACTTCATTACATAGAAGTATTTACACAGGTCTTACCTGACCTAGTTGGTCAAAAACCTGAGTTCAAGCGTAATAAGTTATTATACAGGGTGCTAAAAGACCGCAATTTTAACGTCGGTTTTATTAAGAAATATTCATAATTTTGATATAGCTTCTTAAAAACATATGTTAAGAACTAGATACTGAATACATTTCTGCAAAAAAAAAGTTTTGAAAAGTCCGATTTTGAACCTCATTATCTCGGAAACCGTTGATTTCCCAGGCATAGTTCCTTGGGCAAAAATGTTTCTTATGATGAGGACAATACGTGGTTTCCCGCTTTGTTGGCGGTCTTTTAACACCCTGTATAATTTATATTTTATAACTAACATTCAATGGTTGATAGCAGCGAGAACACCTTCGCCTTTGGATACTGTCGCTGAACTTGGACTTGTAGAAAATAAATATATTCCAGTAGATTTTTTGGTATCACAACCAGTCCTTCTGCAGTCTATCACGCATGAAAAATAAGTATAATTGATTCTGCAAATTGATTCGGCCTTCACTTCAATAGCTTTATTAGGATTTTTCCGAGGGAAACAATTTTAAGTAAGTAATAAAAAAAATTTTTGGTTAAAATAAATCTGACCAATCTTGGGTGTGGGTATTAATTTCTACCTGTTACGAATGACTCTTTCTATCCCTATCCGCCTATATCTACACTAATATTATAAAGAGGAAAGATTTGATTGTTTGTGTGTTTGTTTGTATTGAATAGGCTCCGAAACTACTGGACCGATTTGAAATTATTTTACCATTAGAAGCTGACATTACCCCTGATGAATATAGGCTACTTTTTACCCCGGAAAAATGATTAATTCCTACGGGAAAACGGGTAATAGGACAACGGGTAGGTAGTAAGAATTATCCTTCCGTACTATCTTTTTCACATAACTTCTAAACGGTTGAACCGATTGGGTTGAAATTGTGTTTGGGTATTTCGATGGTTTCCGGGATGATTTAAAAATACAACTGGACCCGGTAGGTGGCGCTGCTGTCGGTATGTCAACTACTAAACGGCTTGACCGATTCGGTTAAAATTGACGGGTGGAATATAGAGCTGCAACCTTTTATCTTAGTCACCGCGGACGAAGTCGCGGGCGAAAAGCTAGTGATAAATAGTTTTATGAATTTATCCATAGTTGTAGGTATGTATCGGACCAACATTGAGCCGTTTTCAAAGCACCAATTCAAAGCAGTTCATAGATGGCGCTTACAGGCGTGGCCATAAAAGAACCGTACGCGACTGTCAAAATCAATCTGGGCTAAGCGAAATTTTATGTTTCCCGGCTCTTGTATGGGCCCGCCTACAAGCGCCATCTATTTATTTATTTTATATGAAGTGCTTTGAATTTGTTCTTTGTAAACAGGCCATCACGACCACGTTACTTGCTAAGCCTAGGTGTCTTTGTGAATTTTGTGATGCCTGCGGCGCGTAGGCATTCAATGGAAAGGCAAATGAGTGTACGGAACGCACCGACTGTTTGCACAAAGCTCAGGGCTTGGGGCTGTACATACTGTGGGTTTATAATTCAATGACCTGGTTAACAGGAGAGTCTCACCGGAACTACCTCTCATTGGTTGCGAGCGATTTGGTCGATTCTACTCTATTTCCGGCGATAGATTGAAATATGTACATTTGGGTTGTACTTACTGACTTGCCAGGTCATTGACCTCGGTAGCCCTCATCCAGCCCAGCATCCAGTGTGTTATTAACTGTCAAATGTTGTGAAAATTTGTGGAAGTTTTATCTCCCCACATCCACTTGACATTTTTCTTCATTATGTAAAACTTTCCATAAGTGATAGTTTTAACAACATTCCCCTGAACGCCGCTTTCAAACTAGTTTGTTCATTTTATGTCGTTATTGTATCAGAGTTCCATAGGAGTTACCTACCCAATATCCTGTTCACCATGGCAGCTTAGATAACTTAGTAAGTGGTTTCATATCCTTCTTTATCGCAACTCTTGATTACCGACGTGCTCGTGGCACCAAAAAAACAAAAGAATATTTCATCAAAAAGCTGACAATCGTTCTAGGGCAGGAAAAAATGTGAGAATGTTGATTAAAAACGTGCCGAATTAGACGAGGCGCGTTTGAGGACGCGCGGACAATGTACAGTCACACACCGGTATATGTAGCCTTTCATTCGACACTCGCACTTATGTCGTGCGCGTTAGGGTCTCCCTGGGTATAGTTCACGGCGTCACCATGGGTACTCGTGGGTAGGTAATAAAGAGGTGGCGCGTAATCACACAGGTATTTCCCGTGGGGCGGTTTAGGCCCGGGTAACAGTTTTGTTGCCAGGTTAAGGGGATGAGTGTTGACTTTATTATATTCTAGGTACCGTAGTTTTTCGTAACATTGCAGCTTATTACCTTTACACAAATACTTCAGTATTACCTTGCTATACAAATAATATCAATGCCAGTTAGGCATAAACACATAAGTAGCATGTTGTACAGTTCCACCAATTCGATTTTTAATCGAATTCAAAAAGGTTCTTACCTACTCAGTTCGACCAGTAGATATGTTTTTTTTTCTAAATATTGTTTAAGTGAGTTCATCATCATCATCATCAAAATGTTAACTGAGTAAAGGCCTCTTAAGGATTCTGAGTAAGGATCTCTCACGATCCTCTGCCACACGTAACAACTTTTTTCCGGGTATCTGGGCTGGGCTGTGTCATCGGACCAACTGGCTGGTGGTCTGCCAACCGATCTCTTTCCCTCTCGAGGTCGCCATTCTGCAATGGACTTCGTCCATCTGCCATAGGTGAGTCTAGCCAGGTGTCCTGCCCACGTCCATTTCAAAGACGTTATTTTCCGACGATGTTACCTCAGAACTTTTTTCCAGGTGAACCGATTTTGATGATATTTTTTTGTTGTAAAGGGTATACTTTTTATGTAGTTCCATAAAAAAAAATCTTGAAGATCTGATGAAGAACTTTGGAGATGAAGAACGGAACTCCTCAACGGACATCAGCAAATGACTCGGAATCAGTGCAATATCTTAATAACAGTGTACCTTTTCACCAGCGAAGTAGTTTTTTTTACATTTTGTTTATTTTGTATTACTATCATACCAACTGTACTAGAAACATGAAAACATAGGCCTGGTTTTTGACGAGAATTTTATTAAGTAAATACTTAAGTATCGTTCTGTTACATTCTTTTGTGAGAAATCTGCAGAGGCAGAACGATACTTAAGTAGTTGCTTAGCGAATTTCTCAATTCAGAAATCGGGCCTTAGCCTTTGTATCTACGTAATGAGAAGCTTTATACATCATCCAGTGGCACCTTGGATGCCGTATAAAGCTTTTTCAGGGAGTAGAGACCTTCACCCAAACTGTGTGAAGAGACCACTCAAAACAATGATCACCGGTGTAAATCGGGCTTATAAAGAACACGCGTACAGTAGTATGTACAGGGTGTAATCAGACATGGCCCTATTTAAGCTCAAAGTAGGGGTTGTGTAGTGAGGTTGATTGCTCTGGGCTGGCCAGCGAGCCTCTAGCTTCAGGGGTGTAATTAAGTGTCTAACTTTAACATCTATCACAATACCTTCCCTTAGTATAGCGATAATGATCGAGATCGAGTTTTTGGAATGAGATAAATAAGATAAATCTTATTCAAAAAAACATATTTAAAGTAATTTACAATAAGTAAATAAAATACAGTGGTTTCGCTAGTTGAACTACTTGAAATGTATCCAGCGGTCTCCGCAGTAGACGTTAATCTGTGTTGATTCAAATACAATCGCTAATGGAGAGAATCGGTAAAAAATCATAGGTACTTTTCTTACCAAAAACGACGTTAAAATTTCAACCCGCAATGTATTTTAAACATCGGCACTTTGAAGTGCCGATGTTTAAAGTAACATAAAATTATACCTACCATAAACTCATGACAACGATATTGGGCAAACCATACAGGAATCGATTTCGTGCATTTTACTTTGCGCGCGGGCTAATTAACTATGCACGGCCCCAGAATTACACGGTCCACAAACAAGTACGCAAACACGCTGCAAAGAGCCTGTTTTGCTACGCCATGCTACCGTTTCCGTGTAATCCAGCATTAAAACGAGTCGCGATCACGCTTGCTTTAAATGACAGCCCATTTCAAACAGAAGTTGGTAAGGTCTTTCGGATGCAAAATTTAAAGGTTTCGTCATAGATGTTGAAGTTAGACAATCACACGCAAGTACAAAGAGCTGTATGGTGTGACCGTGGCCGCAAGGGAAGCGACCGCATTTTGTGAGCACACTGCAAAGCAAGCAGCGCGGCGGCGGTAGAGCGTAGAAAAGAGTGCTTCAGGATTCACATATCATTCAAGTACGAGGAGCAGACGCAAGGTAACACAAAATTGAAAGCAGACTTCATGCGAGCGATGCTTATAAAATAGTATAATGTTCATTTTAAAATTCATACCCGATTCTCATCCTAGGTAGGTTGGGTTACAGAGAACATATTTTCACCCGACCATTCTTCAGAGTAAAAACCAACTAACGCAAACACTCCTGAAATGCCAGAGTAACCTTTTCCTAGATTCACATTCCATTATTCATGCAGATAAAATTTTAATCTCTTTCTTTGTGAGCTAAATTGCTTAAGTACACTGGAGCTCCTCAATTTATATTCATGCATACAGAGTTCTTTGGAGCAAGGACTTGCGGGTTTTTCGAAACGTTATTTGCGCGAGGCATACTATCGCTTTCCAACTAATTGGGCTCCTTTACATAATCTCTGCTCAGAGGATTTCGCTGGCTTCAGACCTTGTTATTTTTCCTAATCTGTGAGACCTTGTTTGCAGCTATCCTATTTGATGTCCTTATCGGGTGTGCTTTAGGCCCACTAAGGGGCAAGTAGACAGTACTCACCCACGTTGTGCCGAGTAAGACAGACAAAGACACGCTAGGATACCCTTTCTTAAACCCCACCCAAAAAGAGGGGTGTTATAAGTTTGACCGCTATGTGTGTCTCTATCTACGGCACCGTAGCTCTGGTCAACCGATTTAGGTACCACAGAAAAGATACCTAATGTTCTTAGATGAAAACAAAAAAGGGAAGATACGGCACATTCTTACTAGCAGCCGTGAAAAAATGGGCTCGAACGCACTCATGCACATAAACTCACACATTTACAATTATGTGAATAAGCGATACGCTAAACCAACAAGCCCGAGCGAGACAAGAACAGTCTCCAACCGGTCAGTGTCCAACCGGCGACTGAATGAAAGTGAGTCCATGGACTCGTAATGGGTAATGGGTGAGTGCCGTATCTTCCCTTTTTTGTTTTCATCTAAGCTAATGTTTCTATTTTTTTCTGTGATGTTGACATAAGGGCGGGCAACAAAGTTATGTGAAGTGAAGCAAATGTTTTGAGCGTAACACTAAAAACAACGAATAACCTTTTGAAATCTGGGGCCTTAGCCTGTAATACAATGGCGTATCAATGGCGTCCCAGGTAGAAGGACCAAACCGGGATTTTTTCGTTGCTCTCCTACAACCAGCAAACTAATCCTCTAGAATTAGACTCATAATATTCTTTGCTGTACTACAAAAACATTAAAAGGACCGACACTGGACCGACAGCATTAATAAATAGTAATTGAAACCGTCAACCGGGAGCCCATTTTGGCACCATTGCGTTACAGGCTAAGGGCCCTGGCTAGTCCATTAAATTCGTAGACAAGCGTTACAATGGCGCCTGAGGGTAGGGAAAATAGGCGCGTTTTAACCAGCCGTGCCTGGCAGGGCGGGCGGCCCACGCTGGGCGGGCGGCCGTTCGGTGCATCTGTTAGACAATTTACGCTTTTAATAATGGCCGAACCCCTTTGAATCGGTCGCGCAAATTAACAACCGGCCAAATTAAAGGCTTCAAAAACTTTTTGCGGCAAGTCGTTAGCAGGCACATTACGAGTTTTGTGTTACGTTATTGATTCACTAGTACCCTATATTTCAAAATTTTAACGTTTTTTAATTATCTCCGGAAAATTTGACGTCTCTTATGGTTTACAGATAAAAGAAAAATATTTATAACTAGCTTTTCGCCCGCGACTTCGTCCGCGAAGACTTATAAGAAGTTGCCTGGGTACATCTTTCAGCATTATCAAATTAGCATGAATAGAGTCATGGGTGTGTATTTTTGTAAGCTATCTCTATTCCAAATGTCATCCAAATCCGTCGTGCAGTTTCAGCGTGGAAGTGTATGTGTTGTGTATGTGTGTGACCAAATTGGTAAAGATCAAATGAATCCAACAAAAAAAAAAAACATACTTTGAACCTTTTTGGCCGTTTTAGGTTTATCATTATTATTGTTTTCTTCATGCTTAGTAGATTTGCTATAAAACGCAACTGTAGTTAAATGTTCATTGAATAGTTGTAGCTTTAATGGTTCCGGCATTGTTATTGATACTAAATCAGGAAAACTCTTAAAATGTTTCCACCCTTTTTGATGCTGAAACATGTGTTTAATTATTATTTCTGATTCAATACACGACTACTTAGTTTCAAGTTAATCTGAATCCAATAAAATGATAATTTCATACAAATTTTGAACCCCGTTTTGGCCGTTTTAGAGTTAACATTATTACTTTTTTCTTCATGGTTGGTAGTTTTGCTATAAAACGCAACTGTAGTTTTTCAAAGTTGTAACTTGAATGGGTTGGGCCCAGCATTGCTACTACATCAGGGAAAAATATTCAACGTTTCCACCCATTTTAACCATTCATTCGCTGAAATGAGAAAAATGCTGAAACATGTGTTTGATTATTTCTGATTTAGCATACGAATACTTAGTTTCAAGTAGGTATATCAGACCAAAAAAAATGTATTTCATACAAACTTTTAACCCCGGTTTGGGCATTTCAAGGGTTAACATTGTTACTTTTTTCGTCATGGTTGGTAGTTTTGCTATAAAACGCAACAGTAGTTCAAATTTCAAAGTTGTAACTTAAATGGTTTGGACCCAGCATTGCTACTATATCAGGGAAAAATCTTCAACGTTTCCACCCATTTTAACCCTTCATTCGCTGAAATGAGAAAAATGCTGAAACACGTGTTTAATTATTTCTGATTTAGTATACAAATACTTAGTTTCAAGTAAATCGGACCAAAAAAAAATTTTATTTCATACAAACTTTGAACCCCGGTTTGGGCATTTGAAGGGTTAAAATTATATTTTTTTCTTGATGGTGGGTAGTAGTGCTATGAAATGCAACTGCACATTCAATTTAAAAGTTGTAGCTTCAATAGTTTGGGCCCAGCATTGCTACTACATCAGGAAAAAAACTTCAACGTTTCCACCCATTTTAACCCTTCATTGGCTGAAATGAGAAAAACGCTGAAACACGTGTTTAATTTTTTTCTGATTTAGTATACTAATACTTAATTTCAAGTAAATCGGACCAAAAAAAATTTTTATTTCATACAAACTTTGAACCCTGGTTTGGGCATTTGAAGGGTTAAAATTATATTTTTTTCTTGATGGTGGGTAGTAGTGCTATGAAATGCAACTGCACATTCAATTTAAAAGTTGTAGCTTCAATGGTTTGGGCCCAGCATTGCTACTACATCAGGAAAAAAACTTCAACGTTTCCACCCATTTTAACCGTTCATTAGCTGAAATGAGAAAAACGCTGAAACACGTGTTTATTTTTTTCTGATTTAGTATACTAATACTTAATTTCAAGTAAATCGGACCAAAAAAAAATTTTATTTCATACAAACTTTGAACCCTGGTTTGGGCATTTGAAGGGTTAAAATTATATTTTTTTCTTCATGGTAGGTAGTTTTGCCACAAAACACTACTGTAGTTTCAATTCCATAATTGTAGCTTTAATGGTTTAGGCCTGGCATTGATACTAAATCAGAAAAAATCTTCAAACTTTTCTACCCCTTTTAACCCTTTAGTGGGCAGAATTTTGAAAAACGCTGAAACACGTGTTTAATTGTTTCTTATTTAATATACAAATACTAAGTTTCAACTTAATCGGACCAAAAAATTTTTTATTTCATACAAACTTTGAACCCCGGTTTGGGCATTTGAAGGGTTAAAATTATATTTTTTTCTTCATGGTGGGTAGTTTTGCTACAAAACGCTACTGCAGTTTCAATTTCATAGTTGTATCTTAAACGGTTTGGGCCCGACGTTGACACTACATCACGAAAAATATTCATACATTTCAACCTCGTTTAACCCTTAAACTGCTAAAATTAGAAAAAAGCTAAAACAGGTGTTAAATTATTTTTGATTTAATATACGAATTCTTAGTTGCAAGTAAATACGGACAAAAAATTTTTTTTTTTTCATACAAACTTTGGACCCCATTTTTACCGCCTTAAGGGTTAAACTTGAAGTAAATCTGTCTTAACCCGTAGCGTGTCCACAAATTACAACTATTGTCAAATTTTCATTGTTTTGGCATTAGCGGTTTTGTTCCAGCATCGATCGTAACTGGTGAAAAAAATCGAAAAACTTTGGTCATTTAAAGTCATTTAAAAAAAAAAGTACAAAAAATCAAGATTTAAGAACAAAAGACCAAAAAAAAATTTTTTCCCATACACACTTTCAGCCCTATTTTGACCCACTTAAGGGTTAAATAAAAAAAAATCGCTTCTTAAATGAACCCTCCACCATATAACGCAACTTTTGTCCAAATTTCATACTTATAGGTTCAGCCGTTTGGGCTGTAGCGTGATGAGTCAGTCAACCTAAGCCTTTTATATATATAGATTAGATACATAGGAAAATTAACATATTTAATATGTAACCTACTACAATACACATATTTCGACAATTTTATTTAGAAATATCGAGCTATGAGAACACAAATTCTAATATCGACCATCGGGCAGTATAGCTACCACGAGTGCAAAAAAGCTGTGCCGGACGTCCGCCGGACGTCTGTCATGTATCCTAAGTAAGGTTGTTTATGCAACTTGTCACTTTCAGTGACATTGACAGTAAGCACTCGTGGTACCAGTACTGATCTCCACAACCCAATGTCGTTCACTTACAGATGAAATTCTCACAGGAAATTTTGTTCCTCTTTATGTTTTCTAAAGCATTTATTGATCGACAGTTTCTTTTCTGTGGGACTCCATCCCAAGACTCCGCTAGTTCCATCACATCGAGAGAATGGGAGAAGGCATGGGAAGGTCAGACAGTGAAGAGAGCATGTAATGGGACGTTCCAAGTTATCGCTGGGAAGACGCCGTAAAGAGGGGTCAGCTCGGTGGATGATTGGATCAATGTGCTTATTCTGTAAGAAAAACAGGACAGCTGCAAGTCCTCAAAACCGGTTTGTAGGCGGGACAATATTTAAAAAATAATTGTGAGCTCAAACTCTCTCTCTGAGAGAAGGCCTTTGCCCAGCTAGTGGGACATGTACAATTGCACAGGCTACATCTTACTTTTCTTGTAAGCCATTTTCCCGCAAATAAACCTTGAGGACTAGCAACTGTGTGGTTTTTTTTTACAGAATAAGCACACAGGTCACAGGATAGTAAAAACTGGCGTCTTTTGGTTGCGGACACCAAGATCCATTTTGGGTGGCTGAGCCAATGAGAGGTAGGTACCTACTTATTGATCGCGGCATCGCAAAATCTAACTCGTGACTGACCCACTGTTTTAGGTACCTTCTTTCGCCTCGGCTTAGCGCCTCGTTCGCCTCGTGTCGGCCGGTTTAATCAAAATTAGAGTTTTTCAATAAAGGGGTTCATTAAAAGAGAGGTCTTTAAACGAATTGTCACTTTTGGGGATAATGGTGTTTATTTGTACCTACTTGCCTAACTTTCTGCTAGTGGATACTTATAATGGAACTTGAGTCCCCGGCAAAATAGCTTATTAATGTCCCGTTTTCAACTGACAGTTAAAAGCTGAATTCAAAGCCCTTGGTAGATGGCGCTCTTAAGCTTGGCCATACTAGAACCGGGATGTGGCTGTCAAATTTCGCTTACACAGATTAATAATATCTTCAGAAGGAGTGAAATTTGACAGCCGTGAAAACGTCTATTAAGATAACGTCTTAATGGTACGTAAGGATCACGAAGACCACGAGAACAGCAAAAGAAGAAGACGGAAACCTAACGCTTGAATGGTGGACGACATAGTCTTCTTCTTCTGCTGTAAAAAACAAGAAAAAGAGGCCCATAGCCTTACGGGGTCCTATTTAATGCTTATTTGTTTTTCGTCAATGAATAAATAGGTATATGAATAAATCGGTTGTGCACATAAATAGGTATAAACAACCAGCCTAGAAGCTCCCAGCCTTGTACGACAGAAAAAGTCGATTGGTCACCAGCTCTCCCTAGCTACTAGACTGGATTTTAACAACTGCAAGTGAATGCTTGGTCATGTTAAGCTGATTACAAATTCTTTGTCAAATATCCGACAATCTAGTGGGCTAGGTTTCCATCAAACAACTTCAGGGGTTAGCCTCTAACGCAATGGTGCCAAAATGGGCTCAATGTTAACAGCTTCAATTACGTTTTGTTATGTTGTCGGTCCTTTTA
Organism: Zelleria hepariella; assembly: GCA_949319315.1. Classification (NCBI taxonomy): domain Eukaryota; kingdom Metazoa; phylum Arthropoda; class Insecta; order Lepidoptera; family Yponomeutidae; genus Zelleria; species Zelleria hepariella. Next base: position 8,575,746 of record OX439389.1, on the reverse strand, counting down.
ATGTTTTTGTAGTACAGCAAAGAATATTCTGTTTCTAATTCTAGAGGATTAGTTCTCTGGTTGTAGGAGAAATCGAGGAAACACCGGTTTTGTCCTTCTGCTGGGACGCCATCGACACGTCATTGCGGTACAGGCCCCTGTATTGGCTTTGTTCACATTAAAAGACTGAATTTTTCGAACTGCAACTGAATGGTAGGTCATGTGAACCTGATTACAATTTCTTTGTCAGGTTCGATGATCGGACTCAAGTATAACAATTTGAAAAAAAATATTTGTCCAAACAGTTCGATCATCGGACTACTGGTTGGACCGGAAGGAAAAAAGGAAATATCCCGGACTAAAGTGGGCTCGGTTCCCACCAAACGGCTTTTGGATGAAGGTACTGGCACTCGAGGCCGACCGGCTCAGTGAATAATGTGTTTGTTTGCGCAGGCTTTACAGCGGCTCAGATAAATTCACGTCATCGGCCACATTATTTCCCGGCATGGGTCCCCAAATGGACCGTTTCACATTCACATGTCCTCCGCAATGATAATGTGAATTTTCTACCTACTAGGCAAAGACTTGTGTTCACTGGCGTTGCTATAAAGTTGAATTATTCACGGGTATTGTCGAGTTGACAATAGCTATAGCTAACGACTTAGGTTTCTGAAGCCGATTGATTCCGAAACAAAAACAAAAAGTGTAGAGAAGAAGCAGAGCTAGAAGACGAGATGATTATTATATTCGACTAAGGTTTATGGAGCCAGTTGAGATCTAACAAAGACCAACCAAAAACATAAAACGTAGGGAAAGCACGTACGTTTTGGTCTCTGAGGAGTTTTAATATAAGGGTGAAAAACATAACTCATTATTTTGAGCTTCGCTGCAGTTGAGTGAATCATTGTTAACCCTGGACACAAGAAAACGCATAACTAAGTAAGTAGGTACTAACGTAGTACCTAAATTATCTAACAACAGCAAGGACCCTATTGGGAACCGTATCTCCTTCATGCTAGACCTGCTTCAGCTCGCGTTTCGTACAAAATATAAAAATCTCAAGACGTAACTACATGGACGGGGGCGAAGGCAGAAAGAAATAAGTTCACAAATACTGTAATAACCGGCCCCCGATTGCATGCGGAGCTCGTGAAAATGAAGGAAATGACTTTTTCAGTGAAGTTAATCAGTTGACGTGTTGCACGGGACCGAAATAAGTTTCTAGCTGACTTGAGGCTAAAATGCGGTTAAGCTCCGCCAGGATTTGTTATTGAAAATAATGATCGAGGGATTAGAAAGAATTTAGGGGATTAAGGGCAATGAATGAAAAACCAGGCAAGTGAGAGTTTAACTAGCACCAAACGATTAAACCATCCCTGGCATATTCGCTAAAATCAACTTTCCCTAAATTTTAACTGTCAAAAGATGTTTTTTGATAGTAAAGTTAGTAACGGGTGAGCTGAGTGGTTTTTTTGGCGTTGGTGACCCTATGACGCTGTTCATCGTGGCAAAATATAAGGCAAGAGGCTACTCAATAGTGGGATGAAAAGGTTTGTCTCGGTGTGTCATGCTACCCAGGCTGAATACTTGCGTAGGTACGTCAGTGTTATATTGCATAAGAATATCCATTACGTGTATAGAGAGCCACATTCCGATGCTGACATCTATTACAGCGCGAGTTATTCGTATGTACGTAATTTTCAGCACAGCAGAAGGAAAACAGTGTTCTATCCCGATAAAAACGATGAAACATCGCCTTATACCTCCTTAAATGCGCCTTGAATCTTGAGCCGTCTTGAGACGTCACAGTACGGACCGGCGTTTGAACTCGGTAAAGAAAGACCTCATAGAATGCGGAGTATAAGAGAGACGCAAGGAATAAGGCGAAGTGGGGAAAGAAGATCAGAAAGGCCCACCATGTAGGTACCTAACCCTGTAGCTTGAACGAGAGAGTGAGAGAGAGAGATAGAGAGAGAGAGAGAAAGGAATACACTTGATTTGACGTCAATATTTGGCCCATGTTTTTCCGCAGCATCGTTCCAGTGAACAGTGTTCTTTTCTGTATAAGAAAACATTAAAAGGACAGACATCGTAGGTACATCGTAATCGAAACCTACAAACAACTGGGAACCTATCGAGCGAGACACAACTGCATTACAGACTTGAGGCCTAGAAAACCATATCTTGGTTCTGAGTGGTCCTCCAAAGAGAACTTATTCCTGTTCCGAACCCGTTTACCGATATGTATATCTCCAATTGTTTCGGTTCTGCGTCAGTCAGTCAGTAAGTGAGTCATGTTACGTTTTAAATACAGGTATGGAAGAACGATTGTCGGCAAACCTTCCGCTAAAAACTTGATTGGAACTGAGTGTAAGTACTGGCTCGCGTCCACGGACTTATTGACAATCATTCCTCATTCTAATGCGGACATAAATTGCGGCGGACCGCCCGCTTTTATTGAACTTCCACTCGTAGTGCATTTTATTATTAAAATGTAAACATCTGGCCATCGGGGGTTGTCACTCTTCGGCAGCTGCTTTTGCTTGAAATCAATATATATTTTTTTTAATATTTGGTCAGCTGTATTTAAGTCATTACACAATGAGCGCGCAGATTTTGATGCAAAAGTCCACTGAATTAATTATTAGACTTTGCGTTTTGATGACTTGAAACACTAGCAACCTGCCCGCAGATGGTGAAAACGTCATCAAGAACGGATCTTGATGATTAAAGGGGAGTTAGCGGCTAAACAGACGGACGCGCAACTTTGTTTTATTCAAGACTATGTACCTTGGTAAAAGAAAAAAAATCCCAAAATGTTGCATTGGTTTCGAACATGCAGCCAAAATAGAGAGAGTTATTTCTTGTCAGAGGTGAAACCACTTTGTTTTCGGCTTATTTCTGATCTAATCTTTGAATATTCGTTTTAGATTCTTGACAGCCCTAGCTGATGCTGGTCAGAGGTCATCGGCCGGACTCCATTTCATCGTTTTAAATATTAAAGTGCAGCCTGCGAGCGTTCCTCAAAGTTTTTCTTCAACAACAACTTGTGGGTTCCCGCGTACCAACGTGATTAATTAATTTTACTTCAAACAGGTAAGTATTTAAATAAACTACGAGTCGCTTCGATTTAATTTTACTTATAATGTCATCATGTTACTTTTTCGTTGTCAAATCTAGACTGTGAATCACGTAGGTATTTCGGAATTAGCCAGTTTCGTAGGTACGGTCAACGACACGCTAGAATACCTCCTGATAGCTCTTATTACGCACGGCATAAGTGCATCAATGGATAAAAAAGGAGTTCTGTGACTGTACCACTGCAAAGATGTGATATGAATGCGTTAGTCGAGATTAAAATCTTCATAATTAAGTTTGCAGCCAGTTCTGTCCATTCTCTAGAGAGCAAAGGCTTCAAGCAGTGTTGATGAGTTTGTGTTATTCAACGAACTTTCTTGAACCCGATAGAGTTTAATTTATTTTCGTCGGCAAAATCTGAATAATGGTTCTAGGTTGTTTGATTCGAATCCATTTCGATGGTTTCCAGCCAGTCACATACAAAAATACAGAAACGTAAATAACATCGGAAAAAAAATATTTTTTATTTGCACACTAGACAGCACGCACTCTACTGTCTCTACTAGTTATGTTACGGGCGACTTTACATCAAAATATACACTCTGACGTGCTGTCGTATGCTATCATAATATGTACATTATAAATTCTTCAAACCTTTCAAAATAGAATACCTATGACTCGCCGATCCGATGGAGAAATATTTGTTTGACTGTTTTAAGCGAAATCCAGAATCACAGGCATTTGACGTTAGGTAAGCCCTAAGATTTGTTTTTGCCATGAAATGCCGTCAGCCCGAACTTGTTGTGTAGCAAGTAATTTTCTTTACTTGGAACCCTTTGTTCCTTTAATCCTATGACTTTTTGTGGTATTGTTCTTAGTTAAATGAAAACGTAATGAAATGAAATCAATAGCATTGAAACATCCCGTAAATTCGCTCGACCGGTAATGAAAGGGGATCTGTTTTGGAGCTGTGACTCATTTTAATTAGAAAAGTTTCTAAAACTTTAATTCATTTCATTGCTTCATTTGAAGCTCACGTTTTTGCTGAGGGTTGTGTTCTTTTCTGATTACTTTCGTATAACCTTATTACTTTAATCGCAGCTGCTCAAAATAAAGCAGGCATAAAGCAGGGATATATTCCTGCTTTATTTTGAGCAGCTGCGATTAAAGTATATATATATTTTAACTTTAACATCAATCGGGCACTTTTATAGTTATTTTGAAAAGTCAGTGATCATGATCGCGACTAGTTTCTTTAAGAATACTGAGTGAAGGAAATCGCAAATGGATCGTTCGTTGTATGGTGTACCTATTAGATACTGATTTTGTATGGCGTTCTGACCTATAAATAAGTGAATAAGGGATGGCGAAAGACCGTTAAAGCGAGGGCCCAAAGGATTAATAATAATAATGTAATAAATTTGCAGTTTGGCGAGATTGTTTCTTATAAAAAAACTAAGGCCTTTGCATCAACGTAATGAGATGATTTATGCAGCGTCCAGTGACACCTTCACTCACACTAGGTGGGTGAAGAGATCACTCGGCGCTGCAGTGCCTGGGACATTGTTTTAGATGGAGTAGGCTTGCCCAGCACCGCGAGGAAACCCGCGGCTCAGTTGGCTCCACACGTATTGACCTGTCTTTCCTGTGGGATAGGTCGACTAAGCTGTCAGGATGGTTTCTTATAAATATAATTAATTAATTAAGAATTTATTTAAATTAAAAAAAAAAAGGTCCGTACAGGTCTGTACAGAGGGAGGCTATCTTGGTAAAAATAATCATAAAATGTCTCATTGGTAAGGACGATGCGTTTGTTTGAGTCGTAGTGTACCTGGCAGCCGCAAGTAGTCAAGTTGCTTCTCTATTTCGTTACGTTTCCGAGAGATTAAAACTTTTACATTCATTTAGTGCTCGGGTTTATTAATTCTGTGGGAGTCGCTGCCTGTGGTTTATTCAAATGTAGGTTTTGCAATGAAGTTATCCTTAGATCTCACAGCTTAGAAGGATAAGAAGTTCTCTCAGCTTGGATGGCCCACAAGAAAGATACCGCTTAGCTGCTGGACAAGCCTACTCCATTTCAAACTTGTCCTAGACATCGCAGTGTCCCCGTGGACACTTCACTCATCCACTCACCTAGATGCTACTCACACTCTAGAGGCTCTATCTACAGGGTGCACTCTAATTCGATAGCGGAACTTTAAGTGGGCTATCTACTGATCAATACTAACAACTTGTACAAGGTGGCGAAAAAAATGGAACGAAAAAAATATCAGCTGTTCCATGCAAAAGGTCCACTCAGTACTGCCCCAAATGTATGAAACAGCAATTTTTTTTTTCGCTCCATTTTTGTCGCCACCTAGTATAACTTGTTTGTATTGATCAGTAGACAGCCTACATAAAGTTCCGCTATCGACTTATAGTGCACCCTGTAGACTTAGGCCTACGCACGCCTTATACCATCTTGAATCTCCATGCCAATGCCATAAAGGAACTAGAGTGGCTAAAGTTACAGGTTTAATTCACTTATTGCCATTGGATCATCAAATTAGATACAAAGACCTATGTCTGTCTTACGCCATCTTTCATCACGGTGCCAATGGCATGAAGGGGTATAAAGAGAAAGTTTTTATTCACTTATTATATTGCACTTAAATATAAACGGGTACAGTCTCATTTTCAGGAATCCAGGAGGTATCTCCCTGTTATGCCTCCGGCTACGATGCAGGGAGATATTACCTAATAGACGCTAAAGATAACATCAGTATTTATTTACAATTTAAACTCAGACCTCTTCCTTTGAATAATAATCCACTTTTACGGAACATCCGCCTGGCCTGAGTTATTTTAAAACTTACATTTACTAAGATTGAAAAATACTCTGAGATAATAATGATAAATTGTAAGGAAGATGCAGTGTGTTTTTTTTCTATTAAATGTCTTTGGTCTGTGGTCTTTTGCTTAATTTTCTATGTCCTTGGTCCTAAAAATGCTAATACCGCGATTAAAATTTGCTTCACCAAATCACCACGCGTCACGGAAAAACCTTGTCCGTCCAAATCTAAGCGACATTCAACAGGTAAAACGTCAAAACGAGGCGCATGCGTCTTCAGCAATGTTTCGTTGGTCTCCACAAAGTTTTTCAGTCACCCCCAGCCCACGAAGTATGGCGGGCTGCGTGGCACCGCATCGCATATCCACCTTTGAAACTACGTGAAATTCGCGACCGATTTGACGATCAAAACTTAAAGTGAATAATTAATTAAATTCAATGGACTAGTTTCGGAAAGTGCTCAGAATGGATTTCTCTACGCTGGCTGTGTTACTGATCTTCATGACAAGTTTGTATTGTTTTTTTTTGTAGTACATTGAACTGTTTGATTATTTTGTAGTGATTTGTTTGCACTCATAATCATTGTTAGAAACAATCAAGTAATAGAGGGTTTTTTGTTAATAAATAGTATTTCAAGTCATTTGTATCCGGTACCTACATGTACCTATTGTAAGCAAAAAAACTGTACGTATAATTATTTGCAATTTAAAGGAATAAATTTGCAGTTTTCTATAAGTATTGACTACAACATAACCGACAGAAAATTATTCCCAAAAAATTATATAATTGATTAAAATCTTATTTAAATCTTTCAAAATCACCCTATCTGCCGTTCCGTAAAAACAGTAGATGAAAAGATGTCTTTGACCCCAAAGTTAACAATAAAGAAGGCGGAGACTAAGTAAAGATCATTATCATATGGGATGTGCCAAGCCATTGTGTGGCTTCAACTAAATGAAACTGAAAATCTGTGGAAAGCTGAAACTTTTCTCGTTAAAGTGAAACTCAGCATGTTACGTATCAAAGCAGCTACTATACATATATAGCTAATTTAGGCACTCTTTCAACTTCGCACCTATATTTAACAACATGGTAGAAAGCTTTTTTTTTCTTTTGCATCAAAAGCTTGCTAAATGAAAGTTGTTCATCCAATGAAGAAAGTTTTTATATTTTATTCTACATTTTAACTAAAATACATTTAAAAAAACTTAAACCCAATTACTACCAAAAGGCGAATGCACGGTCCTCCTCGTTTGCTTTGCATAGTCTGTTAAAAATGACTTTACTAACTACGTAAAATGTTTACTAAATAAATAACGGAAAAATCTTTATGACCTTGGCACGTTTGGACTCTGTCACCGCCCACATCGGAAACAGCTTTGAAAAACGGTCATGCTTCTTGTAGCCTTTGAAATAAGGTTGAAAATTGCAAGGTCGAATTTAGGTATGAGTGACAAATGTACGCTCTGCTACATCGAAAGGTTCAAAAAAATATCACTTTACAATTATCGCAACTATCACAGTACTAACACAGGACGCTCTACAAAACGTTGCTGATCGCCTTCGTCGATAAGTTCCTATAACAAAAAAACCAAACCGGACAAATGCGAGTTAAACGCACGCGGAGAGGGTTCCGTATATGTAGTAGGATTCGAAGCAAATGAACCGTTTTCGCTTTTCTTTTTCTGAAGATATTATTAATCTGTGTAAGCGAAATTTGACAGCCACATCCCGGTTCTTCTATGGCCAAGCCTATGAGTGTCATCTACCAAGAGTTTTGAATTCAGCTTTTAAATTGTCAGTTGAAAACGGGCCTTTGGTTGTAACATTAGAACTGCAAATGTCACAAATATTAACAACTAGCTTTTGCCCGTGACTTCGTCCGCGCAAGCTTATTTTTTTTGAGGTGAGTTTTTTCGTTGTTTTAATGGTTATTCTGTTATTCGGGGCGGAGATAAATGCAACAAATAAAAAATCATAAAAATCGGTCCACCCGTTCTCGAGTTATAAATGGTGTAACTAACACGACTTTGTTTTATACTAGGTATATTTTATATTTAGATTTTCTTATGTTACTTTAAATACCACCATAGACTTCTTATAGGTTTTCCTGTAATCTATGGTAAGACCAATTTATTTTCTTTGTTTTTTTTTTATTTTAGGCTTTGCATTTTCGGAGATAAGGGGGGATGGTAAAATTTCGCACATTTTAGAAACATAGTCATAGGTACATTGCCTGCGCTGTGAATCGTACCTGGGTCTCTTGCTTCCGAGTCCAATATTCTACCACCAGACCAACACCGCTCCTATACACTATACTATAACCCAGACTTTTACCAGGGGGTGAGTGTACTTTGGGCCTCAGCAGCGGTTTCTTTATCGCAAAGACTTTACACTTTGATTTATGCGGTAACTTCCGTAAAGTTTCGCGGTCCGTTATCGCATCCCGAAACACATCTCGACATTGATGTACCGTCTGATATATGACAACGGTATTCACTTACAAGCAGCCCACAAGTAATTGAGTTACCTTCCGAGGCTATTAAACAGTTTTACTAGTTAAATAATAGTTTCCATAAATGGAGGGGAAGATTTATTTTTCAGTAGAGCCAGCCAAAGCGACAAAGGGACCCCGTATTTAATTTCAATAGCTTTATCTTCCTTAATCAAACTCCTATCAAAGGGCGGGAGGAGAAAGAAAATTAATCCGTCCGACTCCCCTCCGAAACCAATAAGTTCTTTCATAGATTCCACGAGCTAATAGCATCTTGTAATAGACATTCATATCCGGTCAGTGGTTTTGTGTCCCGCGGGCAAACACGGGCCTTAATCCCTGGAGCACTGAGCAACGTTGATAGAAGATCAGACATTTGGGCAGAATTACTTTTTCCTTGTCCTGAGATAGTAGTGGTTAGTTACACGCCCTGCTTGTTTTTACCCGGCTGCGACTGATTAGGTAGGTGATAATTTAGCGCGTATGTAGGTTTGTATTTTTGTTCAAGAGCACCTTTAATAAACGGCTGGACAGATTAAAAAAAGTTGGGTCACAAGATACGTCATAGGTGAAGTGTAACAAGGCGAAATGTAATTCGGCAAGAAGTAGTGAACCCCAATGAAATTGCTTAGTTGGTAAGTTAGCACAAATAAAGTGTTTTTGAATTTGAATTTAAAAGGTTTTGTCGGCGTCACGAGGGTATTTGACGTCTCACACAAAATATTAGGGATTACATTTTCATCAGCAGGCATCATTTTGTACCTAGGTCCAAGTAGTGCTGCGTATTTTGTAGCACACATCACATAAATCTATCTCCGTATGGGCAAAGGCCCGAAGTCAATATTCAATTCATGTTTCCCCGAGGCAAAGATGCTGGGACCAATACCTACCAATCTTAATTATACTGTGCTTACTCTCCTTTGTCACAAAAGAAAAGGGGAAGAGCAAAACAGAATGCTAAGAAAATTATGTTTTGTAAACTAATTACATCTGTGGACCCTGATTAACAATTAATTAGGTATCTATTTACTTCCTAGTGTTATTATTGCATTAATTTTATTAGTAAGAAAAGTTTGTTATTTGAATGCAAACGTCACGTTCTTTTGTGAGAAATCCGCAGAGGCAGAACGATATTTAAGTTCTGGCTTAGCGAATTTCTCAAATCAGAAACCGGCAGTTGATCTTCTTCTTTTCACTCTTGACAAAACGGTCGTGGCCCCAAATGGCCGAAGTTCTTTCTAATGTTTTCACGCCTTACGATGACCCGTATTATTTTCCTTTCGTTCAGAGCTTGCTCGAGTCAAATCATAGTGTCCTCCCACAGCGGTTGCTTATAGAAAAAGGGTGGTTGAGTAACCCAAAACAAACTAAGAAATGGGTACACGTAAAGCTATAAGCATCTTTTCTTTTATTTATCAGCACTGAGGAAGGAAGCTATACTCTTTTTATTACAGGGGAAACTCGATTAATGGTAATGCAGCGCTTTTCTATTCCCGCCCACCCTTTTATTCATCTCGTTATAGATGTTTTGACGGTGAATAAGGTTTAAACCTGACCATTAGCTGAATAAGTCTCAATAGTGATTGAACGAGTGAAACGTGCATGTGACGACGTTGAGCTGTAGTCGTATTAGATACTTACAAAGTTACATACAAACACATACATAATAAGTACATACATCACACGGAAAAATCAAAGCTTTACTCTCAACTAAAAGTTTTCACCATCAATGAGACAACAGAAAATCTGTGACATGCGTTTTTTATACAGTTGCTGTGTATGTTGACTCGTGCTGATTCGCGATGTTCAAAATACATATTAGTTTGCCTGAGGTCACGAGTTCAAGTAAATTTTTAATGTTTCCTTAACAGGTTAGAGCTATAGAAAAAGCAAGAAAGCTCACTTTGTATCAAAAAGGTTTGTACCTATATTTATCTCGTTACTCTCTGCTTAGTGCAAGCGCGCTCGTTCCTTTGTCGACTCTTTTATATTCGGCATCCTAGAGGTATTCTGCCTCGTTTCGCTAATTTCAATTATGTATTAATAGATTTCATGACTTGACAAATCTTTCCCTCTGGGCCTTTTTGCAAGCGTCCGGTAAAAGCTCTATTGGGTCATTCTTTGAGAGGTCGATTTTTTTGGTCACACCCTAGTATCTACTAAACTTTACATCACACAGTACTAAATTAGCACTTAATCGTCTACTTAACTAACGGTCCATTGAGGCATATCAAATAAATACAATATTTTATAGAGGAAATTGCCTAAATATACCTTTGAAGGTCAAAAAATGGGTGATTTTGCGAGTATTTTGCATGTCACACGCGTGTGGGCCTGGTATGTTTTTGTTTGTGGTTTTACTCATGTGCCCACTACTATACTAATTTATACCTTTCTAAATGCCCAATGAGTGCCTCTTTCCAATCGTATATCCAGCATTCTAATAGAATGAAAACTCTTGTGTCTGTAGACATTCCTAGAAATGTCACGCGTCGAGCAAAGTTTTAATCGTGCAACGAAAGTATGTTTTTATACAAGCTTAAATACGCGGCAAGTTTCTAGTTACTGGTGCAAAATATCGTCAAATGGTCCTTGTCAACTATTATGGTTCGTATGTGTCGCTATCTTTCATGCCTAAACTTTTACGTAAGTTCTTGACTTTTTTTAAACTTTGGTTCGGTAAGGTAGCTGAAAGTGGTGGCACGTTTTGCTAGTATAGTAAACAAGACTACACTAAACTGTCCTAAGTACATGAATGCGTATATCCCTGAGTAGGTATTGTCGTAAAAATAAATACGATTGCTTCTTTAGTTTAAGAGAAATAGCTACATTTTAGTTATTTCTGAGATCGGTGGCACTGAGATCGGTGGATTTAAGCCACCGATCTCAGTTATTAGCCAAGGATCTCAAAGAAGTTTTCAACATATTGTATCAATTTCACAGATTCTTTAGATACCACACCGAACGAGATGCTATGACTAATTCAAAATGTATCAGTTTGTTTCTATGGACTAAAGTTTAGACTTAATTTAAGATATTAAGGAACTGTTTTTGAGTATTATTATTATTAAATTCTTTATTGCACAAAATAAAATAAAATAATTGTGTACAAAGGCGAACTTAATGCTAGACATCTCGGACAAAATATTTTCGGACACTTTGTCCGAAATGTCGCTTTATTATTTTAATATTTTTGAGGCGACATCTCGGACACTAACAAATAAAGCTGTTTTGTACAGTCGGATAAAAAACTCACTAGGATCTTATTTATGAGGAGACTAATAAAAATGTTACATATCTTGTGTACTCATGCAGTCTTCAACATTTGCTCTTTCCTTTTTGATGAAAAAGTACTAGGCTTACATAAGGTGGTAGGAGGATCACCACCTCAGTTCTCACATCATTACGCGGGGTTAGTTAGGAACAAAATAGTGTGAGAACTGAGGTGATTATCCTCCTAGCACCTTATGTAAGCCTAATACTTTTTCATCAAAAATGAGCCGAATGCGATCTGAGTGCTTAAATTCAGGCTTTAACTGTCAAGGAAAACGGCTCATTTAAGCCGCTTTAGCTGTCCTAAAATAGGCAGCTATGGTAACGCTCTTTTTCTGTGTATCATATTTGAATACTTTAGTATCTGACTGTACGATACAGGTTCAATATTTTGAGAGTGTCCGAGATGTCGCTTCAAAAATATTAAAAATACAAAGCGACATTTCGGACAAAGTGTCCGAAAATATTTTGTCCGAGATGTCGCCTACTCCTGTTTTTTGCATGGAAATGTAATTTCACGCAAATAAAAAGCAAAATCCGTATAGACAGACAATTTTAGTGTATAATTATTACAGTCACACATATAATAGAGCATTGGTCGCCGATGCGGGAGAACCAGGTTCGATTCCCAGCGCAGGCATGTAACATGACTTTGTTTCTTTTCAAAGTTACATAATTTTTTTAATTTGAAGTAGCTAAACCCCTCCCTAATGTGAGGAAAAACATCGTGATGAAACCCGCAACTTAGTTGGCTCCACATGTAATGACTTCTCTTGTGGGCTAGGCCGACCAAGCTGTCAGGATGGTATAGGTGCTGGACAAGCCTACTCCATCTAAAACAATGTCCCAGATACTGCAGCGCCGACTGGTCTCTTCACCCATCTAGTGTTAGTGAAGGTGCCACTGGACGCTGTATAAATAGATGCGAAGGCTTGTTGACTATAATTTTGCATGTGTAGCTTAAAAATTGATCTTTTACAATGATTTTATGAAAATAAAGATATGATTTTTTTGATAATTTTTATGATGTTTAATAGAAATGTTTTGCTTAATTTAGCCCCCTTTTATCTGTGTCAGTTCATGAGTGACGTTTAAATTTAGAAAAAACGTTTATTACTCACTGTAATTACTGTTTATAATAATTTTAGACACTATCTGAGATCGATGGCCTTTTTGCTGAGATCGGTGGCTTGTCAAAAAAGAAGATTTTTTTTTCATTAATCTATAAAGCCTACAGGTGTGCCTCATCGACATATTGACTAGTTTTTAAGCCATCTTTTACGGTGTATTTTTAGTTTTCACCTATCTTGAAAAAAAATAAAAGCCACCGATCTCAGCGAAGAACGCTTTTCTCAGGAATGACCGTATTGTAGCTACTGATAAAAGACAGGTGTTTTTAACCGACTTAGGACTGATTTTTAATCCTCAGAAAAGCCCCAGCTAGTTTATTCGACCAATAGCTCATACAAGATTCGTTCCATTTTCAAATAAAAATATTCCTAGGAATAGTCCTTACATATCTGGCGATTGAAAAATCTGTAAACCCTTTACCCCAGAACTTTTTTCTAGTTGGACCGATTTTAATGTTTTTTTTTTTTTTGTTTCAAATCATGTTCTTCCCGTGTGGCCGCATGCCGAAATGGTGAAGATCTGATAAAGAACTTCGGAGATGAAGAACGGAACTCATTAATGGACCGCAGCAGATCACTGAGAATCAGTGCAGTAGCCTGATACATACCTTTTCACTAGTAAGGTCGTTTTTTTTATTTTTGGATATCAAATATCGTTATTGTTGAACCAGAAGCTCACTTAAAAGATTTAAACCAACTTCTGTGAGGGTGTTTGATAACACTCTGTATATATATTTTTAAACTGGAAGTTGCTATTCTTATATTTTATAGGAGATTTTTTTACTAAAACTACTGGACCTACTTCAGAAATTTTTTAACAACATACAAGTGAGTTTAACCGTTGATTTAACAGAAAAAATAAATAAATAAAGTTTAAAATACAATGAGTGATTATTTATTAGTAGATACTTACTCAAATTCAAAATACTCAATACTAACAGCAGTTTTGAATAAAAAAACGTCCTTGACTAAATACCACCAGTCAGATAATTTCAGATAACAGCACGTCTACCCTAACATGCGTGCACTCTATTCAGTTACGTCACGGGCGACTTTGCAAACGAAAATGTAAGGGTTTGCGTGCTGTTGACTAATACACGACTGGTGCCTACCTAAATCGTTCCTTCGCATCAAAAGTTCCGATTTTTCTTTTCAGAATGCGTGGCTGTCAACATAAACAGACTGGAAGTCCCGACTCTGGTCCCCATGGGTGTGGACTCTTTGGTCCTGGACTGTGACTACAGCCTCGGTGAGGTCTCCAGAAATAGCGGGCTTGTGGTGAAATGGTTCTTCAACCAGAGGAACCTGGTCTACCAGTGGATTCCGCCGATGCGTCCGCAGGTCATTGGCATTTTGAAGGACAAAGTCGATAAGGAGTTTAGGATTTCGGGTAAGTTTTCGACCTATTTTTATGACTTTTGAGTGAATGAATGCTTCAATACCTAATACCTATTCAGTTTTTGTTTCATTGACCTTCAACTTCATCATCATCAGCCCACCTCTGCCCACTGTTGGGTATAGGCCTTTTTCCCCTCGCGCCACCTCTCACGATCCCTAGCCATCCGCACTGACCTTATTACATTCTTAGGTAAGCTCACCCGTCTAACGAATAATACATTGTACACTGTACAGGTGTCTAATGAAACTTCAATTCACAAGAGATGGATGTATTGATCACTAGACGTCTGGGACTATGAGAACACTCAAATACGGGGTTTTATAGTAAATAAAAATCCTTTAACATTGTTGGTGGCACGGCTCTCTAGCCGTAAAGCGGTAGAGGGTACCAGTAGGGTTAGACCAGTCGGTTTTCTACATGTTCTTACAAAAAAATAGAAACTTCACAGAAATCTATTGTCGTTCAACATGTTTACATGATAAGCAAACCTATTGGAAGCGCCTCAGATTGGTAGAATGTTTCGATTAAATTGATATGAAAGGGTTGGATAAACGGATTTAAATATGGGTACCTAGGTACGAACGTATTCTTTACTCCTTTTTATTAATTCTTTACTCGAACCTCCATGCATTCTTTAAGGAGGAGGAATTTAATCCGCTAAAAAATTTCGTAATAACTCTTTTCCTTCAAACCGGATTCATTTGAGAAAATATGTCAAAAATGTGAGTCTACTGAAAATCCAGAGGACGCACACTTTCGAGTTTCCTTTCTTCCGAATGTGGGTACGGAATTTTATGGACATTCTCCAGCTAGTTAAAACTTTTTGCAGAGAATGGGAGCATTGATTATTACGATGATAGTCTTTTTGACTAAGAAAGAGTTTTGAACTGTTGGAAACCTCATTATGGTGTCAAAAATGTAGAGCTGGCCTTTAAGTTTTTAACCAGTATATTTTTAAATTAGTAAATGGCATTGTTGGTACCTATGTCACCCGGGATTTTAGCCAGCAGTTCAATGAAAAAGTTATATGTAGATAAGGATTAAGGAGTTGGATGATTGGAAACCTTTTTGCTGTCACTCATATTTTCTGGGTAAGGGAGGAGGAAGAGACTGACTGAACCAAATGTACGATTAGGTCTAATAAGGGATTTTCTGACAGATAAAAAAAATAAAAAAATAGTTCTAATAGCTGTGACAGATGGCGTTGATACGACATGTTTTCTATCAAAAAGTAAATTAGTGCTTACTACAGCAAAAATACTTCTTCACTTCATTGCTCTGTGACTTCATCTTTCATCGTCGTAGCCGTCATTCCATTTTACAGTACTTGAAAAAGTGCAAGACTTTGTTAATTTTCTTGTATGAGTGAATGGTAAATCCGGAAACACTTCATTTTCCTCCACAACTAATACCTAAATGTGTTTGGACTAATATACGAAGGCCAACGAGCGCGAACTGGCATATAAAAAGAACATGTCTCGTCAGCGACATCTAGTTACAAATTTGGAACTACAACTTATGAGCTGTCAGAAAATCCCTTATTATATTTTCTCCATTTTTTTATGGAAAAAAATTGTGATGAGTAGAATGGGCCCATAAAGACGATAGAATATCGGACACGGGTTCTTGATTCCACTCTGCACCAACAAAATCTTTGATGACGCGCCGTTTTCGCTTTCTGCCCCGCGGCGGCCGGTCGAAGCGATATTATTTATGGCCGCAATAAGTACAAAAATAAATGCTAATGTCAAACAATAAAGCTTCCCTCGGCGACGCTCTAACGACCCGGGTGGGGCCGGGACCAAATTATGCAAGGAGGGGATGCGCTGAGTCCTCTGCCATGAATAATTTGGGCCGGCGACACACAGCGGTGCATTGTTTCACTGCACTTTGCCCGATGGGTGGTTATTTTTGGACCCCACCTGAGGCCGTAGCGTGAGGTCGCTATTCTGCCGTGTGGCGCTTATTCTGACTTGCAGAGCCGAACACCCTAGATTCAAAGTTGCTTCGCGTAATAGCAGATTCAAAGTTGCTTTGCGTTGGCAGAACGCGAGTCTGACCGTGGCGTGTAAAGTGAGAATCGAAAAACAAAATATGACACTTGAGAAACAAAACGAAACACAACGTGAAGAGAGGTATAATAATTAATTAATCTAAAGTGTGTACCTTACTGTGGCTTTGGCAAAATGAATGAACCGATTCCAAGGGAATGAATCATGCAAGGGCCGCTTGTTCTCCAAGTGAGGACTCAGCCTCTTCCATGAATAATTGGGCTGGCGACACACAACCGCTGCGCTTTTTTTGATACCTAGCCCGGTTTTTTAGCCGTACAATACGTGCTACGAAAGAAGAGACATGAGACATGAGCGCCTCCTGCACCTATTTCTGCCGCCCCAATGACGCCCGGTCCCGTCCCGCGCTCAGACCTCAAACTACCTCCATAAATCGTCACTGCGCTTGTAAAACCACAGTCACGGTGTCTCAAGTGTCTTCTTGCGTGGCACGCATTGTATCTGCGGCTGCAGCGTGATGCCAGACTACACACTCTCATAAGGTGTTTTTTTCTTCTCTCAGCATTTGCATCTGCGATTGACTGTCTTTGTTTAGATGAGATCTTATTCGGGTGGCTCTATTGAGTGCGATCTCCAATGAGGTCCATGAAGTTAAGCCCCGTTCAAAGCTCGTTACACACAGAAACCGAAGGAACGCAGTTTTTCTGTATTGTTTGAAATGTTTGAATGTATTTGTATGAAAGACTAAACACACACTACGCCTTCGGTTTCTGTGTCGGAACGAGAGGGCGCGAACGAGAGCGTGGATGGGATTCGCGCCTGTTCAGTGTTCTCGGGGATGTTTCACGGTATGAAGTCACGTCGTGACTTCTCGGCGTGAATGTGTAGAGACCTTCACCCTGTCGTGTGGAGCTGAAAAACTATTTACAAAACCAGTAGTGTTGGTTGGCATCTGCAGGTGAAGACGGAATCGTACCTCAAGGAAGAGATTGGTGCAAATGATGCAATGACTTTCTAATGGAAGGTCATTAAAATGATGGCGATTTCATCTATGTACCAGTAAAACACACCTCAGACACTAAACGTCTGAGTGGTCACCACTTACTCATCTATTGTGATTCGTGATGCCACTACAAGCCGTATGAATCGTCTGCTATAGTTACTCGTACACACGACAGTACGTCAGAGTGTATTGTAAAGTCGACGTGCTGTCGTGTGTATTATTAAGTAAAATTATTAAATACAAATTATTATTCTTATTGCACAAATGCACACGTATAAGCAGTTTTATATTGGCACCTATTTGTACTGTACCTACAATGTACAGCTGGCCGGATGAACATTTAAATGCCTTAAAATAATATGAAAATATAGAATACTTTTTTAATTACAATCTAATGGCGTTACTGCAATCTTTTCGCGATTACAGCCACATTGTTTTGGTCTTTTTGAATTATTTGATACCTACTCAGGCAAACTTAAATGCTGTCATAAAAAAAATATGCTCTGTTTGATCGGGAGAACATGCACTTTAAGTACACTTGCACGTGCACTTGATTTTTTAGTTGAATGGTCGAAGGTTGTTAGCGCGGCCAGTAAAGTTTATTTGTAAATATTTTTGTGTGTGAAAAGGTCACATGATAGAAGTGAGCTGCCATACACACACACCCATGTAGATACACCATAATGCCACCTTGCCGCCGCACTTTGCTAACGGGTAGTTATTTTTGCACCTGCGGCGGCTGCTAAGTATTCTGTCTCGTGGACCTGTAAAACTGAGAGTGACAGTTATGTTTACCGTGGACAGTAGAGTCTATGTTACGTGAAATATACCCACACGTAGATAAAAAATAGAAGTTAAAAACTAAAACCCGACTGCTAAAAGGCTTAAAACAAGACCTGTTTATCCTTAAAATAGACTCATAGATAATTAATCGTAGTCGGAGGCCATCGGTTTATCAAATGCGAATGTGGTGTCCTCCGACTACGATTAATTATCTATGAGTCTATTTTAAGGATAAACAGGTCTTGTTTTAAGCCTTTTAGTAGTCGGGTTTTAGTTTTCAACTTCTATTTTTTTTTTGAGCTTTTTAGTAAGTCATTTTGGATGATCACCCAGAATAGAACCAAGAAGGGCAAAAAAAAAAACACATTTAGAATTTTTTGTTCTATTTGTTATGTTGACGCTACATGTGATATACATTTTTGAAAAGGTCTTTTAAAGCCCTTTCATTTGATACCCATGACGATGGTAAACGATAATTTTTATTTTTAGGTCCACCACTTTAGGGCGCAGCACAGCCGCCATCTTGGTTTTTTTCAAAATTAAACTATCCTATGTTACCTGGGTGATTAAGACGAATCCAACGACACCTCATTTGTTGAAATCGGCCGGGTAGTTTAGGCTCTGCGAGGGAACAGATGAACACACAAACATACATACCCACATACATACATACATACATACATACATATATACATACATACATACATACATACATACGCTGCTAAAATCATAACCCTCCTTTTTGCTTCGCGTAGTCGGGTAAAAAGTGTCTGCTTGTGGCATCATCGTAGCTCCAGATTGGATCAATTGATTTTAAACGCCGTTTCTAGCTGTTTGGTCTGATCATCCAAATAGATCCACGCTTTAGCATAAAATAATCTGATTGTCTAGTACTTCGTTAGAAATTTTAGGTTTTGCCCATTTAGTTTTCATGCTAGGCACTGACATTGTGCCACATGTCTCGACTGATGCATCAACACATTGGTTTTCCCAATAATCCCTGACTTAATTTATTATTATAAATAGACTCAGTACATGTAAAGAAAAGAAGCACTTTGGTGAGCCAAATGGAGAGCCATATGCCATAGCGCAAAAGGCGATACAATCCTATGTGCCCCGTTCTATACGTTTAACAGTGCAGTGTAAGAAATATATCAGGCGCTATCGATCTTGATAAAATCCTTGTTTAAAAGCTATTTATCACAAAAAACTTTTAAGTACATTAAAAATTAGTGACTTTTTACATCATTTATCGGATGTGCTCCAGATCATCGAAGTTGGTGTGGTAAGTAGCAAATTAATACATGCCATAATTATCATAGATATAGTTCATAGATGTTTCAATTATTTCTTTATTGCTACGAAGCCCAAAAAGAGTACTTTTTTTAAGTCATAGAAATAACCAAGTTTCTAAAAATGCAGTGCTGAATTTTATATGACAAATCGTAAAATTGTTATCGCAAAAAGATCCCTCGGGTGGCCAAATGGATAGTCATATTTTAGTCTATATGATAAGACTGCCCTAGATGTGTCACACTCTTCTTTAGAGTTTAGTGAAATGGAAATGTTCGGTGGAAACTATGCAGCAAAGTTGGAAGGCTGCGGTCTGACGCATGTTTCCTATTTCCGTCCTGCCAATCAACATCAATTTCAATCAAACCAAAGTCACCCTTCCAAAAGTGGCCGAGTATTTATTTTGTGCAACCACAGTAGACATTGGGACCTCATTCAAAGGCAAGTTGATATCTCAATCGCTTTGATCCAAATTCCCATTCGAACGTGACGGAAATTTTCGGAGCGAACGCGAAGGAACTAAGTAATTTTGTGAAAAGAAAGTTGTGTGCCCAAAGCCTCCGCGATGGAAATCTTGATAGGTTTCCGCTCTCAAATGTGCAACGGAAGTTAGTAAATAAGGGAGGAAGTCGAAATGAAGCTGAGCTGTGCGAAGGTTCCGCGGGTTGCCAAGGAAACGCCTTTATTAATGCATAGTTGGTTAGGGAGTTAGAAGATCCTTGTCAACAGTCTCACTCAACCGTCAACTTTTTCACTTTATCTACAAAACTTTAAAAAATATAAACTGAAGTAGGAATAGAAATAAGATAACTTAAACTAACTGGTGATATACAGTTAATAAACAGTGGACAATCAGTTAGATATAATAAGATATTGGTAGCAGTTGTATTTCTATTCATTCACATTCTGATTTCTAATAACCCTGTTTTACCAACATAGAGAAAAGTTCAAGAATTTTTAGAGAGAGATTTTGGTGATTTAAATTGCGAAAATTTATAAAAAAAAAAATATTTTAGAATACCTAAACTTAAGAATCCGTTCTCGGCATGTCTACTAATATAAGTCAAAATTACGGGTAGTTTTCTTCAAACCGTTTCTGGAATTCTGGCATTACTCTTCTACGGAACCAATATTAGCCAGATGACTCTTCCGCTCTCTTTTTCTCCGTTTTGTGTGTTATTTTCTTTGAGTAGACGGTCATGTAAGTACTCACAGGGAAAGTTTTGCATTATTTATTATGCCTACTGCGTAGGCCGAGAAAAACAACGTCACTCTTCTGTACAATCAAAACGAGAAATGTTGCAACATTATTCTGAAAAGAAATTCTTTTGCATGTAGGGGGGCTCATGAATAAATAATTTCACATCCAATCTATATTTTTCACTGGGTTTTTGGTGCCAATGGAAGCCACTCCAAGAGAAGCCGGCGAAAGCATTTGTGACTTGTGTTATAAGTGCGGTTTTTAAACTAAAAAAGGAGTACATTGGCTTTACACAGTGACGCATTTTGCAGTCAAGTTTTTTTATTTTTATAAGTCCCTTTTATGTTTCTTTTTGTTTGGCTTTATATCTACTCTACCTATAGATTTGTTTGTCACAGTACTCAATATTATATTCGCGAGTTTCCTTCATCTTGAGGTGAGACAATAGGACAGTAAAAGGCTCTTCTTGAGACTAACGACATAAATACGACTGTATTATCTAATAATTTTATTTAGAACTGGCTTTTGTTCGCGATTTCGTCCAAAAGGTTGTTTCCCGCTACCTTGATCCGCGAAGACAAAGTCGCGGGTAGCAGCTGGTAAATAGAGATCTATTAGCCTAAACTACGCATTATTGTGGTATCTAAGCTAAATCCATTAAACATTTTAGCGAAATCCGTCCAGCCGCTTTGGCGTGAAAAAGTAACACACACACACACACACTAACTCACAAACTTTCGTACCGATTTATGATATAAAGGGATTAGAAGATGGGATGGGATGGGATACCTCTCTTTTTAATTCGCGAAATCAAAGCAAAGCTACAGTATAGTCGATTATTCGGCTTTCTACGCGTAGGATCACTTAATTTATCAAATACCTACCGGGATCTATACGTAGTTGCGAAGAATCGTTTTGTAATTTCGTGAAAGCGATCCCAGGTGCCTTCGCCCTCGACTCGAGCCTCGCTCCTATTAAAATGTAAAGCGATCAACATTCCCAGTTGAAGACACGTTTCCAACTCCATTGCCTTATTCAGTATCTTTTGAACAATTTTGTACAAACACCTACACAGGTACAGATGCAGACAAAATTCTTTGTTGAGTTGCATATTGTCACCACCTCTTTTCGTAGAGTTGGTCCACCATTTAGACTCAGATTGGACTGTCAAATGTTTGACAAATAGTTATTTGTTATTCAAGGATCCAAAAGTATTGTTTGTTTTGAGTGCTTCTTTGTTTCGATATCGAGTTTCCATGAGCGTGGAGTAGAGTAAACCACGAGCGTAGCCTTTTTTTGCATCTAACAAATTTCCTCGCCGATGCGTAATGAAAAGTTTTGTATTTCGCATAGATGAAATATTATTTGCATTTCGTGCCTGTGAATCGCTACGTGGTTAAATCTTAGAAACCTTCAATAGCTCGGATTTGAATACTTGTAGTTACTCGCAGCAAACAATAATTTTGCGTCCTTGCATTACAAATAATCATAAACAATCTCAGGTCCACTTGCGTCAAACAGGGATATCCAGTTAACTCTGAGTTAACGTCGATAATTGTATGGAAATGTAAAATTAACTCAGAGTAAGTTGGCTAACCCTGACTGATGCAAGTCTGCCTCACTTACTGTCACACACAGTCAATAGCAACAGCATCGAAGTGGACATCTTTTTGACCACAAACGTCCTTGCGAAAGCCAATTCTAGAAACCGGACCTCTAAAATTGGCTCTCGCTCGCCTCATCTCGCATTCGGTTGTAAATTAGCAGTGACTTGGCAATCTTGGCATGAGGGGGGTGACACTGCAATACAACTGACAGCGTTGACTGAAACAAATATTTTAGTCCTTAGATTTTCGTCACCCATGTGTTTATTATCTTGGTACCTAGGTGTGTTAACAAAGCATTCGCAGACCGTCAATAGCATCTGTTTCATAATTTTTTGACCGGTTAATTTAACTCGCTTGTGGGATGAAGTGGGAAGTAACATTCAGTTCGTATATTATATTCAGAATTCGATCTTTATTTAAAAGCAACTAGGGCTTCGAACGGAGTTTGGCGCTTGGGTTAGTTGTCTGTGACAACTCAATTTCAATATGTGACGTGTGTGTGACAGTTTGCTGCCGAGATGTTTTGTAGCTGATTGTACTGTAATGTTGGAGAAAGCAAGCCATCAGATGAAGATAAGGGACACTAAGAAAAAAATAATCAAGCGCTGTTCCCCCTTTTCCGTACGTTTTTCTGTAGTAGATAATGACAAAATTGCCCTCAACATAGTGTGTCATTTGTTTTCATATCGCTGGGCAATGTGGAGGAAACAGCCAGTTTGCATAAAACAACTTATGAATTGTGTATTTTTCTAGCTCCTTCTTGAGAGATAGAAAAGTCTGTGGGGCTTTTCTAGGACGTTGCTAAGCTGATAGAGCTATATCCAAAGGGGCATTTTAAAAGCATTGGACTAAAATGTTTGGCAATTTAGTGTCTAGACATGGTATAATAACAAGTGCTACTAGTCTCAAGTGGTCCGTGGGTTGTCTACAACTTTGTTATGAAAATTGGCGTCATTTATCTATTTGTAGGACTAATAATTTAGAACAATGTGTAGAGCCGGGGTTCTACTCGAACTTTTAATCGTTTTTAGTGTTTAAAGTGCTGGTATCCAAGAACCACAAAGATTTCCCTAATGTTTTTACCGACATTTTTCTTGACGACGCTATCCTGGCGTATCAAATCGTTTTAAGCTAGTTTTAAGCATTTCATTGTGCTGTTAATTTTAAAAGACACTATTTACATTCCAAAGTTGGTTATGTTAAAATACCCTTTTACATATGATAACATAATTTTAGAAAATATTATCTTTATACTACCGAGCACAGTTTACACTGTTTGTTAATTTATCCAACTATCAATCAGTGGATAAGGTTGTAAAAAAAAAAAGATAAAAAGTATTTATTTAAAAACCACACGTAAATTATACAGACAGTTACAGTTTCAGAGATTGCAAAAAATGGTTAGAGTGCAGAACAGTAGGTAATGATTTTTCCGTTGGTCTCCACGCTAGATTTACATCTGTGTTGTGGAGGCCTAGATTGACGAAATTCTAAGTTAGGTTTAGATGGCGGGTCAACGCTGAGATTTAGTACAACCAATAGTGGTTCTTAAAGAAAAATGTTTATATAAAAAATAGAAAAAGAGATAAAGAACTAACAATAAAAGGCATCTAAGAGCTCAAACGTGTAGTGTGATGAGGAGTGAGAGGGTGTGTAAGTGAGGGGTATGTGTAAGTGTGAGTGTGTCTTTGAGAGAGAGAGTGTGTGTGTGTGTGTGTGTGTGTGTGTAAGAGAGAAAGAGAGATATTTACTTTATTATGCTTAGGATGTTTTCAGTTTCATCGTAGCTTAAGCTATTGAGATGCTTGAAAACCTTTTGCTTAGCTTCCTTGATCGTGCTATTCCTGAGTTGACAGATTGGAAATAGTTTTTTGAAAAAGTATGGCCCCAAGAAGTTGACAAAGCGTTGCGCGAAACAAGTATTGAGACTGGGGGCCGGGATTGTGACGACACGTTTGATTACTATGTTGTTATAATTAGGTGAGTTTATGAAGTTGATATAGCTGGAAATTACAGTTTGGTAGATAAATAATTGACGGATAGTGAGAACTTTGCTTTCTGAGTATAGCTGAAAAGTGGGGAATCTGAACGGTTTACTGTAGGTGACTTTTAGGATGGATCGTTGAGCCCTTTCTAATACCAGCAGGTGTGTCATTGCAGCTCCGCCCCAACAAGAGATGCAGTATGTGAGTACAGATTGGCAAAGCGCAGTGTATACCGTATTTAGAATTTTTTTTATCATTGATGATGCGCACTTTTTTCATAACGTGGATGAGTTTTCTAGCTCTGGCTGAGAGAGAGGATATATGTAAAGCAAAGTCAAGTTTTTCATCCAGCAGGATACCTAAGTATTTAATGCTAGTAGAGCGGTGTATTTGGTCACAGGAACATATATTGTGGGCTATATGTATAATAAATTTGTTCTTTATAAAACCTGTTAATTAATTTAGCTGTTTGTTATCCCTAATCTTAATTTTCATATTGCTTTTACCGACATTTTTCTTACTATCCTGACGTATCAAATAATTTTAAGAACCACAAAGATTATGTTTCCATATTATTCTTACCGATGCTATCCTGACGTATCAAATCCGTTCTAAGCGTGCTGGTACCACAAAGATTTCCATTATGTTTTTACCGATTTTTTTCTTACCGGTGCTACGACATTTTTCTTCAATGTTGTGGGCTATATGTAGGTTAAATTTGTTCTTTATAAAACCTGTTACTTAATTTAGCTGTTTGTTATCCCTAATCTTAATTTTCATATTGCTTTTACCGACATTTTTCTTACTATCCTGACGTATCAAATAATTTTAAGAACCACAAAGATTATGTTTCCATATTATTCTTACCGATGCTATCCTGACGTATCAAATCCGTTTTAAGCGTGCTGGTACCACAAAGATTTCCATTATGTTTTTACCGATTTTTTTCTTACCGGTGCTATCGTGTATCTCGCTTCGCTCGCTCGTTCATCGATTCGCGAGTTATCGCGCAACTAAATCTGTGGTTTATATGGAAACCACAGATCAAAAGACTGATTTTGACAGTTATTCGTGCTATTTTTGATGCTTGGAAAAATCCTTCTAATGGAGTGCTTCTCGTCCGCAGAGGAGCCGCTGCAGACGCACCGGGCGATCCGAGTTCTGCACCCCACGACGGACCTGAGTGGGAACTACACGTGCGTCGTGTCGACCTTCATGGCCGAGGACCGGCGCACGCGCCACATGCTGGTCTACAGTGAGTGTATCAGTTGTTTACCACACCAGGCGTGGATCCAGCCCTAAAAAAAGGTTGTGGTCCCGGCCACCTGAAAATCGGCCAACTGCTAGTCGAACTACGGACTCGCTCCTTACTCTAAACTCCTTAATATAAACTCTAAGAAAGAATAGGATAGATTGTGATGCCAACCCCTAATCGGAATCTAATCGTGTGTGTGGGTGTGTGATAGCGAGAGATGCTTTGTGCTTCCCCATACAAACTTGTATTCGAAACGGGTCGAATTGGTGTTACTTTTGATTGTAAAATCAATTGTACCTTGTTTATCCCGCATTTTTATACAAGCATTTTTCTGTCTGCCCTAAAAACCGACTATAAGCCCCTAAGCGAAGTGTGACGAGAAATGGAATACGACAAGCGCCAAGTCTTGACGTCGTCGTGGCTTGAAGTTGCGTAATGTTTTATAATTTGTTTCAGGCACCGGCAAAAGTTTCAATTTTGTTCAGGAGAAAAAGTACGTGTTTTTGGTGACACTCATCTGTTTAGCCGAGGAGCTCTATCCGAAGCCGGAGATGTCAATACTCTCACGTGGGTAAGCAAAATTACGCACACTGCCCTGCCCCTCTACCCTTGACGCATTTTTCCAATACGGCCGCAATATGGCGCAATTCACAAAATTTAATATTTTACAAATGAAGACGCATTTTATGTTTCTATTGAATAACCTTTGAATAAACATTACAAAGTATTTAAAATCAAAGCATTACTAAGCGAATTCAAAGAGAAATTGATTATAAAACTTTTTCAATTTGATCGCAATAGCGTCAAGGGTAACCCCCCTGACAGGATTACATTAGCATTAGTACTAAATTATTGTAAGCAACATACACTTTATTAGACTTGACAAAAAGCGTGGGAGCTTTGACAAAATGGATAGAATGGTTGCCTGCTTTCATAATCGTCATCAGTCCCTGTCATCTCTATCAAGGACATAGGGCTCTTAAAAAAAGATTTCCATTCTGGGCATCTCATACGAAAATGGCGCTAATCGTTTGTCGCTGTGGTGTTGTGCCGCCGGGACTGCAACTCATTTCAACAGGATATAACTTTTCTTCTAAAGCACTAGGTACCCGTGATAAGGTAGATGCATTTTTTTATTACATAATTAATTACTTACATGGGTCATTCTTTGAGAGGTAGATTTTTTTGGTCACACCCTAGTATCTACTAAACTATACATCACACAGTACTAAAGTAGCACTTAATTGTCTACTTAACTAACGGTCTATTGAGGCATATCAAATAAAATCAATATTTCATAGAGGAAATTGCCTAAATATCCCTTTGAAGGTCAAAAAATGGGTGATTTTGCAAGTATTTTGCATGTCACACGCGTGTGCTCCTGGTATGTTTTTGTTTGTGGTTTTACTCATGTGCCCACTACTGTGCTAATTTATACCTTTCTAAATGCCCAAAGAGTGCCTCTATCCAATCGTATATCCAACATTCTAATAGAATGAAAACTCTTGTGTCTGTAGACGTTTAAACTAATGTCACGCGGCGAGCGAAGTTGAAACCGCTCGACAAAAGTATGCTTTTATACATACTTGAATACGCGGTAAGTGTCTTGTGATTGGTGTAAAATGTCGCCAATTTAACCACGGTGCTAAGATGGGACGGGTTTGTCGCTAACTTTCGCGCCAACACTGTGAGGTAAGTTCTTCACTTTTTTTTTATTTTGGTTCGGGAGGGTAATTGAAAGTTGTGGTCAGTTTTGCTAGTTAAGTGATACTATTTGCACTTAACTATCTAAAGTACAGGATTGGGTATGTCCCTCAGTAGGTATTGACATCAAAATAAATACGATAGCTTTTATAGTTAAAGAGAAACAACGTAATTTTTTAATTTTATTGATATCCATGGCCCTAAAATCCATGGATTTAAGCCATGGATATCACATACCGGCCATGGATATCAAGTAAATGTTCTTAAATTTCACTTATTTTAGGGTTACGTACCGAAAAAGTGCCAAATAAGACCCTATTACTAATCCAGTACATATCTGCATGTCTGTTTGCTTGTTTGCCTTACGTTTAACGGGCTGTTGTTAACTTTAAATATAATAGGTTGAATAATAAGCAAGCAGTTGATTTTTTCACAGAATAAATCTATCTATCTATTTATCTACATTTTTTCAAATCATCATCATCATCATCATCAGCCCATCTCTGCCCACTGTTGGGTATAGGCCTTTTTCCCCTCGCGCCACTTCTCCCGGTCCCTAGCCATCCGCATCCATGGACCCTCCGCTGCAATGACGATGTCGTCCGACCATCGGGCTGCTGGTCTTCCCACTGATCGCCGTCCAGTTCTCGGCCTCCACTCTGTCACTGCCCTTGTCCACCGGCCATCTTCCCTCCTCGCCAGGTGTCCCGCCCATTTCCACTTGAGACCCGAGACTCGATCACCAATATCGTCAACCTTCGTTCGCCGTCGGATGACGACACTTGGTACTCGATCCATGAGTCTGAGGCCTAGCATGGCTCGCTCCATAGCCCTTTGTGCTACTTTTATACGGTGCCTGTTCTTCTTTGTGAGCGTCCATGTTTCGGCCCCGTATGTGAGAATGGGCAGGACACACTGGTTAAAAGTCTTGGTCTTTAGACTTTGTGGAATTTTTGATTTAAAAACATCGGCCAGCTTACCAAAGGCAGCCCATCCCAGCCCAACCCGCCGCATGATCTCTTTTACCTGGGAATCGTGGCCGAAAGATAAACGTTGTCCAAGATACACATACTCATCTACTACATCTATAGGGCAGTCACCGACGATTATGTTCGGTACAGAGAGAGTATGGTTCGACATGATCTTGGTCTTGGACATGTTCATCTTAAGGCCAATCCTCAGGGATGCTTCGTGCAGTTCTGCGAGCATGCATTCGAGATCTGTGGCGTCTTCGGCTAGGATGATAATGTCATCGGCAAAACGTAGGTGGGACATGTAAGCGCCGTCGATTTTGAGACCCCTTTCGCTCCAGTCTAAAGTCTTCATTACGTCTTCCAAGACGTTAGTGAAGAGCTTGGGCGAAATGGTGTCTCCCTGACGTACGCCCCTGTTGATGTTCACAGGGTCTGTCAGATCATGTAACCGCACCTGTAGAGTGGCGGACCGGTACAGCTCCCGGAGGATATCCACATACCTCTTATCGATATTACAGCGATGGAGAGAATGAAACACTGCCCAGTGCTCGACACTGTCAAAAGCCTTCTCGTAATCTACGAAGGCGAAGCATAAGGGCAGGTTGTATTCTCGGCATTTCTCCATCAGCTGATTGATCGAGTGTATGTGGTCCATGGTGGAGTATCTACTCCGGAAGCCGGCTTGTTCGACTGGTTGGTACTCGTCGAACTCGCGAGTCAGTCGGTTGCATAGGACCTTGGCAAACAGCTTGTACACCTGGGAGAGTAGGCTGATGGGGCGGTAATTGGCGAGATTGGTCTTATCGCCTTTCTTATGCAGGATGGTAATAGTTGCATTGTTCCAAGCCTTTGGTGTGACCTTACGGGCGAGGACTGCGTTGAAGAGTTTCGCCAGTATTCGTTGTACTGCGAGTCCTCCTCGCTGTAGCATTTCAACGTAAACTCCATCTTCACCAGAGGCTTTTCCACGCTTCATTTTTCTCAGCGCAGCACCTATTTCGTCCTCCGCTATTTGCGGCAGGTCTTCATCCGCGAGGCGTTCTGTAGGTGCTGCTCTGGCGTCGGCTGTATCTGGTGAAATTGGTGCGTTACATTTTGATGAGTACAACTCGGCGTAGAACTCTTCAACTATTCTCAGTATTTGTTCACGATCAGTGATGATGTGTCCTTCTTTATTTCTAAGTTTATTTATTTCTGGTTTGCCTGAACATAACTTACGTCTAAAAATTTTGGGGCCTCTATTTTCCTTAATGGTTTCTGTAATTACTTTAGTATTGTGCGCTCTCATGTCTTTTCTGATTGACTTTTTAATTAATTTATTCAATGACTGCAACTCTCTTTGGTCAATTTCTGTTTTATTTTTCATATTCCTTCTTTTTTCTATGATTGACAACGTGCTGGGTGTCAATTTGTTCACTTTGCGTTTTTTACCGCCAATGTGTTTTTTTGTAGTATTCACTAAGACCTCGCACAGCTTTTCGTTGAGTGCATGCACATCCAAGTTTTCTTCTTCAAGCCCATCGAACTGGTTTTTCAGCTCAAGCTGGTATTCCTTGTGAAGGAACATGAAGCCCTCCCTGTCATATCTTTCATGTTGCGCTTTTACCAGCTTGGCACGTTCTTTGGGTAGGTTGTACTTGAATGTGCTCCGCACCAAACGATGGTCGCTTGAGGTCTTGAAGTGATTTAACACAGTGACGTCGGTGATGCAAGATCTGGTACTTGAGATGACGTAATCAATCTCGTTTCGTGTCCTACCTCCAGGGCTCACCCAGGTCCATTTCCGTGCTGCTCGTTTTTTGAAGAAAGTATTCATTGCGTACAGCTGATTTTTCTCTAGGAAATCGACAAGAGTTTGCCCTCGCGTGTTGCGGCATCCAAGCCCGTGTTGGCCAATAGATGTTTCGTGGTGGAGTGGGGGCCCGACTTTAGCGTTAAAATCTCCCATGATGACGGTATAGTGGCAGGGATTTTCGGCGCACGCTTTTTCTATGTCCTCATAGAAGGATTCTACTTCATCATCTGGACTCTTTGAGGTGGGCGCGTATGCCTGAACCACTTTGAGCGCGTATCGAGCGTTCAGCGATAAGTTGACGTAACAAACACGCGTCGAAACACTTGTTACGTTGCGAACTGCCTGCGATAGTCTCTTGTGAATCAGGAATCCTACTCCTCCATAAGTTACGTCCTCGCTTCCTCTGAAGAACAGCAATTCCCCAGAGGGGAGTCTTATAAGATCTTCACCTCTACGCTTCACCTCACAGAGTCCAATGATGTCCCATTTGATTTTCTCGGCTTCTTCTAGAAGCTCGGTTAGGTGTTCGTCCAACCTCAAGGTCCGGGTATTAAGGGTCGCTAGGGTCATTGTTTGGCAGCCGGATCTCTTCCGGGGATTCTTCGCACCCTCTGCCCCGCCGGAACCGGAACCGCTGCCGGAGTTCGGAATAGCGGGGCTGCCGGGGACTAAGGGCCGTAGCTTTTTGGCGCTGTTCATGTTGATAAATAAACTTTGGGGAAAAGTTTCTAGCCTTAAAACACCACGCTGGCCAGTGCGTCTTGGTGAGTCTTCCTGTCACGTTGGCCTGTAATGAGTTGTAAAAACTCACTACAGTTACCAGGGAGGACCGCGTGGAGGTGTGATCAGGAATTGGAGATTCCAACTGCCATCAGCAGAAATATTGATTTTTACATTAATATCCCTATCGGTCGCGAATTAGATCTCCCATTTCCCCCCCCATTTTTTCAAATACACAAGATTAATAAAAACCGGCCGGTGCAAGCCGGACTCACAAACCGAGGGTTCCTCACTTTCTTTCAAAGAGGGATTCTTCCAAATACATGCAAAGAATGGTCATTCTACTAGTTATTAAAAAAACAAAGAGGGATTCTACCAAATACATGAATGGTAGAGTTAGCTGAGGCAGAGTAATAAAGTCCCGTTTAGCACCCTTCGTGTACAATATCCTAAAATTTTTCCTTGTTAGTCGAAGTCGCGTACCGGGGATACCGTACCACCACCTAAAGTAAGGGGTAAATATAAAAATAAAATATGTTACACAAATATTGTGGTGGTAAGGAACCCCGAGTGTGCGAGTCTGACTCGTACTACTATGCTGGGTTAAAAAAAATAAAGGCCTAAGGCATCTACGTATGAGATGATTTATTTTACCTTTGCAAATACTTTTAAATGTAACTTTGAGAAGCAATAAAAGGCTATATTATTAGATTTTTTATGAGATGATTTAAATAGCCTCCAGTGGTACCTTCACTTACACTAGATGGATGAAGAGGCCACTTGGCGCTGTGTATTATTATGTATTTACGATACTTCTTCACGCCTAAAGTGCTGGATGACTTTGGATGAAATTCGGGATGGATGTGTAATTGTTTATTCATGTTATAGCTTTTAAATAATAGTAGCTATTAATCAAAACGTTTTATAAGACCTGAAATTAATGAGAACTTAAGAATCAATGTTACAATTTTATAGACTTTCTTGAGCATAATTTATCTCTTTTATTATTTAATAACTCAGCATGTGTTTGCTTAAAATAAATCTATGAGCAATTGAAAAAGTTTAAAAACTTAAAAATTTTTACTGTTTTTTCTCAAAATAAAACTTTGATTACTTTGGTTTGATTATTATGATGTTTTATTTATATCCTTATCCTTCACTAAGGCCCTGTTTAAGTCTGTGACAGTTCATGAGTGACAATCAAGCTAAAGGAAGCATTTATGTACCACCGAAATTACTGTTTATATTCATTTTGGACACTATTTGATATCCATGGCATATTTTTTGATATCCATGGCCTGTCAAAATAGAAGATTTTTTTCTGATTAACCTATAAAGCCTACAGGTGTGCCTCATCGACATATTGGCTAGTTTTTAAGCCCTTTTATCCTCTGTATTTTTAGTTTTCACCAACGACGAGAAAAAATAAAAGCCATGGATATCAACGAAGAACGCTTTTTTGAAGAATCATCCACATACGTGATTTGTTCTCCTTTGTCGAGCCTATGGCTTGTCCCAAAGCGGGATCGCCGTTAGTCTGATAATGAAAAATGGT
Source organism: Zelleria hepariella (assembly GCA_949319315.1). Lineage (NCBI taxonomy): Eukaryota > Metazoa > Arthropoda > Insecta > Lepidoptera > Yponomeutidae > Zelleria > Zelleria hepariella. The sequence goes on along the minus strand of OX439389.1, from coordinate 8,543,676 downwards.
TTTCAGAGCTTACAAAAAGGTTTTATTTTTATGTTTAAAATGTTAACTTTAATTTCTAGTCACATACATACATGACCTTAGAACTTAACCATTTAACAACTTGTCTAGCACCAAAACGTTACAATCGATAGAATAATTTAATTTTGAAGAATTAGTTAGGAACTAATTCCACGCGTCCCGGCGAACGCGAGTTTCGTGCGAGGTAATGCTGACTGACTAATTGAACTTAATTGCATGAACCCCGACAATAGGCGTGCTCTACGAAATTATGTATGTAGCGAGCTGGAGTGACGCATGCCTCATAGTTTACACTACACCTACTGCCAAATGTAGGAGGGCGAGGACCATTCACTATTTAGTATAGGATAAGCATAATAATGTATCATTGAGCCGAAACAGACTGAGCGTATCTTGTACGACACGCTAAAGCCACACGTATTCGTTGAAATACGCAAGAAGTGCTTGAGTTTTTTTTCATGGCCCACATAAATGCGACCCATACTATTGTAAACTAGAGACATGAATACTGTGGATATCTATGGCATCCTTACAAATATGCCCAATGACCTTTATTCGCGCAAAATACGCGGAGTGTGTTTTGGCACTTAGTTAAATACCGGATGGTAGACTGGTAGACTCTGCTGGTGATGCATGGACATTATCGACAGCGTCGCCGACGTATCTGGGGCGTTTTTTGCAAGAAAGGCAAAGGCATCAAAGCTGGATCAAAGAGATTCCAATATTGTTTTGGGAACGTCAAAGATAGAGCTACGGTGTGGGAAGCAGCGCCTAGGGAGGGCTGAATGTAAATGCGTGTAACAGTAGACAGTAGTTAAAGAGACACTGAGTGCACTTAATGGCTCCCTAAGTCTGGTATATGGTATCTGCTGCGTAGCACAGGAATGAGGAATTCACTTCTCCATACAAATGGTGTCGATTGGCGATAGCCATTTGTATTGGGAAGTGTTTTTTTTTTCGCTCGTTTTGAAGTAAAATTTTGGAATTTGGCTCTGAATCACGAGTGCAACTAAATACCTTTGGCTTTAAAACCACTTAAATTCCACGGTGTATAGTCGTATTATAGATAATTATGTCCTATCCCATCCTATACAGGGTGGATTTTTTAGACGGGGCAGTAAAGGCAGGTACCTAAACCGTTATAGTTACAGGAAAACGTTCATAGGAGACCATCCATAACTTTTTGAGATAGTATGAACTGCATTCAGATATTTTGGAAAAAATTACAGTCAGCGAGAAAAATGCTAAAATTATCATTGTGTGCTACGGGTACTACCTAGCAAACTATTTACTTCCACATTTAAATAGGTAAATGGCTGGTTTTCGGATATGGCCGCGAGGTAGGTAAACTTGTAGTTACCACTGTTATCTAGGATTTCGATCGATTATTTTTTTCTTGACGTTCATTTCTCGTCGCCTTGTTGGAACAAGGCTCAGGTAGGGTAAGAATACAATATACAAAACGAGAGTATTTATTTACTACGTAGGTATACCCTTTTGAAATTGGAGAGTCTGGTCTGGCGGACTGCCGGGCCGGGATCACATCAAAGGTCCTCTGTGGAAGCCGAGTTGGGTTTTCGGCTTTCTTTACGTAACCCAATATGAAGACCCCATACTTGCAATTATTGATTATTGACCAATTACTGTGATGTGTATTTTGTTCAATTTTGTTATTTTTTTTTAATTTAGTAGTTATGTATTGATGAGTTGAAATACCCTTCATATATCTTTCCTCTTTTCACCCATAGGGAGCCACTGAAGCAGACGGAGACGGAAGTGAACATGGACTCGTGGGGTCTATACACGGTGACGTCAACAGCGGTGGTTCACGACGATGACGTCACTGGACCCTTTGAGGAGTTCGTCTGTCTCCTCAAGCTGCCTCCCGCCAACTTCGAGGAAAATAGGACTACTGTGTACTATCCGGGTAAGACTTTTTCAAACCTTGAGCTCACTAGCACGTCGTTACACGATAGCACTCTACTCCGTTACGTTACGAGTGACTTTAGAACAAAAGTGTACACTTTGACATGCTGTCGTGGTACATACGACAGGTTGACACAATTGACAAGGTATCATGTATTTTTGATAGAGATTTTATTGTAATTTCACGAAGAGAATAGTAAATAATGGGACACGTATCTTTTGTTGAATTTCTTTGGAAATACTAGTTTTAAGTTAATTGTTTTGGGCCGGTATTGACGTAGCATTTTAGGCTTAAAACCTTTGCCAATTAATCCTGAAAAAAAAAGTGTCTTTTATCATGTCATTGTCATGCTAGTATTATGTGATATTGTTTCCAGCCGTTTTACACCACAGATTACTAATTGAAGTTGACAGTATGACATTTTTTTTTTAATTTTTTCTTTCTTTCAACGCTGTAGAGCCGCGGTGCCGGTTTTTTTTGCAATATTTAATTTTCACTGAAGAAGAACAAAAATTTTTTTCACTGCTGAAAAATCTTCGAGTAGGTATTTTTCTTGGAAACGGGTTTTTTTATTTCTGCTTCTGAAGCCACGCATCAATATGAAAACACACCCCCCACGCCGCTCCACTACCGTAGGAATCTACTGAGTTAAGCGCTATTTTGTTGTAAAGTCGCCGGTAATGTAAGCGAGTATAGTGCTAGCGTGTAAGGGTCGCGCTGTCTTTTGTACTATACTATTTTTTTATTGACTAGCTCCATAATAAACGCTGATAATATGTATAAATTTTATATCGAAGTTTTGTAATCTGTTTCAGGTTTGATGCCTACCGCACAGATGGCTGCTGTCGAAGTTGTTGAAAAAGCACAAGAACATCATTCAGACAGTAAGTAACAGTATTTACTCTACTTTATATTTACAGCCCTCCCAGCTTTTCTTTCCTGTTGATTATTTATCAATAGTATCGATAGAGATAATATCCCTATAAAGGCAGGGTAAGGTGTACATAAAGCCGGCTACACACGACCCTAAAATCAGAGCCAATATTGGGGAACTGGTGGGGAGCACCCTAGATAAGCTCCCTAGATAGCCTCGTGTGTAGGAAAATCGTACCATCAATCGTACCAACTCAGAAATCGGTTCGGGCGAGCTCACGATTTTGGTCCCGATATCGTCACTGATTCTAGGGCCGTGTGTAGCCGGCTTTAACCATTACAAAACCATACCATACCAGCGTCTGAGTGGTCACTTCGCCCTTCTAGTGTGAGCTCTTTGCTGTCATCATAAAAATGTAGAGCCTGGCCGGAAAATGTGTAGACAATTTATGAAAAAATAAAGATTTTGTAATGGGCATCATCACATCATATTTTTTGTTCTATAAATCGAAAATATAGACAAATATAAGAAACTAATTTGAATATTTTCTTAATTTGGTATGTAAATATTTTTTAATTAATAATTTAAAATTTTAAAAGTTTTGTGTATGACGTCACCAATGGCATTATGTACTAAGTTCATTGCATTCATTCATGCTTTTAAAAAATAAAAATATGTTGACGTTTGACAAACGTCAGTGTCAAGTGAACAAGAAGGTTATTTTCTCAGTTATTTGACACTTTTGACAGTTGTTGTTGTCGAATGTATTTTTTTAAATACCTATTTGTAGGCAATGGAACTACCGCATTAGAGGCTATGATGACGTCATCGAAAGAAAAATGAAGTAAACATTTTTGGCGATAAATATTAATAATCCGTTTTAATTTTACTTATTTAAACCCCTAATAGTAATCAGTATCTCTATTCCTCGAAATGGTTTTCAATTTACGACAATCGATGCCTCACTGATCAATGCCCATTTCAATATAATCGTTCTGAATTTTTTTCGGGATTTCAGCCAGCAAAATTCATGACCCATCCATGTTGATAATATATAAAAAGGTTTACATAATTTTGTTTGATGTTTTTTCATTGTAAAGAGTTCGAAACCTTCTTGTCATAAAGTCCAGGGGATACTCGTATCGTTTCAGTTACCTATAAAATTTTAAGGTTGCTACTGTGTTTTCGCTCTCAGTCCTGTCCACCCAAAGGTTGTCTGGAAGAAATCGCTTTTAGCGATAAGACCGTCATTTGTACTGTTATTTTTAAATGTTTATTTGTAAAATGTTTTCGTTTGTGCAATAAAGAGTTACTTAGGTACTTACTTACTTACTAAGAAGCCAAAAACGCTTGAAAGTATTATTAATGACATTTATTTGTTTTTCAGGCAACCTCACAATTATATCGAGACTGGAGACGTCTTGTTTGTACTTTTTATTTATAATCTGGTGTTATTTTTACGCGTAACTGAGCTTTTGCTTGGGAATATTTTAATAGGACGATAAACATTTGTATGTCATGAAAATAATGTTAAAAATGCACTATTTCATAAATGATTAATGTTTCACATTTTATACGTGGTATTTTTGGTAGCTAAATAAGGTTTAAGCTCGTCAGGGTATAGTGATACTAAAATATGGTCATAACTACTTTTAAATATTATAATAACACTATTCCGCGTTGTCTGTTTAACATAATTATGTTTTAACTAAAAGCATTTTGGTCCCTCTATCCCGCTGACACCGATATGAGTCGCTTCAATTTTGTTCCTCGTTTATTTAATTAATGCTTAGGTTATTTTGCAAATATAATACCCACAGCGTTTACAAAAAATATTGATGTCTGTGATATTAGGATGTTTTACTAAAATATAAAAAAATCATGCTGCAATTTATTATGTTTACAAAATACCTTTTGTGCAAGCATATTCCGTCCGATGTTGAGACTCACGTTGTTCAATCGGAAAGCACATATGTATAAACATTATGCCTTGAATGGACTTACTTATCTAGCAGGCATTGTTAAGTTTAAGTATCATTTTACAACGTGTAACAAAAGAACTGCGCCGGAAGAAAGTTTGATTCACACAAAATTTTACTTATCGCCCCACAAAACATAACTTCGGTGCAGCGTTCAACTATTGAGATCTACGCAAATGCGCCTAATAATTGTGTTTAAATCCTCACAAACTTCAACTTTTTCAACCTTGTATAAACAACGTAGGATCTTTGTTATACGTTGTCTCATTGAATGCAGTTACCTCTATCTACTATGTGTTGCAAAAGCAATGGGCATCGTCAAATCCAATTTTTTATTCTATAAATCGAAAATATAGAAAAATAAAGAAACTGATTTGAATATTTTCTTAATTTTTATGTAAATATTTTTTTTATTAATTATTTAAAATTTCTAAAAGTTTTGTGTATGACGTCATTATGGCATTATGTACTAAGTTCATTGCATTCATTCATGCTTTTAAAAAACAAAAATATGTTGACGTTTGACAAATGTCAGTGTCAAGTCAACAAGAAGGTTATTTTCTCAGTTATTTGACACTTTTGACAGTTGTTGTTGACCAATGTATTTTTTTAAATATTTGCAGGCAATGGAACTACCGCATTAGAGGCTATGATGACGTCATCGAAAGAAAAATTAAGTAAACATGCACAAAATTAAAACGTAATAAACGGATTATTACGTTTTAATTTTACTTATTTAAACCCCTAATAGTAATCAGTATCCCTATTCCTCGAAATGGTTTACAATTTACGACAATCGATGCCTCCCTGATCAATGCCCATTGGTGAATTCCAAGTCAATGTTTCATAATATAAATACAGAGGTTTGAAATGTAAATAAAATAAATCGGAGTACTACAATGTGATACTCGTTGTTTCTTTTGAAAAAAATCCTACCACCTCAGGTTAGTTAGTACCTACTTAGAAACGACATGCATCGTTTATCTACAGTCCTACAAGCATATTATTATTATTAACGTTCCCGTAGGACAAACAGTCACTTGTGTTTCATCCCATCAACGACATGAACCCATTTTGAAGATTATAAAAATAATTAAATACCTACGTACTAACTTACTTTTGTATACGCTTTCGCTCCACTTACGGTGAGCGCGAAAACTGTCTAACTCCGCCACTCCAATCTCTGAAATTAAGAAAAAAGTACACTCTCTCGCAAACTTCCTGAGTGCAAAGTCGCCTTAGTATCTCGAACGAAAAGTTCCTAATTGCACATCACTTTACGGAAATGGGATAAAGCAAGCAACGTCGGGGAAACACGTACAGCGCGAACGTGCTTTGAAACGTACTAGGCTGTTTTATGAAAACAACATACGGGCGCTCATTCCGAGCTCGGGCTCTCCTTTACTCTACAAAATCCGGAATCCCGGATATTGTCTTATAACGTCTTTGAGACGTTAATTATAACTCTTAATCTTACCCGAGGGACAAATTATGGTGATAAGATTCCGTCGATGCAGTAGATTTGTAGCTCCGCTACACTCTCCGTCTTACCGCTCGTGCAAAAAGACGGTACGTGATACAGTGACTGACCACACGTGTTAGGCAGGTAATCTTGGAGGAAAAACTCGCAAGAAAACTGCACATTCCGATCTTGTTTGTTTGTTACAATTTATTGTACAAAACATAAGATACACTTACTTAACTAAAAGAGATGTAAGACATTATGTACAAGAACGGACTTATTGCTATAGAAATTTCTTACAGCCAGCCCACAATATAGGGAAAGTTAAATTGAGAGCGGGAAAGGTCAAATAAATCACCGGCAAACATATAAAAAAACAAAAAACTTACTTACAAGTAAAAATCTTCAATACCATGAGCGACTGCACGAGCCGCGAATTTTTGTAGACGTAAGTTGACGTAACAATTACCCATACCTCTAAAAAAATTATAAGAAAGTGTAGGTTGGGTTTTCCTCCGGATCAAAAGACAGAAGCTGAAACTGTGTGTCCATTATTTAGAAAGATCGAAATTGGCTACGGCAAAACTCGCTTGATGTTTTTGTTAGGAACGCTGATTGGCTCATGGAAGCTGATCCATGTTGAGCCCTTATATTACTCGAACTATTTGAGTCTCCATTGTGAATTGCCGGTCCCTATTAGCCAAAGGTTGTGTTTGTGTTGAATACATTTTAGAACAGGCCGGAATAATTCACAAAGGTCCTACAACAGAGCTAAGTTTAATTTAGTGAAAGACCACTAATATTCATTATCCTTTCGTTATGCTAATGTGGAATTTTACTTCGTGAGCCATGACTCAATTACGGCCCGCTTTGACTCCACTTTCAAAGGCCACTGCGGTGCTCTAATTTGATTTTATTCAACAAGCTAAAGGCTCTTGATTTGTCAAAGCGACCTTAATTGCTGCAGTTTTTATTAATTAATATTTTACCTCAGGGAGTAACCTGTAGTGCCCACCAAGAGCTGCCCCTCTACCCTTGACGCGCTTTTCCAATACGGCCGCAATATGGCGCAATTTACAAAATTTAATACTTTCCAAATTAAGACGCATTTTGTGTTTTTATTGAATAAAACAGCCTTACCTTTGAATAAACATTACAAAGTATTTAAAATCAAAGCATTATTATGCTGATTTCAAAGAGAAATTTATTTTAAAACTTTTTCAATTTCATCGCAATAGCGTCAAGGGTAACCCCCCAGGGCCCTTAGCCTGTAACAACATGGTGCCAAAATGGGCTCCCGGTTGACGGTTTTAATTACGATTTACTATTGCTGTCGGTCCAGTGTCGGTCCTTTTAATGTTTTTGTGGTACAGCAAAGAATATTATGAGTCTAATTCTAGAGGATTAGTTCGCTGGTTGTAGGAGAGCAACGAATAAATCCCGGTTTTGTCCTTCTACCTGGGACGCCATTGATATGCCATTGTGTTACAGGCTAAGGCCCCAGGTCCCGCGGCAGAATTCGCCATTTAGTATTTTTTCACCGTCCAATTGCGTTGCAATAGCAGTTAATGTATTGCCTTTTCAATTCAATCATGAGCATGAGTGCCGTACTTTTTTGGCAGTGAAAAAATAATTGACATGTTTGTTTAGATGTATTTGGGTAATTCTACGGCAGAGCAATTCCCGTGGCATTTTTTATTTAACGGTTTTCAGATAATTTGATGTTCTCACATTACTTTAGAACACATTAGTAACAATTTTATAATCATGTAACAATAAAATTGTTACTAATGTGTTCTAAAGTAGTGTGAGAACATCAAATTATCTGAAAACCCTTAAATAAAAAATGCAACGGGAATTGCATAATGCAGCTCTGCCGTAGAATTACCCATTTTTTCAGCTCGCTCATTTTACTACAAAGGTAGAGAGAAGGCACTACTTGAATAATTACTAATGAGATACTTTCTAGGCCACGTTCTTTCGATATCTCATAGATGGCGGTAAACAACGGTACAGTGTAAAGAGTCTACTGATAGCATAGACATAATTTTTTTTTATAGTCAAGGTTATGAACAGATCGATCCATTAAGGTTTACACAAAAAAGTTTACAATATAGACCACTGTATCGGCATTGACAGTCTTGTTCGACCACAGAGGGAAAAAAACTTTGTACTAACTATTTGATTGTTAACCGATTGGTTGAGGAGCTAGGTAACTAAAATCCAGCCAAAACTGTTGAAGAGCTATACAAGGTGTTACAAAAGATGCTAACTCTTTTTACAGGGTCATGGTACCTGATGATAGGGATCACAACAAAAATATTTTATTAGCTCTATGACGTTCCTTGATTTTTAAATAATTAAAATGTAAGCGCTGTGACGGGAGAAATGTATTTTTAAAATACTGTTTCCATAGACTTTAACTATGTTTTAACAGCCTGAAGCTATTAAAATACAGCTAAGCAAACAACCATATTTTTTAATTGGAGCTAAATGGAAAAACAAAAAAAATTTTAAAATTTTACAATTTAGAGGTTATAAAAAAAAAAGTTGTTTTATTCAACTTTTTTTTGCAGATTTGTCATTATGTTGACCAGCAGGTTACACCCTGTGAAAAGAGTTAGTATCTTTTGTAACACGTTGTATTGTTTGTGAAATAATTTTGAACATAAAAGTAATATTTTGTAGGCGTGAAAAAAATCAGCCCTATTGAAAAATACTTCAAACAACTTTTGTTCCTATTTGAAACCTATTGTGAGGGGATTATTAGGTATCAATGGATTGAGTGGATGGTAAAAGCGGAAACACTACATTTTGCTCCACCACTAATACCCTTAATGTGTTTGGACGTAAGGTACGAAGGCAACGAGCGCGAACTGCCATAAAAAAAACGTCTCGTCAGCGACATCTATAGTTACAAATTTGGAACTACAACTTATGAGCTGTCAAAAAATCACCCTTTGGTTTAATTTGAAGGAATGAAAGTTTTTCAGTCATTATTTCAAAAGGTGCAATTTTTCTGATGCTGAGTGTAGCTTGTCAACACTTTTGGCTGGATTTTTTGTAACATATAATAGCCTAGCTATCTCAACTTTGCCAATCGGTTAACAATGGCTAGTCCAACCTTCTTCCCTCTGTGGTCCAACTAGGTTGTCAACGCCAATACAGTGGCTTACATTGTAAACTTTTTTGTGTAAACCTTAATGGCTCGATCTATTCATATCCTTGCCTATAAAAAAAAATGTCTATGCTATCAGTAGACTCTTTACACTGTACCGTTGTCTACCGCCATCTATGAGATATCGAAAGAACGTGGCCTAGAAAGTATCTTATTGCGGTGATCAAATCAATAGACTTCAAGTAGACTCTATCGGTCTGTCACCGATACGCTATGAACGCTATGACGTTAGGTAATAGGTACTACATACTTCCAAAATATTCCGACTCTACATCTACCTACCATCTCATTGCACTTCGATATTACAGGGTAATTTTTCAATAGCTTTATTGCTGAAACACGTAAACTTTATAAATATGATTTCCAACATCTTTTGTTCCACGACTATGAAAGAATTTATTGTTTTCCAAAATATTTTTTTCATCTCCCATGCTCGGAAAGTTTGCTGTTACTAGCAACTTACAACCGTGTAAAACCCGAATTTAACCAATCTGCATTTTTGTGCGCTTCGAAATTTAAACGCCCTTGTTCTGCACGCCCCATGATGTAGAAAAAGAAAAAACACTGGCCGTTTCACTAGATGCCATATAATTTCATAAAAGCTTCAGAAAGAAGAGCCTCGTTTAGACGCGACTCTCCACGGCAGGTCCCATTTTCTATACAAAACTGTGAATGCAAATGAGGCATAGACATCTAAAGTCACGGAATAGAACATTCAGAAACGCGGTTTCTTCTTACAGTCTTTTTAATATTTTGTACAATATATTTATTTTTAATAACAGTAAATTAACAAAATGCTCCGCTTCTGTTTTAAAAAATAGATAATTATGGGTTGGTTTGTTAAATACATTTTTTCAAACAATATAATTGAATTTATTTTTTATCTCTAGAAATTTTTAATTTATATGGTATAAGTTCAGAATGCACCCGGAAAAGAAAACATTTTTTTAATTTTCATTATTTTTGTGTCTGGATAAATATACTTCAGCAAATTATTAATAAAACGAATGGTTTTAATACCAACGAAGCTGAAAACTTTAGTGCGGCAGCCGTAACTACAGTAAATTATGCTTTTAAAAGGAACTTATTTGACTCACCTGTTTTGCCTGTAAGTAGTTGTCTACTTTGTTTGTCCCGCTTGGCTAACAAAATGATTTCCTCGCTTCTGTGAGATGAAAAGTTTTGTGTTTCGCACGAATGCAATATTATTTGCGTCTCGTGCTTCTGAATACCTTGCTACGCTCAGGTTTCTTTTTTTGAACCACTCGCTACGCTCGTGGCTCAATTTTAGAAACCTTCGCTAGCTCGTTATTCAATACAAGCACTCGCCGCAAACAATAATTTTGCATTCTTGCATAACAAATAACTATTTTTTGTAAATTTTGCGGCGCGGTCTAACTAATAGAAGCAGGAGAGGCTGAAAAGGTGGTACACACGACAGCACTTCAGACTGTACACTTTTGTTGTAAAGTCACCCGTACCGTAACCGAATAGAGTGCTAGCGTGTAAGGGTCGACGTGCTGTCGTGTGTACCTAGATAGTGGATGAGCACGAAACCGCGCCGCGCAGGTAGCGCTGAAATGGTGCAAATGCAAACTTTTAAAGAATAAGCAAAGTTCAATTAATAAAAAGTTCGAGCTCTCGAGCTGTCCGAAAAGTCGTTGAACAAATGTTGTTGAAAATCACATTTATTAGAAGTTGACGTTTTTCAAGAAATCTATTTAAAATTGCGCTGTATATCGAGGTGTACGTTTCTGAAGTGATAATAATACGAGAACAATGAATTTGTTTGCTTAAGATGCCGTGAAATTACGAAGGAACTTTGGGCACGCGGTCGGAAAAATCAGACACAAGGAATTGAGAATATAACGACTTCTTTCTATAACAGAGGGATACAATTTGATCTTTTGGGCCTTGCTGTGGGCCGCGTTTTTCGATTTACCTATCAAACAAAACATTGATGAAGGTAGTATTGGGTTTCAGTTCCGCTGATGCTAGCAAGCCCTTGAGTTAAGTAGGCTGCCTGAAAATGATGTCGGGCGTAAAGTGATAAAACTTTACCTCTAAAAAACATTTACGCTCTTTGGTGTGAATGCGTGATGAAGCTGAGGGAATGGACTAGGTGCTATATTCAAATATCTTCCAGGAACTACGGTTCTGCTGGGTGGCCAATTATTTTAACAACTCTTCGTAGGTACCTACCCTTAAAAAGCAATTTTAAACTTCACAAATTACGCATAGTACTAAGTGAGTGCAGGTGATGTTTGGCATGAAACTTCCATTTAAGGCTCCGTATAAGGCTAACTAGCGCCACCAATGTTGAAAAAATCATATCTTCCTTCAGAAGAAGTTTCTGAAAAAATCCTAAGATGAGCTCATGCGCCATGCTTTTCTAGATTTTTAAGTGTAGGTACCCAACTCAATTTCTAGTCTTAAGCTAAAAAATTTTCGATAACCGCCAAAAACGGCCGCTTTTGGCGGTTATCGAAAATTTTTTAGCTTAAAAGTAAATTTCGAAGAGGGTATCTACACTTAAAAATCTAGAAAAGCATGGCGCATAGGCTCATCTTAGGATTTTTTCAGAAACTTCTTCTAAAGGAAGATATGATTTTTTTAACATTGGTGGCGCTAGTTAGCCTTATACGGAGCCTTAATGGCTTGTCAAACGGAAAACAAGTTGCAAACTCTCTAAATACTATTCCTTTGCCGTGACGTGTTTGTAATAATAACTTCCTGGAATTAACGATGATTAATGCACTGCAAAGTTGTTGCGAATGTGAACTTCAGAGCTTTAGTATTCAGTATATCTGTGGCGGAATGGAGTATTCAGTATATGGCAGCACGCTGAAAAATATGTGAAGTAAAATTCAAATGTATCGCACCATTTTTAAACTAAAACTTTCGTGAGCACTGCACTGCACCGACAAAATAAAAGTGAGTATTGCACAATAATGATTACATAGAGATCTTAGAACACTGACAGCCTGATGGGATTTTTGTATTAGTATAGCAAGTTTTTACAATGTTGTGTGTAATCTCCCCATAAAACCTCAAACCATAATTAATATTAAATAGCAGGCCTAGCATGGCAGCCGCAGATCCGACACCTTTTTGTCTCTCTTTACGTTTCATTAAAAAAAATACTGGTTCAAAGACTGTAATTAGTGCCCAAGTTACTAAGAATGCGTTGAATGACATATTTTTTACTTCCGTATTTTATTGCACAATTAAACAATAAGATTGTTTAAATAAAGATATGAGATTTGAGATCCAAAAAGACTCTCACAGTGACATTCCATTCTTCTCGCTCGCATATTCCAACATCTTAATTTATTGTAAATAATGAGTATATTATTCGTATAGAAATTAATATTCCGGAAATATAAGACATATCTACTTATTAAAAAATTCTAAATGAAAATAATGTTTACAGAAAAACTTTTTGAATGGTAAATGCAAAATGTCATTGGGTAAATAGATACCTACACAAGAAGAATATAAGTCAGTTACCCAAAATCATGGTAATTCTCTTTTTTAACAATAATGAATGTCAGGTACAAACATTAGGTAGATATAGGCACTAGAACTAGACAGTGATATCGTAGCTTGCTCTATATCAAAAGCCTTTTAAGCTCGACCGGCCACACGGATGGACACCTCTAGCCAGCTCGGCTGCACAAGCGAGATAAGCCGTATACGTCATGAGATCTCACTTATCCCTGCCACGAAGAGCAAACACACAGGAATCCTGTATAGAAACTGAGGCCCGGTTTCTGAATTGAGAATTTTGCTAAGCAAATACTTAACTATCGTTCTGTCACGCTCTTTTGTGAGAAATCTGCAGAGACAGGAAGATACTTACCCATTTGCTTAGCGAATTTCTCAATTCAGAAATCGGCAGTGGGAAGGCATAGGCCCGGTTTCTGAGTTGAGAATTTTGCTAAGCAAATGGGTAAGTATCGTCCTGTCTCTGCAGATTTCTCACAAAAGAGCGTGACAGAGCGATACGTAAGTATGTGCTTAGTAAAATTCTCAACTCAGAAACCGGGCCTTAGCGTAGGCGGAATAAGCGGTATTTCTTGTCTTACCTTACCTAGTTAGTTCATGTTTTGATTTTACGAGTTAGTTTTGTTTCTATTGTTTTGATGTTATGTGTTGAGTGTTGTGTCGTTAATAAATGTGTTTTCTTTCTTGTTTTCTTTTAGTGGGTAGAACTGTTGCCTCACAAGCGTGAGTTTGCAGTTTCGGTTATGTTACCTGTAAAAATGGCGTATTTGTGAATTTTTTGATGTCACTTGCTAATTGTGAAGGAACACATGGAGAAATTACGTTGCCTATATTAATTGCTAACGGTAAGTTTATATTTCTTTTCGAATCAATTTACACAACGCTGAACGAACCTCGAGGCCCTTAGCCGCAACATTATTCTGCTCTATGTCATGGACCATCGACGACAACCCACAGTATTTTTCTTCTCTATGGGATCTTCGACCAACTGGCAATGGGCATCGTCAAATCCTATTTTTTATTCTATAAATCGAAAATATAGACAAATATAAGAAACTAATTTGAAAATTTTCTTAATTTTTTATGTAAATATTTTTTTTATTAATTATTTATTTCTAAAAGTTTTGTCTATGACGTCACCACTGGCATTATACTAAGTTCATTGCATTAATAAATGCTTTAAAAAAATAAAAATATGTTGACGTTTGACAAATGTCAGTGTCAAGTCAACAAGAAGGTTATTTTCTCAGTTGTTTGACACTTTTGACAGTTGTTGTTGACGAATGTATTTTTTTAAATATTTGTAGGCAATGGAACTACCGCATTAGAGGCTATGATGACGTCATCGAAAGAAACATGAAGTCAACATTTTTGGCGACAAATATTAATAATCCGTTTTAATTTTACTTATTTAAACCCCTAATCAGTATCCCTATTCCTCGAAATGGTTTTCAATTTACGACAATCGATGCCTCACTGATCAATGCCCATTAGCGAGTTCGGTATCATCACTTTGATATATAACAGAGTATAATTTTATTTAAGTAATGCAGCTGAGGTCGGATGCGGTCGTCTTGGAACCGCCTTTCCCCCGCCTTTCCCACCAACTTTCAAGTGATGGAAGTCACCTTTATTGCCGCGCTTGCTCTATAATTCTACATCAATATAACTCTCCCACAATATTTACGATCCTGTCATAACTTTGCAACACAACATACAAACGACATTGCTTTGATTCTTCTACCAGAAGAGGGTGCTAAGTATAGCTTCTTCGACATTCACTATTTAGCCAAAGTTTAAAATTATTATTGGGATGGATAAGTTACGCTTTATGTATGCAACAGGCTGATTTATTTTTAGGTCCAATTTTTCAGCACCGTACATGATATAAGATTCTGCAGCGTTGGGCTTACAAATTAATGGCCCTTGCTTATAAAGCCATTAAAGCTCTCTTTTCCAGCATTAAAACAAAACCCATGTATCGGCATGATAACATTTGCAAATTAATAATTGCAACTGTGGATCAAATCCTACTTACTCACGTCCCTAATATTGTGCCTAATCTACAAACGGGACAAAGCGAGTGAGTTATTCATTTGTAAATCCGTATTTGATGTGTTGCAGCGTTGCAGGCGCGTCGGGCGCAGACTAACCTACATTACTAGCGAGTCTAGCACGAACAACTACACGAATACGTACGACAATTTTATTTTGAGCTCGATTCTACCACGCGCCAATCATTCTAGGTACCGTCAGCCACACTGAAGGATACCTCATGGCATCTCTTTCTGCGCGCAACGTAAGGGCGTGAATCGAACAAAAAATGGTATCCTAGCTTGTGGCCGACACTGTACAAGTAACTACGGGGTGCACTCTAAGTCGATAGCGGAACTTTAAGTAGTCCATTTTTTTCGCCACCTATTACAAGTTGTTTGTAGTAATCAGTAGATAGCCTTCTTAAAGTTTCGCTATCGACTTAGAGTGCACCCTGTACTTCAAAGAGTGGGAGAGTTAATAAGCAGAAAGCAATGCTCGCTGTCAATGATTTATGAGCGATTAGTTTAAATTTAGCGCCGCTTTATTTAATAAAAAGTAACCACGGCCCAAGCACGACCAAGCCCATCATCAGCATTGCGCGCAACTATGGCCAATTGCCCGCCATCTTACACCAATGAGGGCTACCGTTTTAGTGCTCACTAGTTGGCGCCACTGTCGAGTAAGGTCCTGAATTTAGCTCTCAAAGTATTCTCAAAGGTAGTTACGAGTATTTCGGGTTTAAAAAATAATTTTAGTACCTACCTTAAAACTGTACCAATAAAATACATCAAGCAAGCCCCGTGTTGACCCTTTTTCTTTACAGAAAAATAAAAATGTTTCAAAGCAAAAGCGGGACAACAACGAATATCAGGTAACCCTCGTAGTCCATAAAAACAGTGACATTTCTGACCTTACGCAACACTAGCGCCCCTAGCGGCAAATGCTAGCGCGGCTCATTCCCCCTGTACACATTGGCTATGGCCTGTAGTGGGCCAACATGGGCCAATGTGTACTGCGGGGGGAGCATGACTTTTATCGAGGCGGATTTATCCAACAAAATGGCGGTTTATCAGCATTTTTGACGTCTATAGTGGGTTATTTAGCGTCGAAAGCGATATATAACCCACTATAGACGTCAAAAATGCTGATAAACCGCCATTTTGTTGGATAAATCCGCCTCGATAAAAGTCATGCTACGGGGACTGGGGCCTTTACAAATTGCAAGCAAGGGCAAGGGCGCAGTCGCCGGTAAGTAGAAGAAAAACCTGTTCTGTATACACTGTACATGGTTGATCATAATCGTTGCTAATTATGTATAATCAAGGCGCGGGTTCGTAATTCGTGCTAGACGTATCGTTCGGAATGGGAATAATCTCACTATACATTAGCATAAATTATGCATGAGTCTTGATATTGTACACGCTCAATCGAGTTTTGATTTCCTGATAAACTTGGCTTACTTAGCTGCGGTATCTCTAATTGATTGGAGTGTATACCTTACAATAGGTACTCTACCAACGTTCTGGGTATTATTTAATCATTATTAACTATTTATGTACTGCAAGTAAACCGAGGGATGTAAACACATTCGATATAGACGATATACCTACTTATTACCTCAGAAAAATTTTGGTCCTTCCAAATACTTACCTACGTCTACAGGGTGCACTCTAAGTCGATAGCGGAACTTTACGTAGGCTGTCTACTGATCAATACAAAGAACTTGTACTAGGTGGCGAAAAAAATGGAGCTAAAAAAATAAATATCAGCTGTTCCACACAACTCAGTACTCAGTACTGTGCCAAATGTATGAAACAGCTGATATTTTTTTGCACTCCATTTTTTTCGCCACCTAGTACAAGTTGTTTGTATTGATCACTAGACAGCCTACTTAAAGTTCCACTATCGACTTAGAGTGCACCCTGTAGTGACACCTGCACTAAAACTCATGTGGAATCGGTTAATCGGTTTAATTTGTACATGAACTGTATTTCGACAACTTTTATTCAATAAAATCCTGAAAAATATGTGTGAAGTGACACACAGAAGCTGCACCTTTGTGTCTGCCTGCATTGCCTAATATCAGTAGGAACTTAATCTTGAATTAATCTATCTATCTACAGGGTAATTTTTAAATAGCTTTATTTCTGAAACACGTCAACTTCTAAATAATTTCCAACAACTTTAGTTCTGCGATTTTCGAATAGCTCGATGCTTGTCATTTATTGAACGTTTCATATCCGTATAAAGTAGGCATTTTTACCATTTCAGCGATGAATGCGCGGCGTGCTTTAGTGCCCCTCCACTGTCTTCCATTTTCACACTGCGAAACTTTTGCAAAAAAAAAAATTTGAAAAATATTGAAAATTATTATTGAAAAAAATTGTGGAAAAATAAAATTGCGTTTTCAAAAAAATTTTAGAACAAAAGTTCTTGGAAATCACATACCTATCAAAGTTAACGTGTTTCAAGAATATTATTGGGCTCTGAAAATTGCCCTGTAAGCATGGCATAACAATTGTCTGAAAATAAAAATTATAAGTAGTAGGCGCCATCTATGTTGATTAATTGTAACCACTGGGGTGGCAACCAAAGTTACCTACCTACCTACCAATCGTTGCTTGGCAACCAGTACCTACTACCGTCAAGAACGTAGGAAGATAATTTAAGCGGTGGACACAAGATGGCAGCAGCATACTGAAAAGAAAATATTATTTTATTCTATTCGTCTGATTGTATTAAATTTATTTGGGTTAGGATTATTTTATAAATGTACAAGATGGCAGCAGCATACTGAAAAGAAAATATTATTTTATTCTATTCGTCTGATTGTATTAAATTTATTTGGGTTAGGATTATTTTATAAATGTACGATACAGCCAGTGACATCCAAGAATGATATAGATAAAATTTTCATGAGAGTATTATTTTCTTATGGAAAGGTAAAGTCCCTTTTGCAGTGCAAAGTTTGTTTATGAAATTAGATACTTCATGCTAAACCACTTCCACAGTATCCTGAAAAGAATATTCCGTAGGTTAGTAAGCTTGTTTAAATTAAAATAAGTATAGGTACAGAAAATAAATATGAATCACGATAGGTAAAAACGGTTTTACTTGCTTGGTAGAGTCAGTAGAGTCAAATGTATGAAATATATGAAAAAAAAGGTAAATACCTATGTAAGTAGGTATTTGGTAGTTAGTTCAACAAACTAAGTACTTTAGATACTTTAACCTGTTGAAAAGGGTGTGTTATGCAAATAGGAATGTTTTGGGGCTATAGGTACTTCCTTAACGATTGGCACACGGTAAATGGTTCAGTCGGCCACAGTCTCAGATACCCCTTTTTGTTCGATTGGCGCCCTTATGCCGCGCGCGATAAGAGCTGCCATGGGGTATCTGAGATTGTGGCCGACCGTACAAGGTTGTCTGGAATAGATTGATTTTGGCAATAAGACATTGTATAATTTTTTCTCATCTAATCAATTTTAAGAAAAAAATACTTTTCCACAATCGTACGTTTATTAGTAACAAACAGCATACTTCCGAGCCTGGGAGATGAAAAGTATTTTTTTCCCCTACCGATGTAGAATAGAATGGAATAACCTACCGATGTAAGCGCGGGCAAAGTCGCGGAAATAGACTAGTAATTTATGTGTTATATTTTAAGCTATAACTATACTAAAGATCCACATTCATTTGGCAGTGTTTGCGTAAAAGAGTAAAAAAATTCATTCAATAGAAAATAAAACTCCTTGTGCATGGGCCCTTAACTGGTAAGTAAGTACCTACGTCCTACATGCACTAGAAAGTACAACCGTCGATACTCGACGAACAGGACTCGGTAACGGTACGGACTCGAGTAAGTACTTAGGGGGACCGTTAGGGCACTTTTGCCCGCATTCCGCCGATCTGCAGAGATGATATCGAAAACAACACAAAGAAGGTAAAGCCGTGTTTTCACGGAAAAAGTGCGCTTTGACCAAGTTACTATTGTGATAACATTGATGCTTCTGATTGGTCCTTTTCATTCGAGTGCACTTTGATGCGATGATAGTTGGCGAACTAGGACCGACCTCTTAATTAACACAACATGGTTATCTAAACTCTATACTTAACATGCCATTGTACCACTGTTTGTTTTCCGTCCACTAGAGCCACCAATAAAAAAAATCCTATCGTCTTTTTGGATATGTTTTTTGCTAAAATCAAATGAGAATCCCTATGTTTAACTATTTTTAGGACCTAAGGCTTTGATTCCAGAACCTACGAATAAATCCTGCATAAGAAAAAACTGCCTTTGACTTGTGCAAATATTCTTAGGTTTTATTTAGGATCTGGGATCTAGACCTTCGGTCCTATAAATAAGCTTGGGGATTATCAATATTTTTTTGTCTTTGAAAAACTCACATCTTAGTTGACTTTGACGACGCCTGTACTTTGACTGTGAAAACGCGGCTGAAGCCTTTGCATCTAATTTTAGTTGATTATTTTACTGAAGTTACCACCCGGACGCCGCAGTGCCTGGATCGTATTTTCAGATGGAATGAATGGTCTTGCCCAGCACCTTTACAACCATGCACTTTAGTGGGCCTAGCCCTCAGGAAGGACATAGTGAACGGTTAAGTTGACAACATAAGATGGTCGATGAGCACGGATGGCGACACTACATAAATCACTGCTATAGATATTGTGGAAATATTTTAGTTCCTTTAATTTCTGTCGGTCGAGTTAAGGCGCTGTACATAGTGAATAGCCCGCGCGCCAAGAAAAATGCACAAAATCGAGTCCTGTATCAAATACACTAAAAAAATCGAAAATGTTCACATATCAAACACTAGAATTAGGTGAGACCTATCTAAAACACCCAGTTTCGTGTTGACATTCATAAAAGTTTTGAAGATATTTTTGATGAAAAAAAATAGGCGGCGCACTTTTTTTCAAACAAAATATCTTGCAATCTGTTATGGGTATCAACTAGTGATGTACGCTTGGAAACATTGCCACTCCCGGCAATGTTTCCACTGGAAACATTGCCGGAAAGTTTCCGAAAGTTTCCCAATGTTCCCATAAATTCCCAGTAGTGTTTTTGTTTATAATTCATGCTTATTCTTGAAATATCGCGTACGTTAATCACGTGACAATGCATAAGCGTCTTTCCTTACAGTGTTGCCATATAGAAACTGCATAAAATCGGTATTTTATTTTAAAATTCCATGAAATCCCTACTTATTGCCAATAAAAGTGAATTAGGTATTCTTATGATTTACATATATTAGTGAAGTCAATCATGCTGATTCTTGAAATATTGCGTTTGTTAATCACGTGACAATTCATAGGCGTCTTTCCTTACAGTGTTGCCATATAGAAACTGCATAAATCGGTATTTTCTTTAAAAATTCCATGAAATCCCTACTTAATGCCAATAAAAGTGAATTATTCATATGATTTACATATATTAGTGAAGTCAATCTTCAATTAAACTCAGAGTTATTGTGTTTTTTTGTCTTCAACCATTGGCTACCGATGTTAAGCTCCTTGACAATGGTCAACAGTGGGCTGATTTGATTGACTGATCGCGGGTTTCTATAATATTCAAAATTATTAATTCTAGTAGGTCGCCCCGAACTGTAATCTCGGGATGTATAGGTACATTTCCACAGGTAAGCCATGAAACTTGGTAGATGAATGAATTAGACGACGGGGTAGGTACTCTAAGAAAAAGGCTCGACGAGATCTACTCGATAAAAGTATCAAAACTTTAACTGTCCATATCTCCTAAACGGCTAATGCTAGACCCATGTTCATGGTACTCTAAGAAAAGGACTCGACGAGATCTACCCGATACAAGTATCAAAACTTTAACTGTCCATATCTCCTAAACGGCTAATGCTAGACCCATGTTCATGGTACTCTAAGAAAAGGACTCGACGAGATCTACCCGATACAAGTATCAAAACTTTAACTGTCCATATCTCCTAAACGGCTAATGCTAGACCCATGTTCATGGTACTCTAAGAAAAGGGCTCGACGAGATCTACCCGATAAAAGTATCATAACTTTAACTGTCCATATCTCCTAAACGGCTAATGCTAGACCCATGTTCATGGTACTCTAAGAAAAGGGCTCGACGAGATCTACCCGATAAAAGTATCAAAACTGTAACTAGAGACTAGCTAGACCCATGTTCATGGTACTCTAAGAAAAGGGCTCGACGAGATCTAAGTAAAGTATCAAAAATTTTTGATACTTTTATTGGGTAGATCTCGTCAAGCCCTTTTCTTAGAGTACCATGAACATGGGTCTAGCATTAGCCGTTTAGGAGATATGTGCAGTTAAAGTTTTGATGCTTTTATCGGGTAGATCTCGTCGAGCCCTTTTCTTAGAGTACCATGAGCATGGGTCTAGCATTAGCCGTTTAGGAGATATGGACAGTTACAGTTTTTATACTTTTATCGGGTAGATCTCGTCGAGCCCTTCTCTTAGAGTACCATGAACATGGGTCTAGCATTAGCCGTTTAGGAGATATGAGCAATTAAAGTTTTGATACTTTTATCGGGTAGATCTCATTGAGCGAGCGTCATGATCACTTTCACTGATTTGATTAGTCTAATAAAGGAATCTCTAAGATTAATAAATAAGCTCTACTAAACTGTTAGTGAGAAGAGTTTAAACCATGTTTAAACTCCGACTGTGCGGGAAGGGTTGAAACTATGTTATCAATGAGCGTTCTGTAATACCATCGTGAAACCCTCATTTCTTATAAACGACATAAAATGGCTGAACACACATGCCACCTGTATAATTTTCGATTTATGAGCAAAAATAAAAATAAATTATTTTTTTTCTTCTAAGTTCATGTTATGCATGTATGCTACGGAACCAACGCTGCGCGAATCCGACTCGACCTTGGCAGGTTATGGTAGTGTGTGGTTAGTTAGGATTTTAAGTTTTAGCTGTTTAAATCCAGAATTTCGTACTTTATGACATATCATAAAGGGAAACTGTAACCTTTTTAGTTGTTTAAAACGTTGCGGGCGACTGTTCCATTATCTTTATCATAAAATTCATCACAGCACTATGCAAGATCATCGATATTTGCATAAATAATGGTAAAGTTTACCAACAAATATCCCGAGAAAGATTGCTTGGAAACTTTGCCGGAAATAAACTGGAAACATTGCCAGGAACATTGCCGGGAACATTCCCAATGGGAAACATTGCCGGAAATAAACTGGAAACATTGCCGGAAACATTCCCAATGGGCTGGCAGTTTTCAAAGTTATGGGGTTTTTATTGCTAATTCATTGCCTTGTGTATAGAGAATCCAAAATCATGTACAATTCAGCAAACAAATATTGGAATATCTCAAGATTTGAGCAAAGTTCCCAGTAAATTCCCAGTTGGGGAACATTGCCGGCAATGTTGCCGGCAATGTTTCCAGCGATTGGCAATGTTCCCGGGAACGGTACATCAATAGTATCAACACAAAACTGGCTGTTTTAGATAGCTCTCACCTAATTCTAGGGTTTGATATGTGAACATTTTCGATTTTTTTAGTGTATTTGATACAGGAATCGTTTTTGTGCATTTTTTTTGCGCGCGGGCTAATTCACTATGCCCAGCGCCTTAAGCGCAGTGTTTAGGTCTCTACATCGATACTATCGGATATTCATCGCACATGTCCTTGATACAGATGTCATTTGACGGCATCGCTTGTCAACAAACGAACGAGCACAGAATACTAAATAGCATCTACTACTAAATAATCGCTGTATTATCGATTCTAGACTGCAAGAGGTATTAATTAGGTACTCGGTTCAAGATGTGAGTATGCTAATTGTTGTGTAGATAATGGAAGGTAGGTATAGATATTCTAGCAGAAAAAAAACTCAAACAAGTCTAATAATGCTTTATATTATGCAGAATAAGAAAGTTATTCCATTATGTTTGTACCATTTATTGTTTACTTTATTGGAGTTTTACATAAATAATTTCCCAACGGTTTGCATATTTGATTGTATAATAATTTATTTAAGAATAGTTACCTACACAACCCATTCATTTCCCCTTACAAAATGGTGGTCGCTCCACGATTTAAAAAATATCAAACTTTTAAAAAACTTATCCGTACAAAGTGCATCCTAGCTAGCTTTGTAAAATTGTTTTTAATTATAGCAAATTGTCATAGAAAAAAACCTAAGTACCTATGCAGTAGAGTAAACTTACAAAAGTACTTAATAATTTAGAGTCAAGGGATTTTACCTTCGTCGTTTGCGTGTTCGATATTACGGAGAATTGGCCCCCTGAGTAGAGCTTCTGTATCGTCCTACAAAACTTAGATTTATACGATTTCATGTAAGTAGGTATTAAATCTCTATCTGAGATCAGGAACTTAGGTATACTTATCTCGGGAATTTATGAATATTGCCGTCCTAGAGTAAAAAAGCTTCCTTTCTTACGAGCGAAACGTATGGACTTTTTACGCACCATTATCTCGCACCGATCGAATGTGCTCTGCAAAGAAAGGTGGATGAATGTAGTACCTCTTAATGTAGAGGTGTTACAGTACTGTCTGTCATTTTATAACGGTTTAATTTCTTACGAATCATGATTGCCATTAGGTCAATATAATTTTAGTAATCTCTGCTTGAGTTACCTCAACTCTACCACCGAATTATTGCTGATTCGGTACGCAAAGTTTTTTGTTCGAAAGTCCGTTATTGGCTTAATCTTATCTTTAGACAATATTGAGAAACTGATTTCAATATTTTTTATTTTGGTTCAGTAGTTTGGATTTTACAACGTTTCAAAGATACGGTTTTATGACCTTCACGCGACGGTCTGCATACTGTTGGCGGTCATAGGAACAAAACATTTTAGCGCATAAAAACAAAACTACTGGACAAAAATAAAAAATATTTAAATTCGTTTCTCAATATTGTCTAAAGATAAGTTTAAGCTAATAACGGACTTTCGAACAAAAAACTTTGCGTACCGAATCAGCAATAATTCGCCGACTTTTTTCTAAACTGGAAGTTGTGAATACAGAATCGAACCAATTACAAAATTGTACTGACAGACCATTTTCCGCCTGGTTTAGGGGTAAAGGGTGGATGATTTTTAAATTGTTACCAGAAGCACTTTGATAGGTAGGTATGCATTGCTGTGAAAGTATTTTGTTGCCGAATTGGATGGAGTTCCCAATTTTAGAGTTTCAGCTCGCTTAGTTGCTTATTTTTGTATTTATATAAGGTCAGGGTTATGAATTGTTTTAATTTTTCTGCCACTCTAGCCTCCCTGGTGAAAATGAGGGTATGTGCTAAGCAACTATACCACCACTATGTAGTTGTGTGTAGCGGCGATTAATACAAATCATGTATGTTGTCGAGATAGCGGTAAATCCGTGCACAGTCAAGAGGCGCGTGCGCAAGCCAATTTCGGTCAGTCGCCAGGCAGCCTGCACCAAGTCTATTACTATGACACTAACTGTAGTATTTTGAGTTTGTGTTTGTGTAGTGAAGGAAATCACCTTGTACTGTAAGTACTTACTTAGCATTTTTATTTTCTAAAAAAAATATAAACAATTTAAAATTAAAATATTTTTTAGTTTTGAGTAAAAAGTAAAATATTCTCAATAAAAATGGTGGTATTTATCTTTTGTTAGGTACTTTAATTTGGTGCAATTATTGTTATAATTTGTAAAAACTTTCTTTTAATTTTCAGAGCAAAATGAGAGGCTTAGAAAAGACTGCACTATTTTTAACAATTTATTTGTCAATAGTTTATGCAAGTGAAATAAATCCCGATGAATGGGTAAAAGTAGAAGTCGACACAGACACTGATACAAACCATAGAAATGTGCATCATACAAAAACTAGAAGCAGGAATACACAAAGCGTACGAGTACGGCGACAATATGCAAGCAACAAGATAGACAATGTCAAAGATAAAACAAGCGCCGATAGCAGAAACGGAAAGATTCTATGGCCCCAACCTCTAAATAAAAATGAAAATGAATCGTCTGGTTCAGAGAACAGAACTCAGTTTGGGAGGAAGCGACAGGAGAGGCTGTTGTGGTCGTATCCTCAGAGCCCCATCGTGGATATGATGATGCAGTCAATGCCTTCCAACTATGCACCGATGAACCCCGGTGATCCTTTCGATTTTTTGAGGGACACTTACCCGTTGCCTAAAGGTAAGAAATATCCTTTGATTTGCTTGACATAGGCAATCTCTATCAATATGACCACTTAAAAAAGTCTACACTTTAAGAAAATCACGCTAGGTATTAAAATGTGTGATGATTCGTCAATCCATTGATCAACTTTAGTAATTGATTAATTGAGTTATTTATTGGTTGATTGATTTGTTGGTTTTACGAAATGTCGATCTCATTTAGTTTATCTACTGTTTTCTTCAGGAAAATATTACCGCAACTAAGCAAACAAGTGTGATAATATTAACTTTAAATATTTGCACATTATTGTATTCGAACGGGTTCGCGATTCGACCCGTTCGAATACAATCAAAGTGTGATAATTTGACCATAGATGGAAAAATGCATACGAGGAAATCGTTCCACTTTAAATACCAATTTTATGACAGTGCAGCGCAGGTGGTTATAATAATATGTTTATTCTCCGCTGTCAGGAATGGCATCATACATCAGCAAATTAATCATGAATTAGACATGCCATTGAATGACAAGTAGAAACCATGAATGGACAATCATTCACTGACGGCGGACGGTTTTTGCGAGAAAGCTCCCGTTATCTCATCCGTCCGTTATCTGGTTTTGTATTGAAATAAGTATAAGAGGGTCAACCTTTCTTATTCAGGCTTGCGCCGATTTACAGTCTCAAGTTTGAGGTCATGCACACTTGCACAAGATGCAAAAGAACATTTTGATAACCCTGTTTACTTATCTGAACTTTCGTTCGATACATTGATGTTTTAGGTTTTAGCTAGTTTTTATTTTTATTTTATTGCAGCGCTAAAATATTCTTCATTCAAAATGCAATCGCTCAATTAAGTCAAACTGATAAACAAGTGAAAGTAAAAGCTATATTTACGTTTTACTTTCTATTTATTGCTAATCCTGTCTAATTTTAGACAGGATACCTACTGCTATTAGATAGAAAGTAAAACCTAACGAATAACTAAGCGGAATAAATTAATATTAAAATATTCAAGCGTCATTAGTGTTTGTAGCGGTACCTACATTCATAAGCTAAGACGAGCAAAAGAACCACGAACAACATAAACATATAATTACGTTTTTTTTTTATATAAGTTCTGCGCGAGCTCTATGCATAGAATTGACGGGAGTTAGCGCAGTGGGATATCTCTATTTTAATCCACATAGATATTATAAACCATGAAGCCAGCAGGACAGGGAAAGTTGGCGTCTTTTAACCGCTGAGGCCAAAATCTACACATAGTCGCTGAGCCATCGAAGATGAATGAATTAATGAAAGCACTAATAATTTAATTTTAATATTGCAGGCTACAGTTCTCCCTTGGACGAGTACGATTACGTGATCGTCGGCGCCGGCGCAGCGGGCTCCGTCCTGGCCTCGCGCTTGACGGAGGAGAAGCCTCGTGCCATGGTGCTGGTGATCGAGGCTGGCAAACCGGAGATGCTCCTGTCAGATGTACCGGCGCTGGCGCCATATCTCCAGTTCACCGACTATGCGTGGCAGTACCACGCTGAGAAACAATCTGGAGCTTGCTTAGGTATGGTATTCTTAGGAGCTAGGGCTAAAAACCTAGGACGGGATAAAACACTTAAAAACGTAGGATATAATATGTACACACGACAGCACGTCAGACTGTACACTTTTGTTGTAAAGTCGCCCGTAACGTAACCGAGTAGAGTGCTAGCGTGTAAGGGTCGGCGTGCTGTCGTGTGTACGTCAGATGGCTGAAAAAATATTACTAAAACCATTTGGATGACCTGTCGGATGTACCGATGCTGGTGCCGCTGGTGCTGTGGTGCAGTTCACCGACTAGGTACGCGTGGCAGTACAAAGCCGAGTAAAAACCCGGTGCTTGCTTAAAATAGGCCACGCCGTCTTTGGGACTCAGACCTGGAATAAAAGTTAGGACTACAGGGTGCACTCTAAGTCGATAGCGGAACTTTAAGTAGGCTGTCTACTGATCAATACAAACCACTTGTAAGAGGTTGCGACAAAAATGGAGCGAAAAAAATATCAGCTGTTTCATACATTTGGCGCAGTACTGAGTCGACCTTTTATATGGAACACCTGATATTGTTTTCACTCCGTTTTTTTCGCCACCTAGTACAAGTTATTTGTATTGATCAGTAGATAGCCCACTTTAAGTTCCGCTATCGACTTAGAGTGCACCCTGTAGATAAGAAACCAGCCCGGCTAGGATGCAAGGCCGCGACGCGACTTGTATCTAAGCTTGCACTTGAGATACTCCTTCTCTCTACGGGAAGTCATGTTAGTGTCATGTCTTTTCGCAAAAAGCGACTAAAATCTACAATACTTGTCACTTTTAAGAAGGTCCTAAAAATACTACACATTCATACTCGTAAAGAAATGACGGAGCTGTTATAAATCGTTCGAAGCTAATATTATACTTCACAGTCTGTTTACTTTTAATATGTAATATTATCTTTTTGTGTGAGCATTACATAAAACTTACCTGAAAAAAGGGGGTTGAAATTCGGTCAATATATTCCATCCACGTAAATTCAAAGCCACACAGTCATACGGGTGGTATTCTAGAACGCTACTTATATTCAAACAGAGTTCAGACTGTCGATAAAACAGTGCATGTTTTTATATGAAGGGAGGGATATTCAAATAAAAACATGCACTGTTTTATCGACAGTCTGAACTCTGTTTAAACTGAGTTTAAGTAGCGTTCTAGAATACCACCCTTAGTGTGTAAAACGGCACGTAACAGAAGGGACTGCACATTTCCGTCCATACCACTTCAGGAAGCGTCGAGCAGCGATGTTTCTGGCCTCGGGGCAAAGCGGTCGGTGGGACCAGTGTCATCAACTACATGATCTACACGCGCGGGCGACCGCAGGACTGGGACCGCATCGCAGCTGACGGGAACTACGGATGGTAAGGTTACCTACCATCTAACAAACCACAGTAAGAAGTAAGATGTAGCCTGTACAATTCGGAAAGCAAAGTTTTTTTGTTCGCAAGTCCGTTATTGGCTTAATCTTATCTTTAGACAATATTGAGAAACTAATTTAAATATTTTTTATTTTGGTCCAGTAGTTTTGATTTTATGCGCTAAAATGTTTTGTTCCTATGACCGCCAACAGTATGCAGACCGTCGCGTGACGTCATAAAACCGTATCTTTGAAACGTTGTAAAATCCAAACTACTGAACCAAAATAAAAAAGTATTGAAATTAGTTTCTCAATATTGTCTAAAGATAAGATTAAGCCAATAACGGACTTTCGAACTAAAAACTTTGGGTTCCGAATTGTACATGTCCCACTTGCTGGGCAAAGGCCTTCTCTCAGAGAGTTCGAGCTTAATCACCACGCGTGCTCAATGCGGGTTGGCGATTTTTGCGTTGAGGGTATAATGCCTCACACGCTCAGGTTTCCTCACGATGTTTTCCTTCACAGTCAGCGAGTGGTATTACTACTACAAATTCGCAAATGTACGTAACTTTGAAATTAAACTAAGTCATAGATACATGCCCGCACCGGGAATCGAACCTAGGACCTTTCACTTCAGAGTCCACTGTTCTACCCACTAGACCACCACCGCCACAAACCACAGAAAGTGCCAAAAAAATTCGTGGAAAAGCGGCCTATAAAGTTGTGGCGAAGTACTAAAAACGCTAGAGTCGGAATTTGTGCCAAACTTCACTCAGTATCTCTGTATCTCAAATTTTTGCATCCGAGGCGTTGAAAAAAAATGCCTATACTTATTAAAGTGGCCTACGAATAGCTGTATGTCAAAAATAAGCTGGTGACCTATTGATTTATTTTGTCGTACAAGGCTGGAAGATTCTAGGCTGGTTGTTAGAACTCCGCTGAGCTTTCAAACGCGACCAGTCAAAAATCAAATTATGATCGTGATCTAGAAGCTTCCAGCCTTGTAGGACAAAATAAGTCGATTGGTCACCAGCTCTCCAGCTTCTACTCAACATGTTCAAAAATGTTTTTACTGACTATTAGAGACAGCAATGTGTAGCAATAAACTTTTAAGCCTCTTACCGGCGGGATGGTTTCCGGTCATTGACAAAAAAAACATAATATTAAAGTTGTTTCTGCAATATTAACACCTTTCGACACCTCCATACAATAATCCACATTAGATACGATCTTTTATCAAATAGTAAAGTTTTGTGGGGCACGAAACTTTTTGGACAAAATTCGAAATTCTAAAATTGAATAGTTTGTTATATACTTTTGTTTGGCTCAACCTTCAGTCTGATTTTGATACGTCTTATGGCACCATTGTACAAATAGAAAATTGTAAATAAAATTGATAATTTCGACTCAAGTGTTTTCCTGAGAGCATTGCATAGCCCGCCACAGTTTAAAATAGGTACATCTTGGACAGGTACGTTTTGAATGGTTAAAACTGAGATTGATTGTTATGGGCATAAAGTCAGATCTCACTTTGCAAACTCTACCTTCGGCCCCCCGCTATAAATCCTTTTCTCATTTAGATTATTCGTTGCCCATTCAGGTCTCACAATGATGTCCTTAAATATTACATCAAGTCGGAGAGGGCCGAGCTGAAAAAGTACAAAAAGGAACCGTACCGAGGGCGAGACGGGGAGCTCACCGTCGAAAATGTACCATTTAAGTAAGTTTCAAACTTTCAATGGCAATTTAACTCTTTCTATTATAGTTTAAGATCCAAATTACGCTCAGATTCATAACAAAAGTTGTAGCGACGAGAGGTAAGGTCGTGATTACGTAACGAGTTAAGGCTGATTTACATGAGAATAGGATTTTTTTAACCGCCGGCCCGAAAAGAGGGGTGTTTTAAGTTTGACCGCTATGTGTATGTGTCTGTCTGTGGCACCGTAGCTCTTAAGCGTTAAGCGTGTGAATCGATTAGGATTTTTTTTATTTGAAAGCAGATTTTCTAACGAGTGTTCGGGGGTATTTTTGTTTTTTTTTAGAAGATATTAGTGTTTTTTTTTATTTATTTGTATGTTATTTAATATTTATTATAAGCAACAAGCAATGTTGAATCAAGAAGTTTGCCACTCCCATTTTTATACCAATAAAAATGTCCCTTTTTTCAGAACTGGCCTTGTGGAAGCGTTCTTGGCAGCTGGAAGAAGCTTGGGACACCCTACAGTCGACTACAACGCGCCAGACCAACTCGGCTTCGGCTACGTGCAGACGACGACCGACAAAGGACACAGAATGAGTTCCGCCAGGGCTTTCCTGCACCCGCACAAAAGGCGACGTAACCTGCACATTCTCACCGAATCTCGCACCACAAAAGTTATAATAGAACCGCAAACAAAGAGGGCGTATGCCGTAGAATACATAAGAAACGGGAAGAGGTATAAGGTGAGGTGCAGACGTGAGGTGATTTTGTCCGCTGGCCCCATCGCGTCGCCGCAGCTTCTTATGTTGTCTGGCGTTGGGCCTCAACAACACTTGCAAGACATCGGAATCCCAGTAATTCAAGACCTGCCCGTTGGAAGAAGCCTCTATGACCACATCGCCTTTCCAGGCGTTATTTTTAGACTGAACACAACAAACGCCAGTCTTCTTGAACCGAAAGTAGCCACTTTGCCAAACATGATTCAGTGGATGCAATTTGGCGACGGCTTGTTGACTACTCCAGGTGGAATGGAAGGCATCGGTTACATAAAGACGTCCCAATCTAGCCTGCCTCCTTCAATACCCGACGTTGAATTAGTCAGTATGGGAGCATCGCTAAACGTGGACTCGGGCAACGCTTTTGTCAAAAGCTGGGGCATATCTCAAAACACTTACAACTCGGCTTTCAGCAGTCTAAACGGCTTGGACACTTGGTCAGCCATCCCAGTGCTGCTGCATCCGAAATCTAAAGGCCACATGGAATTACGAGACTCCAACCCCTACTCGTTCCCCAAGCTTTACGGTAACTACCTAACCGATCCTGAAGATTTGAAGACTATAAAAGAGGGTATAAAGTATATAATTAAGATAGGCGAATCGTCGGCGTTTAGGAAATATAATCCGAAGTTACACCTTGGGCCTTATCAGACTTGTCCTACTTTGGCGCCAGGTTCGGAGGACTACTGGGAATGTGCTGTGAGGACGTTGGCTATGTCGGTTCATCATCAGGTAGCCACGTGCAAGATGGGCCCGCCTGGTGACCCGGAGGCGGTAGTGGACCCTGAACTGAGGGTTTATGGGGTGGAAGGATTACGTGTGGTCGACACCAGTGTAATACCTCGCACGATCTCTGCGCACACCAATGCGCCTGCTATCATGATTGGGGAAAAGGCCGCTGACATGATCAAGCAGACGTGGGCTAATGTTGTAGCGTAAAATTTATTAATGATTATTTATTAAAATATTTTAGTGTCTACTTATATTTATTTTATTTTTCTTACTTTTTTTGTATCTTCTTACGCCGTTAGTTGAGTTATTGATGGGAACTCCCAACATGTTCGCTTCGTCTATACTATCCCAATCAACTCGTACTATGAATCAACTAGACCTAATAATCACCCCCGAGTCGGGTGTCACTTTAAAAAACAACACCTCCTATAGAAAATTGGAAAAGGCCAAGCCGACTGTTTTGTGGAGTGTAATCTGGGGGGAAAAGCAAAATTTGACAGCCATGTGCCATCAACGCCATCTATGTAGTGCTTTAAATTCCGCTTTAAAATAGCTCATTAACACAGCAAGTGAGAATCACGCTCGGTGATTGAACATTTTCCCGAATGAGATATGAAAATAACTAGATTTCGCGCTTACACTTCTGAAATAAAACCCTCATTGCGATGTCTCGTTTAAGAGTTGCTACGTAATTTTCTCGTCGAGCAGGCGACTGTTGCAAAGTAGTTTTAACTTTGAATTTATTACTTCGCAACAAACAAAATAATGCTTTTTGTCTGTCGCGCTGGGTTGTTGTGCTTTTGCTATTTCCGTTGGCGATGAAACCGCAATATGAGAGTTCCCTATTTATTTTTTAGATGGTGCACTTATCTCTTTAATGCCACTGGTAACCATTTGACAAAATTAAATTGAATAACCATTGCCAAGAACAATCTTTCGAGTGTTGATTGAAGAGTGAACTCTGTCTAATACAAAAAAATAGTATAGACTTCAGTACACGTTTTCTCTACGCCGCCATACGCGCTCTGCTCTTGCACCAATCAGCGCGTTTTTGGGAGTAGAGCGCGAAGTGTGTCGAGAGAAGAAAAATGATTGTATTGTATTAGGGGGTAGTTTGGAGATATACATAGATATATTGCGAACTTATTGAACGGCGGTTTTATTGAACGGGCGAGCGAAGCGAGCGAAGTTCTCCGAGTCTACTGGAACAATCCGGCGTTTGTATGTTTGTATGTATGTATGTATGTTTGTATGTATGTATGTATGTTCGTTCGACGATAACTTGAGTAAAGGTCGGATCGTTTTGAAATTTGGTAGGGGCGTTTTGAAATTAAATTAAAATATTTTTTAAATTCGAACATGAGCCAAATCGGTCGAGGGGTTGCCGAGATATGGGGTTGTTAAGTTTATATGGGGTCGCGATTTCACAGTTCGGGGCGAACCACTAGTTACAGTGTGGAAATAATTAAAGACCGTTATTTGAGGGAAACTACCTACTCGTACCTACCTACTCTCAATAATACACCTACCACCGTGCAAATGATCGAGCCTACCTACACACAGGCCGGGTTCTGATCTGATCAGCGATTTATTGCAAACAGCATCGCTCCCTGGGCAACCGTAAATGGAAAGGGAAGTTATAAAAGAAAATGGAGTAACTTAATCCAATTTTTTATGCATTTCACTCATGATTTTATTTTCATTCTCCCTCAAAAATTTGGTATGGATATGGAAATAATAGGTAGGTATGTTAAAAATATGTGTAGGTACAAATCGCCAAAGTAGACGACCCAAAATTTACAATTGCTCATTGTGCAATTGAAAGAGATTCGACGTAAAAACGATAGAGCCGATTCTGATCATAGTAAAAAAATGCTAATAAGGGACAATTTATTATAAGGCGTCATAAAGACCAAATAAGTGTATTATTGTATTAAGTGTATTGTGTATTATTATGTGTATTATGTAGGACCACAAGACAGGACGTAGACCCTTACATAAGTGCACTCTATTCAGTTGTGTTACGGGCGACTTTGCAACGAAAGTGTGTGTGTTTGCGTCTACGTGCTGTTGACTGTACTAATATAAAACGTAATGACCGCTGTCTTTTGTGAAAACGTATGGGGCAGTGACCACTGACGCTAATTATGATGGATAACATTAAAATAATGAAATTGTTTTCAGAATGCCGGAACAATATTTTCTCTAGATCCTTTGGGAAGGCCTGACCCCTTTAGACCGGCCTGCCTGTATCTAGGTCGGTCCGTGGGTGTTTTCTTCATTTTAAAAACGCAAAAGGCTCGAATTACTCTTTCATTGTTACAATGGAAGATGAATGGTTGTAAAAAGGATCTTGCACCGTCACGTGATGAGAATAATAAAACTTGCGGAAACCCGAGTCTAGGTATTTTTGCTAAAAGTGCGCTTTGCACACTTCGATTTATCCGCCTGCTTGGAAAATCTACCCATAACACAGGGTTTAAAAAAAACAAAGAATCTACCAATAATTCCCAAATAGACCAAATCTAGATACTTACCTAAATGTTACGACCAAAGATTGGTCGAAGAGGTTTTCGTTGCAAAAAGAAGAAAAAAGCGTTGAGGCTGTGCTCGATGTAGAGTCAGCAAAACGGGGACCAAGAATGCTTGTTGATGCTTGATTTTGCTTTGCGAAAGCTCTCGTTTCGACAAAAAGCCTAAACACCATTAGGACCGCGGAAAATACCTTTAGTTACAAAATCAACGAAAGGGTTGAGCTTTGAATTGAAATAAATGAGCCTATACTTCATTACTCGGCTGCGCTAATACAATATTAAAGGTATTATTAGTAATTGTCGATTCATAACGTGAAAACGTACGATTTTCGTAGAGGAATAGAGGAGGTCGTAGAGGTTTATTTTGATGATCATCAGTGAGTCAGTGATGAAATCTGGGGTTTTTAGACGTCAATAAAACCTTAAGTATAACAGCTATGCATTTGAAACTTTTTTAGGGTAATGACATCGACTTAGACATCATTTCCTGTTTGTTGATGTGGTATAATCCAAACCCAAGTTATGAGGGTTCAAAAAAACGACGAAGCGCTTTGAGAAAAGGTATAGTAGTGCCTTGAGCTTCGCTTCTCGTCTTGGCGTGCGTAACAAACGACTGTAATGAAAATATGACGTAACATACGGATGGACAGACGAACGGACATAGTAATACGCTAATAGGGTTCCATGTAGACTGCGGAACCCCAGAAAAAAACTGTAAAAATAAACCATAACCGAGTCTAAGGAGTAAGGGTCGAGCTATAACACCGTGCCATATTCAACAAAGCCTGCAAGCATATTTTTGGCCAAAACTTCCAAAGCCGTAAATCTAAATTAATTTTTGATAAAAAAATTACAAGAATCTGTCTTTCCCTCTAAGTTTTTCGAAGAAGGACAACGCAAAGAACTCAATGGAAGTGTCATTCAAGGGTTGAGTAATAGGGTCGAGTAGAAGATCGTGAACACCGTGGGTTGTCCAGGAGGCCCCATCACGAACCCTACGCAGCTAACGTCTGCTTCAATCTGAAAGTTTCAGGAAATCTTTTTCTCATTTATTGCTCGGAAAAACCAGACATATATTGACAAGCTGAATTTTCGATAAAGCGTGGTATAACGTAGTACCCGCGCTACCTGCTTTTTTTTCGCTCTTAATTGAAATAATTTTGAGGAGTATCCTTCTAATCCCATTGGGAACTCTCTTTGAAAACACTATGAATTGTAACAGAAATCTGGATTCCTTGGAATAAAATAACACCACAAAAAGGCTCCGGTTTTCTTAAAACCTCAACTGCCTCAACGGTAGAGTTTGGTTCGTGCTATCCCTCTGAATGGGAGTCGCGCAGTCGCCCACGCTCCGCCGAGCGCGCGAACGTTAGACCCGCGCTGGCCGCCCGCCCTCAACAAGTGGCGAACTACCAACTTCTGGCCGAAAACGATCAATCTGAACTTTCAAATAAAAAAAAGTGAAAGATGTCGTGGCGTCAAAAAAATATTTTCAAAAATGGAACAGTTTTTTGTTTCTTTATTTGAATCGAAAGTTGACTGGGAAAAGTTTCGAGTGCGCTAGTGACAAAACAAAAGAGTGACTTTAAAATAAAATTATACTGTGAAAATTGTTTGATTGAAAACGAAGCGTTAACTTGTGCGAATAAATTAATTAAGCATTCATCGGAAGCAACCCGTTCTTTGTTCCATTGGTTGGTATCTATAGAATTGTGCGTGCTTGGTAATTTGCAAAATTGGGGTTTGCGTGTTCGGGTCCATATTATAAAATTTGTTGGAAGCTCATATTATAAGGGACGGGCGTAACATTGGCTCACTGTTTTAGTTTTGTTCCTGCACTGTGTTTAAATTTACTACCTGCTAGTCCTGCCACGATTTAATCAATACCTCCTCACACAATTGAATTGCTTCCCTCTATTCTTTCTCTAACCAGTCGTTGCAATCAACTTATAGAATTTCCTTTAGTTTATAAGCCAGCTGCTGTTTTGTTTTACTTGTCATTTTGATAGTTTTATTCGAGATTGCCAATGTTTTATTTGGAAATTAAACATTAATGGGCACAGAGTTAGGCCCCAATTAATGATAAGAATCTAAAGAGGAAAAAATCTAGAATTGTCTGTATTAAGAAAAAAGGCCAAGTGCGAGTGAGACTCTCGCACCGAGGGTTCTGTACCACCATCCTATGCATTTATTTGGTAGAAGAATAAAAAACGGCCAAGTGCGAGTCGGACTCAAGCACTTCTAAGGGGAAGTGGTATATCTTTTTTAAATTTTCGTCGTAAATCGAAAACTATACATTGTAAAAATAAGATACATTCTTGAGAAAAAGGCCTTGACGGAATGACTGACAGACAGGCAAACCGATGGACACCAAAGTGATCCTATAAAGGTTCCGTTTTTCCTTTTAAGGTCCGGAACCCTAAAAATAAATTACAAAATGCAAAATTTCTTAATACATACTGGCACTTAATACAAATGAACTACTTCGGAGAAAAACCAACAAAATTGCTCGTTGGCTATTTTGGTGGTACGAAAGCACAAAGTTTCAAATATTTAAAAACTTCTCAAGATATCACGAAGTCCAGACACCTCCATCATAAGTTTAAAGTTCCATTTCGCAAAGTGCTATCTTTCTTAGCTGCAGTCGTTGGCGAGTGGTATTTCTGCCACAGTGGCTCTCGGGGGACCAAATACTCGGAAAATTGTAACCGTAGTGTTAGAAGGTACTTAGGTAGGTAGGAATATGAAGTTTAGGTCTACTTGCGTGAAATGAGCTAATGACATGAACTTATCGTTGTATCGGTGGAGGATACGGATGGCGAGGGATCGTGAGAGGTTGTGCGAGGGGAAAATGGCCTATAACCACCTAACAGTGGGCAGAGGTGATGTCCCGTATTCTCCCAATGCTCTCAGCAGCGCTGACTTCAGGACGAAAAACGAATATTATCTTTTGACGATGGTTAGAGATACCTACAGATAGAGAGAGATAGTGAGATATTTCGAGTTGTCAAAGCTCTACAAGGTGTTGTTTTGTGAAGTGAAACCCGTCTCAGGGGTGATTAAATAAAAAAAGGGGTGAAAATACACGACACTGAGACAAAAAAAAAATGTCAGTGAAAAATACCCAAAATCATTAAACTGTGGCCTCCCTTTTTCAGTTTCAAGCGTTACTCAAACTATCGTCCCTGAGTCGGGTGTCACTGACCAAAACAACACCCTGTATAGCCCTATACAGGGTGTTGTTTTGTTTACGGCCGCCTAATGTACAGTTATCAATACGTGAGAGTACTGTTTTGGTGCTAAGGCGCCCGTAAAGAAAGTAACCGAGTAAAGCCAGCGTGTAAAGTTCGACGTGCTGTCGACTGTACTATAAACAAACTCACAAAGCTGACTCCACGCCCAAAGACCTATTAGGTATGTTGCTTGCAGTCGAAACACGAAGACATTTTCTCGTAGGTATTTAGTTGAAGCCGTTTGACATTTTATGTGGTATACCTACGTATTTTCTGACTAGTTCGCGATACGTTTGAGATTGTTTGTGCAGCTGTTATAAAATAGTGACCTACTATATTTTAGTTCGGTAAGCTATGTATATGCATCTACACACACAAATATATTTTAAAATTTGAGGTAATACCAAAAACAAAAAAGTTATGATTTTTTTTAATTTTGAGGTTATAAAATAAAAATTGTTTTTAAAAAAAAATATGACATATTTGACATCCTGTTGATCGGTTACAACCTGTAAAAAGAGTTAGGATGTTTTGTAACACGTTGTAGTTCAGTTGGTTATTCCATAACTATGGTCATCATTATCAGCCCACATTTGCCCACTGCTCGGCAAAAGCCTTTTACCTACCCTTCACACCATCCTCCTCGGTCTCTCATTGCACGCATTCACGGACCCTCTGTCGACTTAATTGTGTCTGGTGAAGATACATTATGAATAACTCTATGGACTCTTGATTTACCCCTGGCAGCGGAATCACGCCACGAGGATGATACAGTGACACAATTCACGACACAATTTCAATTTATCGCGCGTACCTACTGCCTATGGGCCATAGGCGCTTGCCGTAACTCTTGAGTTTACGATGTATTTCACGTACCCACGTACACATACAAACGACCGACGGAGAATGGTAGAGCGGCACATTATAAACAGCAATGTACGGCGATTATCTGAAGAAAGACGCCCACGCAATTTCATATAGCCTCCTCTACACGTCAGCAGATGCGTCCGCGGACGCGGGCAGATGCATCCGCAGATGGATTTCCTAGAGCTGTCCACACGTCTGTAGGTCGATCAGTCTATGTCCATTCTCGACAGACGCAACATATATTGAGATCGTAGCTATTTACTTATTTAGTACTTTTAACTACTACTTGAATGTGCATCGCTGTACTTGACTGTACATACATAGATTATTAAATTATACTAATAGTTTACTTAGAACATTTTTAATTTTGTGGTATTTATTTTTAGGGTTTCACAAACAGTTTTCTGTTTGATAGAGCTCAAGAAACTTAAAAGTTTCCTCAGAGCTCATATTGTTAGCCATTTCTCAAATAAAAACCGCAGGCGCAAAGTAAATTAAACCGCAGGCACGCGTCCACTCTCAACCGCAACTCCGATCAAACTGATGCGTCGGCAGACGTGTGGACACGCGCCGGACGTCCGCGCCAAAACCCTTTGATGTGTGCCAAAAAACCGACAACCATCGGATTCGAGGCGGACGCGTCTCCAGACGTTAAATACCTACCACAGATGCGCAAATCACCCCCTCTACACGTCGGCGGACGCATCCGGAGATGACGTCTGCAGATGCCTCTGTAGACGTGTAGAGGAGCCTTAAGACGTATGACGTAAGACAACTTATATCTTCGAAGGGGTAGGCAGCTTAGATAAAAACACCGAACCGTCACGTCGCGTCAGTTTTGAGGGTGCGGTGGACATTCGCCCTAATTAAGCAGCTTATCAACTATCAAATAAAAGATGATGGTCGCTTTCAATACGAGCTATTCTGAAAAAAACAACATCTTTTGACAGTTGAAAACGGAAGCGGATTTTAAGCGAAATGGATGCATCAACGCGTCTAATTTTGAAAATACTGCCCTAGAAAGTGGCATCGCGAATTCGCGATACTATGCGAGCACGATTTTTATCAGCTGAAAAATTTACAGCCGGGAATGAAACCCTGGGGGCTACCGGCTAAAACGAAGCAGATTACCATTGGCGAAAATCGAAGTTCCATTTATGAAAAATTAACTGGGTAGCAGTAAAATGAACTGGGAGGCAGTACATTTTTCAAAAATCGAATTTAGATTTTCGCCAATGGTAATCGGTTTCGTCTTAGCCGGTAGACCCCCCCCCCCCCCCCTGTTCCCGTCATAGAATCCATGCAGAACATGTTTCACCGGCTCTCGAATAAAAGATAATGTCATAAGTCAGAGATTTGCGAGGGATGTAGGCAAATAATTGGTGCTACTTACCAAATCCGCTCTTTTACCGCAAATTAGTGCCTGTATGGTGCCATGCGGACTTGCTGTTGAAATAGGTACCTTAGCTAAATCAGTTCGCTTGTCGGGGTTGTGATGTGGTATACCTGGGTATGTCGCGTGTCGAAAGTTCAAGTTTTTTTTATTGTCAAGATTTCGAGATTTCCAGTTTCTTTTGTTTGTGCTCCGAGCCCCGCGGCGATCACAATCCCCCATTTTGTAGCGGGACGGCGTTACAAAAAGTTGTCATAAATCAAGCTCTAAGCACGTAAAATTAATGTTTCTAATTCTGCCCTTTAACTGCTTTCAGTGGCTATAAATTCTGATTCCAAGACGTTAACAATATAAAGATAACATTATAATACCTAATGAAATACAAGACGTTAACAATAACAAAAGATTACAAAACTATAGCCTTATCATCTACGTGTAAACAGTATCTACGTGTATTGTAATATTTGTAATGTCTCACTGTTTTTCTTTAAGTATAGAATAGAATATTCTATATTGTTACTAAGAACTAACAAATATGTAGCTACTTCGAAATTAACGATAACTTCTCTTTTATCGGTGTAGACAAGCCTCATCCATCGTCATAAGCCCAACTCTGCCCACACCTGGTTATAGGCCCCGCATCTCGGCATCTCGCCATCCACATCCAGGGAGCCTTCAGGATTGTGTATGGCCTTTAAGACGTTATTGTCCGACCATGCGAAATCGACCCACGCACAGTCGCACTATCCCTAGTTGGAGGCCACTGGATGCAGCAAAAATTTGCTCCAATGCAATTACCTATAGGTATGTCCTCCTCCTTGCATCGGTATTCTCATCACTGAGGGTCGTGGCCATAAATTCGGAGCAATTCTTGTCAATGCGTCGCCAGTGGTTCCTCTACATGGCATCGTATGCTGTGGTGTTGAGTGTAGAGCGGATTTGGTCAGTCCAACTTGTAGGGCATGTTTTCCTTGTCAATTTCCATCGATTTTCCCAGTGAATAACAGTTTTCAGGGTTCTGTACCCGAAGGGTACCCAACGAGACTCTGCTTCCTCTGTCTGTCAGTCCCTCCTTGTATCATTGGAACCGTAATAGAAAGCCAGTTAAAATTTTCATTAACCGGTTGTCGCTGTCTTTCCTGGCAATGTGACCAAAGTGTTCAAGGATGCATTGAAGGAGTATTCAAGGACGATGCATGTAACTGTGGGCAAATCGAAATGTTTAGGCCTAAGCTTCTACACGTTCTAGTTTCTTCCGGCCCTCCCACACGCTTCCAAGCGAATATCCTTCGCTCGTAAAACAACACTGTCGCTATTTTTAATGTCCATAATACATCTGCTGGTCCCGTTAGGGATTCCCTAGCTCCGTTAGGGAAATGGATGTGCGAATCGTGCTTGAGATACCGTCTGTCATGTTTATATCCCAGGCGTGTCTGTCGGGAGATTTTGTTTGTTTCGTTATGTTTGAATGATGAGTTAAGGGCACGCAGCCCACTCATTTCCCGAATTCACCAACTATAATTAATTTTCAAGAACTTCTTTAACCATTTTAAGAAGACCTTAGCGTAATTTCCAAAATTACGCTAAGGACTTCTTAAAAAGTTAAAGTTCTTAAAAATGTAGTATAGTTGGTGAATTCGGGCATTAGCCTTCAGTTTTCCGCAGAATATTAAAATGCCTTAATAATCTGTCAGTTTAACATTTCGTACGAAAAATAAACTAACAGACAACCACTAGTGGATTTAGGGGGGGGGCGGCTAAGGGGATCAAGCCCCCCCAAAAGCATCTGAGACTATAAAACAAAATGTTGTATGCTTTTTTATCTTGAAAACCTACGCTCATTGGGTTCAAGCCCCCCCCTAAACCAAAATCCTGGATCCGCCACTGCAGACCACCGTAAACAGCTGTTAAAGTGTGTAATAACATCTACAACCCACGATTTTCAGTAAAGTTAATATTGAAAATCGAGGGTTATACAAGATTGAATCGTCTTTTCATTCTGTTTTAGACGAACGGCTGCGTGTTGAGGAAAAAGCTTTTCAACTTCACAGTGGCGCAGTGAAGTGTTTCCATCACATAAAAGGCTCCTTGCTTTTAAGCACCCTTCATAATGGTCCGCCGAAATCTCTTCCAATACGCAACAAGGTCATGTTCGACGATTCGCCAACAACGATAGCTATAAAATTCCGATAATGTGATTCTGTTACATTGTCGCTACATATCCACCTGCCCTAATGCCCACGGCACAAAATGTTCACTGTAGACGGTCCACTCATCACCTTGTCTAAATGTAGAGCGTCGTATGTGAATTTCAATATACGACGCTCTCGGCGTATACAGGCTGTTACAAAAAGGTCCTGTTATACCGAAGGGGGTCGCTTAACACATCAACACAAGTAGCTTTTACAATGGGACTTAATTCGAATTCTCGAAAAAAAAACAGGTGTTCCATATCAACATTTCATACCTGCTGCACCAAATGTAGGAGCAGTTGATATTTTTATCAAGATTAAATTCGCAGTTGGTCCAATAATAAAATT
This sequence comes from Zelleria hepariella, assembly GCA_949319315.1. Taxonomy (NCBI): domain Eukaryota; kingdom Metazoa; phylum Arthropoda; class Insecta; order Lepidoptera; family Yponomeutidae; genus Zelleria; species Zelleria hepariella. The sequence goes on along the minus strand of OX439389.1, from coordinate 8,501,821 downwards.
TGTTCATATTGATGTGTTATGCATTATGCATGCAACCCCCTTTGGTATGACAGGAACTTTCTGTAACACCCTGTATAATGAATGTACTTACTTTTCAGTCTGAGTGAGCTTATTGAATATCATTTACATAATAATACTCACTGTGATGTGCACACCTAAAATTATAAATCATGCTCGTCTATAATGTACCTAAACCGTGTACAGTGCTGTTATATGCTTTCTTAAAGTTAATCTTCTATAATCTATATGATTTCGTTTTGCCCGTCTGCTGGGGATAACGATTGCAAAAACGAGCCAATTGTTATTGGAGCTATCAATACGAACATACATTACTCGAACATTCGACACGGTGCTGATATTGTCGCTTTTACAAAATTAACGATCAGATTGAGCACAACCTTTAAACCAATTAGTGAAATGTAGTTATTTTTCATTCAGAGCTCAATAAAGCGCAGAAGATTGGTGAAATATCCGATAATGATGCAGATTTTTTAAACCTGTAAACTGACACAGTTTCATAAATAACTGTGAAAATACAGTTTAATGCAAGATATAAAAAAAACGAATAATAGAATAATAGGTTGTTCATAAGATAATTGCTCGCTCATCCCATGCAGGTTTAAAAATCATAGAACAAACATTTGGTGAAAAATCGATTCGGTTAGAAAAACCACCCACCAAGTTAGGAATCAAAATTATCGTGAAAAACATTTCTCTTTTACAACGTCGGTATTTTTCATCAGCCTTAATTCTAAACGTGGATTCCGATAGCAATTAATCTTCATTACACCCATCACATTGGCATTTCCCTGGTACATTTGTAAATGAACAAAGAAACCAATTTACATAACAATAAACACACCATGAGTTTCAGGCGCGAACTGAAGGCAACAGAAGAATCAATTTATAAATTTTGTGTCCTCCTATTTAGATTTTTACTACCTATTTTTCCCATGTGCTCCCATGACTGTGCTTGTGCATATACATGAATGAAATCATGGCATGAAATAAAACATGAAATCAGTTTGATGTCAAGCAAGTCAGGCAAGACAATTTCGATTGCTATAGAAAAACAAAGACCACAACCACAGGCCACATAGGTATAGCACACAAAATAAGGTACAAGTTTTCCGTTACATACTTTTTCCGACTAGAATTTAAATTTATGCGGATTTCCGAAACAGAATTCCGACTGCAGGTAGGTAAAACATAGAAAAGTCTTCTTCTTTATGTGCCATACCCTATTGGAAATCGGCTATCATTATTTTTGGATACTTGGACGTTGAGGCTCAGAAAAGTAGTGTTGATAACGTTGAACTACTTATTCAGCGAGATTATAGAGCAAACGCAGTAAATCCGTGTTTTCACAGTCAAAGTGCGCGCAAAGTCATCTTAAAGCTTCTGATTGGTCGTTTTCATCTGATTCGACTTCGAAATCGGAACTATTCAGCGAGATTTTGAAGCCTGTCCTTCTGAGTTTCGTCTCGTGTTTCAGTGACTGTGTGTGTGGGTCCGTTATGTCTCTGACGTCACTAACGTCGGCAACGCCTTGTTGCTCCGGCACGCAACACTTTGCGACATTCAATTGGTGGTGTTGGCTCGCCAAACGGCGCGACCAAATTGTTTTCTACATTTTCGTGGAAAAACGGCCCCAGATATTAGATTATAGGAGGAATGTCTCTTCTGAAAATAGGCTATCTATGTTTTTTGTAATATCTACGATGGTGGGCTGTTATGATCTTAATGAAACTACCAAGTACCTACGTTGATTTCATGGGAATGTACTATCAAGTCTAGATTCAACCCAGTGAAACATCATATCCAGGCAATGCGGCGTCAAATTTCAGAATTTATATTTTGATTACTGTTCAGCACGTCTATTCTCTAAAAAATCCACTCACGCGTCGAACGTCAAAACACTGGAAAATAGTCCTTAAAGTCCTTATTGATATGAAAATGTCTTTTTTTGATATTTAAAAACGGGAAACTTTACGGTGACTATAAATAGCGTGACTAGGTGGGTAAGTTGACCACTCGGACGCTGCAGTGCCTGGACAAGTGGACAAGTTATGGAGTTGGCTGGCCTAGCTCCTATACCACACAACAGGTATGCACCATGTTCTTATGTAAAAAGGCCCAAACGCTTGAATCGGATAGGAAGACCCCTTGTAAAGAAATATAATTTTTAAGAGAAATACTGGGGCAGTATTGTGCACGCGTGGTGATTAAGCTCAAACTTTCTCTCTGAGAGAAGGCCTTTGCCCAGCTAGTGGGACATGTACAATTGTACAGGCTACATCTTACTGTTTACAGGGGCAGAGCGTAGGCCTTATTACATAGTTCCGCACAGAAAAATAGGGAAACCTGGCGCCTGAGGTATAGCACTTTTTCACCTCAAAACTTGAAACACGGGCGATAAAATGTTGACGACCGCCATTACGCAAGACGGATTTGCAACTGACGATTTATCCGATGTTTGCCACTGTGAATCAAAGCTTGGACCCTTGCTAGCTGTCTCGTTTCATCGGCAATACATTTAAATAGGTCAAAAAGAGACAAAGGGAGGTTTGTTTATGCTTTTTTGACGAAATATGAGCGGGGAAAATGAGAGCTCGGTGCGGTTATCCACAGCATTGCAAAATGGATGCGGAAGCTCGCTGCGGCCTCGGCACTGCATAGGGGATATTACTATTTTAACTACGTAAACAAAACAGCAAATTGCTCTGACGTGCGTGCCAGTATCAACTCCAGGGGGCCTCTATGGTTTTCGTGGAATAACATAGTTTTTAGGGTTCCGTACCCGAAGGGTGCCAAACGGGACCCTATTACTCTGCCTCCGCTGTTTGTCTGTATATCCTAACTTTAAAAGAATGTATCTTGAGAATCGTAATTCGGAAGGCAAAGTTTTTTGTTCGAAAGTCCGTTATTGGCTTAATCTTATCTTTAGACAATATTGAGAAACTAATTTCAATATTTTTTATTTTGGTTCAGTAGTTTTGATTTTACAACGTTTCAAAGATACGGTTTTATGACGTCACGCGACGGTCTGCATACTGTTGGCGGTCATAGGAACAAAACATTTTGGCGCATAAAAACAAAACTACTGGGCCAAAATAAAAAATATTTAAATTAGTTTCTCAATATTGTCTAAAGATAAGATTAAGCCAATAACGGACTTTCGAACAAAAAACTTTGCCCTCCGAATTGGTAACCAGTTGAAATTTTCATTGGCCGTTTATTCTAAGTTATCGCTGTCTTTCCTGGCAATGTGGTAGATTATGTATTACTTTGGCGGATTATTCAACTAAATAATAAAAAATCAATAATAATATCCCCATACAAAAAACGTTCTATACTATTTTCTCTGTCGCAAAAACGGTAAAACATACATAAAGTATCAAACTTGGTATGATTATATAGGGCTTACTTATAGTAATAACAACAAATAATAAAAAACGGTCAAGCGCGAGTCGGACTCAGGCACTAAGGGTCCGTACAAATAGATTTTTTTAATTGTGTGGTGGTACGGAACCCTCAGTGCGCGAGTCCGACTCGTACTTGACCGGTTTTTTAATAATAGCGTAATCGACTTCCCGAAAATTCCAGTTTTGGTTGGGGATATTATTTTTAAGCACGCTACTTCAAATTGTTGTGTAGGAAACCTACGAATTAAATGGCCCCGAACGTATATTGACAGCATCATTTACCTACTAATTCGATTAAGTACAATTTTTTTATGTCGTTTAATTTTTACAGTAAATAGTACAATACAACAGCTGGTGAACTGTATATTTTCTTTGCAAAGTCACATGTAATGTAACTAAGAGGGTGCACACGAATAAGACTATACAATACAGTTACATGCATTTGCAACTCAGACAAAAAATAATTACGACTCTACATAATTTATTGCCAAGCGGCGGCGTTAAAAATAAAGACCTTCCTTTTGTTGAGAATTCATGATGTCATTAGCAAAGCTGAAAATTACAGTTGCTGAGTGAAAAACTCAGGGCGCGTGACGCAAACGCAAGCGCCTACTACAAGTTTCACAATTTACGTGTTAGGAGCCCTTTCCATCAATAATTAATTCTGCATCGCATTTAATAAGCCTATTTCACCGCTTCCCATTCCCATCAGCGTATTTTACAGATAACTTAAAAAAACTTACGAGCCAACCTTGTTTCTATTATTATTTTCTTGTGTTTGTACAGTCGGCCACACGCTAGGATACCCCTTTTTGTTCGATTGGCGCCCTTTATGCCGCACGCGGTAAGAGCTGTCATGGGGTATCTGTGACTGTGATCGACCGTACTTGTACAAAGAAGAGTCCTTATAATTTTTTCCAAGACAATAAATAACTTTCTATAAGTTCAGAAGGTCTCTACGTCTCTCACAGTTACCCCTTTGCATAATAAGCTGCACCTAAAAGCAGCAGCACCCTTGGTAGTCTTGCTGTCAAGGAAACAAAGGGCTACAATCCGACTGCGGAGTAGTTTGTCGAGCAAACTACAGTTCTGGAGAGGCGCGGAACAACGTTCAAGCCTTATCTCGAGCACCTCGAGACAAGCATGCATGTCTTGTTAATCCCGGAGTGATCCGGGACTTACCGCGCGAGCTGCATCAAATAATAAGGTACTTTCAGTTGCCGCTACATAGAAAGACAATGCAACGAAGCCGGTACAATAGGTATGTGCCACGAAAGAAGAGACTTTGCCGCGCCTCCCGGACCCAAGTCTCTACTTTCGTGGCATGCATTGAAGATTGTTACTTCTCGACGTAAATAAGGGTGGTATTAATAGTCGTTTGAGATCACCTACTTGAGATTGAGCTCAAGTAGGTGACGTTTGACATGAGCCAAGGCTTGAGATTGAGCTCAAGTAGGTGATCTCAGACGACTATTAATACCACCTATTAATATGAACTCAGAAAAGTCTAATGCTAATGTCAAGCCTTGGCTTATGTCAAACTTGAGTAGCTGTCAGCATATTAATAGTCACTATCTTGAGATTGACATTGACATAAGCCAAGGCTTGACATTAGCATTTGACTTTTCTGAGAGTGATCTCAAGATACAAGCTTGGTCGTCATTGCAGCCCTTGCTCTCCGCGCTATAAAGGCCGACTATACAATTAAGCCTTGGTCTGCAATGAGTGCGCTGATGGCCACACTATGATTTCCTCGAGCTTCTCTCGGCCCTCAAGTTTGGTCATCATTGCAGCCCTTGCTGTCCGCGCTATAATCCAGCTTGTCCATCAAGGGCTGCAGTGCTGACCGCGCCATCAAAAGCGCGCCAGAAACGCACCCATTGCAGATCGCGGCAGTATTGAACCCAAGACATTCAAGCCATCCAAATAAGGCCCAACGAACTAGCACAAGGACGGTTGTAATCAAATTGTCTTAGATACGCCCGAATGACCAACAAACAGTGTCTTGCTCTTTTTACATTGAACACAAAGACCGAATTCGAATCACGGTAAATAAGTTAGAGCCTTATAAACCAAGTTCCAACAAAAATACCGTCGAGCACCACTTAATTTTCGGGAATTTCGAAGACCATAAAAATGGAATTAAACTTTCTTTGAAATGTAAGAAAAGTATCATTTTCTTCGATAGGGATTATATAGATTGAAAATACTTTTTAACCGACTTCAAAAAAGGAGAAGGTTTTATGTTCGGCTGCAAGTATTTTTATTGTTCTTACATGTATGTAATTACCGATTTCTCATTGAATTTCTCCGTCAATATAATTGTGAACCAATTTTGAATAGTTCTTTTGTTTGAAAAGTAATAAAGTGTCAGTTGTTCTCATAAAAAAAATTGTGAATATCTGAAAAAGAACTTGGAAGATGTAGACCGGCAAATTCATCGGAATTAGGGCAATGGCTTAATAACTTACTGAGATAGGTGTACCTTTTCACCAAATCATGACCTTATTGGCCACAAAAAAGAAAATCACAAAAAAAAAAGCTTTCAACCGACTTCAAGCTCGCACTTAACTAACTTAACGTAACTTAACTAACTATTGGAGTAGGTGCCAAGCCTTTTCCGTAAACCCTCCTAGAAACCAGGTACATATTCGGTCCGCGTCTACAAAAAGTTTAAGAAACCCTATTCTACAGGGTGCACTCCAAGTCGATAGCGGAACTTTAAGTAGGCGGTCTACTGATCACTACCAACAACTTGTACGGTCGGCCACAATCTCAGATACCCCATGGCAGCTCTTATCACGCGCGGCATAAGGGCGCCAATCGAACAAAAAGGGGTATCTGAGACTGTGGCCGACTGTACTAGGTGGCGAAAAAAATGGAACGAAAAAAATATCAGCTGTTTCATACATTTGACGCAGTACTGTGTCGACCTTTTGTATGGAACAGCTGATATTTTTTTCACTCAATTTACCTAGTACAAGTTGTTTGTAGTGATTAGTAGACCGCCTACTTAAAGTTCGGCTATCGACTTAGAGTGCACCCTGTAGAGTTCATTGTGTTTAGGCTGTCGGTAAAGCCAAATGCAAGCCGCGGTTCGCTCCGCCTTTGAATGTTTACGACCCCGACGGGAAACTTTTTTACTGTTTTGCGAAAGGAAACCACAGCGCCATATTTGTGGGCTACGTAATTAGGTGTGCGTTAAAACTTTTATTTGCCTCCAAATCGGTTTCTGTTCGATTCCAGCATGTATATACTACCTATTTGAGATTTTAGAGCTTAGTTCGTTGCCGTAAAATTAACATTGCGTTTCATGGTTTCGACGTTTTGAAGTTAAACCTAAATCAACATTTACAAGTAGGTAATACATAATTAACTAGGTACCAAGTGACTTTGAGTCACAGGCAGAACATTACAGTGTGTTGTGAACATTCAAAACGTTTTATTAATTTTAATAGGGCTGTTTCTAGTATTTGGTGTTTACTTTTGACAGAGGTATAATGAGGATAACTTTCGACATTTAGACCACGTGAGTCAAAGTTTAACCCGTATCCTAATTTCCTCTACAGCTGAGCCCTAAATGAGCCGACCGTTCCAACGATACAAATTCACGCATGACATTCAGTACAATATATCAATCAGTGGAAAGTGACTGCAGCCGCAAATTGAGTCTGTGGCGTACCATGTGTGCGGACGGCACCAGTTGATGCGGTGACGTCATCGGTGACGTCAGACAAGATGGCGGCGCGGGCTGCCAGGGGCCGCATCCTGTCCATTCTGTTCAGCACGCTTCTCCTGGGAAGAGCCATTGCTGGTAAGTATTTTTTTTACTTATTTATGGCTTCAGCCTAAAGTTGAGGACAAACATACTCGTACTTAAACATGAATCAAACTTATGTCCAGTTGACAGGACGTTGGCCAGTTTACATTACATCAGACATACGTCGACTGTACATCTTTGAAGTTTACTTTGAAAAAAAAAAACGATGATCTCTGTAACTTTTCCGTTTAAGGCTATGGTAGAGGCAAACTATTTGGAAATTAAGTAACGCCGCCCTGCCGCCAACAAAAATATTGTTAGTTTTTTTGCAAAAACGGACCTTCAATTTCTCAATCTTAAATATTTTTTGGTCCTAGATCATAGAACCTATGAATAAAACGTCTTACCGCCAAAATAGCCCATTTTGACATGGTTTTTAGGGATCTTGGATCCTTAAAAATATATAACCTAACTGGGGTTGATAACTTGAACGTTTTTTAACAAAAATACATACAAAAAGAACACTGCTTTTTTCATTGGCGGCGCTAAGGTAAGTACCTACCCACATTAAATGCTATGGGACTGTTGGATGTGAAGTCGAGAAATTCTTCTTCTACCTATGAACCAAATGGTCGGCAGGGTACAGCCCTGAGGTTAGCCAGCGCCACCTCGCGTATTTTTTCGCATTTTATGGTCATTCCCTTTAGTTTAGCAAACTGTCTGGCATTGTTTTCCCTTGGGATAGTACATTGTACCAACTCGTATACAATGGGAGTGGTCGGGTTCTTAGTTGCAAATGGTTAGTTACGTTCCTGCTATACCGGTAAACATAAATGTTTATGTTTAGGGCTAGTCATCGGACATTTTTATAAACCGACCGACACGATATAGCATTTTATTATTACTTTCCATCATCTTTATGGTAATCGTCAAATTTTAATAGTCGATATCAATTGAGGTTTATTATTGTGATTAATATTGCGAAGTAACATTCAGCTCTGTGATGAATTTCGAAAGTACATGCAAATATCGATAACATTAAAAGAAAGAAAGGTATTTCTTTAATTCTTCTGTTTACTTTCCTAAAAAATTCTGGCGTATGAATGAATCTGAAAAAGTCTACAGCTGGAAAAGTTGTTTGCTTATGAAAACGAAGCCCATAAAAATAATTGTTCCGCTTACTGAACAAAGCAAAGCGTAATCTATCCATAAAATATAGCAGACTATTATTAGATTCCATGACACAATAGGTACAGTCGGCCCCACGCTAGGATACCCATTTTTGTTCGATTGGCGCCCTTATGCCGCGCGCGGTAAGAGCTACCACGGGGTATCCAAGACTGTGGCCGACCGTACCTACACCTCTCATAACTACACGGGGCCACAAATAATTGCCAAACTCGCGTGAGACTCGGCATTATTGTCTCTGGAAGAAAAAAATACTAGGAGTGTGTGCGTACGCCTAAATAATATTTTGCGCATTCAGGTAAAAAGATAGATAGTTATGTGGATTTTATAATCTGAAATAAATAAATAATAAGATACAATTCAGTTTCAGGAACATAAATCGTGTACTTAAACTTTTAAATGCAGAGCGAGAATGAAAAAACAATACAAACAAAATCCAATAATTATAGGGCATAAAAAACATAAGGCAATAATTGAGGAAACTTTAAAATAATAATTTCAGCACCAACTATCGTAAACTTGTGTTTCTGTTTCAACAATATCGTTATTCCATATCATTCCTTCGAAGAATATGAGCTTCCCAAAAGTCTGCAATGGGTAGGTATTAGGGGGCATCCCAGTAGTAACCCTTTTAGGTCCCTCTCAAATCACCTGTCTTCCGACAACCTAACAGTTAGAATAAAATATTATTCATTGTACAATAGAAAGGACAAACACGACTAAACCTAACGAAGGTCCTCTAAATAGACGATACTTATCTAAATACATTAACGTGACAACTACAAACGAGATCTAGAAATGTCATGAATAACAAATTAATTTGGTTTTAACTACGTAACGCACCTGTCGAACGTGGGCGTAAGACTTGCCCACGTTGATAGATAAAAGAAGCTTTTTGTGCCTAAAAATATCCATGTCATATAGGGCAAATATGCCTGCTTACACATGTATGTGTGGTTGTCTATTTTCTTAACAACCTGTGTGCGAACAGAACATGTACGCGAAACAAACGATAACTGTTTAATGAAGGTAGTACCATACTACTATTTCTAATACCATAAGCCTTAAGATGTTCTGGCTTAGCATAAGGCCGGGTTAGATAGATAGATAGATAAAAGAACACTTTATTGTACACCAGAAATTAAATGTTAACAGGATTTTTCTTAACCTAATAGTACAGACGGCGGTCTTATCGCTAAAAGCGATCTCTTCCAGACAACCTTCGGACGGATTGGACGAGTAAAAATAGAGAAGGTAGTAGATGTACATAAACAACAATAATAGAGCAATGTTAGAGCGTATCTTTGGGCTAAAACTCTAGGTATAGACAGATTTATAGACCCATAGATACGCTCTAACCCATCCTTATGCTACGCTTGCTGGTATCGTTATCACTACACTATTATCTCAGGTGGCTTTGCAACACCTTTACATACGAGTGGAGTTGCAAGACCAAAGCTAGAACGTACCCACGTATCTACCTACAGTTAATTAAAAAGTTACCAAAGAAAAACATGAGTAACCTAATTCACGCTTATAACGAAACAAAACGCTATTTCCTTTTTGAACACGAGCGACATGACGATCGAAATTGCTTCAAACGACGTGCGTTTTAATATTCGCTAGGTTAATCGAGTAAACAGATGATATTGGGAAGGGAGACTCTTCGTGAATGAGTCATTAGGCGATATTGCGACCCAGAACATGGAAAGGGAGTCATTAAAGTTTGTTCCGGGCAAACTATCAGGCTCGAATTGCGGCCTCGATTAGGCGCGAAGGCTCATTCTCGCCAAATTACCGACAAAGATAGGTAACCTCAGCAGAAAGAATACCTAGGCCAAATAGAATACAAATGTACAATCGGTTTGCAAAGTGGAAACGCTTGGGCCGGCTTGCGCTACGGCTGTCTCAAATCACTATTGGTTTATCCAGTGGTTTGGTATTATGTTTGTGAGTTTGATTCATTACCATGAGAACCGTAAGAAGGTTGATGCAAATCGACCTTACGAACTCGAATTTCGTCACTATAAAAATGCACAACATCGTGATTCACGTGAACTCTACAGTCCTACAAATATATTGTAAAAGTAGTTGAAAAGTTATTTCAGATTTTTTTAAATAATGGAATGTTTTACTTTTTGTAAAATTGGTCTTTTTGCTCCTGAATACTGTTACCTAATAGTGTCGCAGAATGTACACAGAGCCGTCCTATATCGCAATCGGTGGGTACAGGATCGAGATGAAAATAACAACGATATCAACCGATCGGCGGAAACATTAGCGTGCCGCGAGCCTATTTCTAGATGAAGAACAAAAGAAGCGAGGATATAAAAAAACAGCCAAGTGCAAGTTGAACTCACGCACCGAGGTCTCCGTATCACCGACGTTGTCCTCAGTGCTAGAATTGTTGCACTGCCAGTTGAATCCAGTTTATAGGTACCATTTATTGCGAATTTCCATGACCACACGCTCACTGTACCAAATGGACAGTGCACCGCTTCAGCGCAATACATACAGTTAGCAGGTTCTTGGAAAAGTGAAGCGTGACTTTCGACACAAGAGAAGAATATTGCAAACAGTGCAATATCTATTTTATCTATTCAACATTTTAAACTAAAACTGTAATAAAACGCAATATTACAACACAATCGCACCCTCAAATCTTCACAGCGGGTTCGAGTCTACGAAAGTTGTAGTATTGCATCCTTCGCCGCCGGTTCGTTCGTTGCAAATCCAATTTGCACTATTTGTCTTCAAGTGAAGGCGTTGGCCATTACGAAGACTACCCGTGCATGTGAGGCGCGGCGATTTATTGCAAATGAATTCCCAGAGCAGTTTCAATCTAGTTTAGACGTTGGAACATGGATAGTTTTCGATTATGTACCGAGGCCCGGGCACGAATGTTACTTGTAAGTTTAATGGTCGGGAGTAAATTGGGCTCTTCCAGGTAAATTTGGCTCTGCCTGTATCTCGGCTAGATGTGAATATGTGTCGAGAAGTCAGCTTTGTCTCCGTGTGCTTGAGAAGGAACAGTGGAGAGATATCTAAAGAAGAGAGATGCTCTCCTTCGCGCCCTTTAATACACACCTAGTGATGCCGTAAAACACAACACATCTTTAAAGAATCTCGGTGCGATTGACAGCCTCTAAGATGAATCAATTGAACTCGCAGGTTATATGATCACAATGACACTAAAACACTAAAAAACAAAAAATAAAAGTAAGTGAAACGCACTAGGACGGACTGGATGTAGGGAAATTCTAGGTTTTTCTGTTTGACAGACTAATATACGGAACCATGCTAGGAGGTTATAAGGGGAGGACGGCACTAATCGATCAAGGTAGAAGAAATTGTACTAGGTGTTTTGTGATCCCCGCAGAACGTCATTGCAAGGTAGAGCACTTTTACACACTTTAGAATGATGACGATGATGATGATTTTTGCACCCGCAGCAAAGGCCTTCTCAACTAAATCCATTCTACCTATTGGTGTAGGTATTTCAACAGCTGCCATATCACCAATTATACTGATTTGAGTTAGGTAAGTGTCGCGAAGGACTCTCCGGTCGTAAAACTGAAATAAGAAGTGTAGGTACCTGGGTTCGCTTAGGCGTGACGTTTGTAATCTAGAAAAAATATTTCGTCCGACCTTTAAGGATATTCAAACTGCGTGGGTTTGGCTCCTCGATAATAAAATAGGTGTATCTTTAGGTATTATCGAGACTGCCTAAAATAAAATTAAATTGGCGATACCTATTTATGCCACTTGTCACCTAGTACTGTAAACCTAGGTTCCTTGAGAAGAGAGAGTCGAGTGACTTTAGAAATGTTCAACGAAAGTAGCGTGGCGGGTTTATTGTTATTTTATTGTCGTGAAATAAAAATAATTGAACAAAAATTGTGCATTTCGACATTTTCAAATTCAAGACACATCACGGCAATAGGCCTAGCAGTTAGTTACGTATACGGTACTTTTTATAAATCTAGGTCAGCGTACCAAAAATAATCGTTTAATAATACAAGGAATTCAACTAGGTTAATAATTAATGGGCCAATCGGCGTACGGAAGTTAGAATCCCTAATGTGATCTTGCCATTCGGTAACTTAAGTTTAAGGGCGTAGGGGTGAATTTTAAACGCCTACGTGTTAAACGGCTTATGTTGGTTCGCGCCAAAGTTTTGGATATTTCCTTATTAATTATGTACCCTTCGGAACACTTAACTTATTTAAAACGCACTTTATGCATTGTTAAATTGGCAAGTTTGTTCGGCAATTTCAGTAGTAACCTACTTTGATTGGGGAATGCATTATTCCTAAGAAATATACACGAACAGTTTTTGATAGACTGTAAAAAAAACATTGTTTCAAGAACGTTTCGTGAAAATATTATTCAGAAGCCTTGACCGCCTCAGACTCGCCTTTTGTTTTCGCTTGCTGAAGAGATAATTAGAGATAATGAAGACAACAATGGAGACAAAACGAAGTCTACGGCTAAATTAACCATCGTCACACTAGTGACTGGCAATGGTCTGTTCGGGTCTTGCCCCCTTTCTGTATTTGCCCCCTTAGTGTGATTCCCATAGAATTTATAGAGATTTGCCCCCTTTTTTAAAAACCTTTCTTTTTATTCGAACTTTGCCCACTTTCTGAGTTTGCCCTTTGGTGTGACAACGGATCGGTTGGGCTGCTATCGTAGCCAGGCTGATTCCGAATTCCGGAAGGTTGTTTTGACATGACTACCGGAAAAAAACTCTGCCCACTTTTCCATGATGATAAGATAAACGTTAATCGAGTACTTCGTACTTGGGTCACGTGTTGGGACAATGGAAAAGTCGATTGTGGTCGGACATACGAGCCCACGAGATCTATCGGGGAGACTTTATCGTTGGACACCAGAACAAAGGGTACTTTTTATCTCTGTTCTACGGCTGGGCAGGTGCGGTGCTCGAAATAAGAAAGAAAATATAACGGTTTTTTCCCAAGTGGAGTCCTGAAATCCCAAGTGGAGTCCTGGGTCTGACGCATTATATCCCAAATGCGAAAATCACCTATCCACAGTGGGCACGTCTCTCTCTCTCTCTGAGAGAACGCTTTTGTCCACCTAGTGGGACATTCAGATATTTTAATTAATGTCAGCTACGAAATTTTCGTATTCGGCTTTTAAGCGTTTTTGAAGCGATCTGCTTACTACTTCACTACGAGAGAACTTCGTTTATAATTGAGTGCCAGGTACGAAGTATTTCGTAGTAATGCCTATGCTTTCAACTCACACACCTTCCCGTGCTAACTCAAAGAACCGAATTAATTCAAAACTAAAGTTGTACACAAACGAGCACTTGTGCCTGGAGGGCAGGCTGCCCAATCCCTCCCAATGGCGCGTTAATTTTGGTCACCTCGACCTCGTCAACCTCTAATTGCAGGGTAACGAAAACATGGAGTTAAAGTATTCAGGACTTTGAACAAATCAGCCGACTATAGAGTGTTATTAGGAGACGGAACGGCGACAATCGCGGCACGCGATACACTCGTAATGTCAAGGGTTCATTAAAAAGAATCATGTTGCAGTTCTACTAGGTGCTGAAACAAGCCACGATATTCTAGGAATTTTGGACCCTCCTGTGTGATCATTCTTTAAAATAACCGCACAAAACCGGGATAATATAAACAAAGATTGTTTATTTCGATAAGAGCAATTTTCCCAAATAAACCGGTTTTGATTACTAGCAACTGTACGGTTTTTAATAGAATAACCACACACGTACCTATGACCTTAATTGGAAAAGTTTTCACACATCTTTTTATTTTACGTCATGTGCGAACTTTTGTAGCATTTGGAGCGGAATTTGGTCGCTGAGGTTGAAACATCCCGAATTAAATCGCATTAATTAGCAACCAAATGAACAAAATATTTTTATATTATGAGTAAACTAGTGGTTCGCCCCGAACTTTGAACTCGCGACCCTATATCTCAGCAACCCCTCGACCGATTTGGCTCATGTTCGAACTTTAAAATTCTCTTGACCTCATTTACCTGTCTACCAAATTTCATGACGATCCGAATAAATTTACTCAAGTTATCGTCGAACGAACATTCATACATACATACATACATACATACATACATACATACATACATTAGGGTGTCCCAAAAAAATCAAAGTGGTTTTTTTAAAACGCATACCCTCTTATTTTTTTCGAATGATGTCAAAACAAACGTAAATAAAGTTTGGTGAACTTAGAATCATGGCAACCCGTGCCGACTTGGATCGAAACTTCTCAGTACTACGCACTATGGAGAGCGCGCGCTAAGTATTGATGTGCTTGCAATTGCTTAGTTTTTTGTTAGTGAACGCATTTTTTTCATGCATTCTTCATGGCACTGAAGTTACCAAGTTCTATAAAGAGATATTTGTTTTATTGTTGACTTAAAACATCAAATAACGGGTTCAAAACTTCCTTCAAATGGGCAAATTTTGGCAGTATTGTTTTACAATATTCATGAAGTGAATTTATCTGTCAATGACAATGCAAACCTTTCAATTCGCAAATGTATTATCTATTGGGAAAAGGCACGTATCGCTAGATACAAAGTTGCGTAAAAAAACTTGTAAGTTTATAAAAAGCCTTAAAGGACTTGCAAAAAAATGCAAACAAAGCAAAAAATATCTTAGCAGCAGCATTAGATTAGTCAGCTAAGTATTAGAGATTATGTGTGTATCCCAGAGGCTACTATTGAGGCCTTTGAGCAGAATAATGACGAGCTTCCAACAAGAAAATCATTAATTCATACGGAGAGACGGAAATAATGCGCCGTAAGTTTTAACTAAAGTAGTGTGGCTGGAAAATTAAATTTTCACGGTTTTTTCTATTTTGTAGCTTTTTTGTTCGGTGATTCCTGTTCCACGACAATAAAACAGTATTTTGCTGATTATTATAAACAACAGAACAACAATAAATCAGCTGATTATGAGATTTGGCCAAAAAATTCGTTTTGGTGCAGTACTACCTGGTTTTTCCGAGCAAAACACTTTATCAGTTGATTTATTATTATTCACTTGTTTCGAACAATGAAAATGAACATTTGTTTTAGTGTTGTAAAACAAAAATCGTTGAACAAAAATAGCTCAGTTTAGCTACCAAATCGAAAAAAAGCTGTGAAAAAAATGAATTTCCCACATTTAGCCCACAACACTACTTTAGTTGAACCTTATCGGAAAACCCCTTTTATAAAATGCTTATTTTTGCTTGCCGCCATGTTTTGAAGCTAAAGTCAGCTAAATGACAACAAGCCCTGATGTTTCACTCTTTAAAAAGTTTTGGAAAAACCAGAAAAATATCGATCCTGATAAAATTCAGTGCCATAGAGAAAAACTGCAATTATTGATCTTAAAAGTACTAAAAACTACTATAAAATTATCGACGTTTTTATAATACATTTTTTTTTATGTTAGGTACTCACTAAATATACGATTACAGACATTATTGATTTCTTATTTCGAGATAAATATCGAAGTCAAGTATCCGCCCATACAAGCTCAGTACAAATTTTAATTTCTAAACTTTGGCTTCAAGTCGGCACGGGTTATCATTATCCAATCAAGTTAATATTTTGTATTTGAGTTATTAGGGTCAAATAGAAAAAATATAGAGGGTATGCGTATCTGATTTCGCGAAAAAAAAAATCTCCCTTATAGCCTGGGACACCCTAACATACATACATACATACAAACTCCGGATTGTTCCAGTAGACTCGGAGAACTTCGCTCGCTTCGCTCGCTCGTTCAATAAAATGAAATATAAGTCAAAAAGCTTTAAATCACACTTAAGGCGCTGGGCGTAGTGAATCGCCCGCGCGCAAAGAAAAATGCACAAAATCGATTCCTGTATGAAATACACTAAACAAATTGTTTTTTTTTTACATATTTTAAACATTTATAATAAGTTGAAAAAATTCACTCGGGACAGGACTTGAACCCGCAACCTCTCGCATACCGTGCAGGCGCTCTACCAATTGAGCTACCGAGTCAAGTAACTGTCGATGCGAATTTCTTCAACTAGTCTCCATACATATTTATTTTTTTACATATTTTACATTTTACAAAAAAAATCGAAAATGTTCACATATCAAACCCTAGAATTAGTTGAGACCTATCTAACACAGCCAGTTTTGTGTTGATATCCATAACAGATTGCAAGATATTTTGCTTGAAAAAAAGGGCGCCGCCTATTTTTTTTTAAGCAAAATATCTTCAAAACGTTTATGAATGTCAACACGAAACTGGCTGTGTTAGATAGGTCTCAACTAATTCTAGGGTTTGATATGTGAACATTTTCGATTTTTTTTGTATATTTGATACAGGGATCGATTTTGTGCATTTTTCTTTGCGCGCGGGCTAATTCGGTACGCAAAGTTTTTTGTTCGAAAGTCCGTTATTGGCTTAATCTTATCTTTTGACAATATTGAGAAACTGATTTCAATATTTTTTATTTTGGTTCAGTAGTTTGGATTTTACAACGTTTCAAAGATACGGTTTTATGACCTTCACGCGACGGTCTGCATACTGTTGGCGGTCATAGGAACAAAACATTTTAGCGCATAAAAACAAAACTACTGGACCAAAATATATTTTTTTAAATTAGTTTCTCAATATTGTCTAAAGATAAGTTTAAGCCAATAACGGACTTTCGAACAAAAAACTTTGCGTACCCAATTCACTATGCCCAGCGCCTAACATAAAATCATAACTTATCCGCACTGCACGCCCATTCCGTCCCAACAATACTGTCCGTGACAAGTAACAGGCTGTTAAATAAAACATAAGTCAAATAAAATGGCCAAGTGAACAATAATAGAGAAAGAAATAGACGTAAAATATGGGATTTCAGTGAATAGGCGGCAATCCCAAACTTTGCCGCCTAACACAAGTCACATAGTCCCGACGGAACCTCAATTGTTTACTTAGGAAAGCCTTTTCACTTATTCACTTCTCTTTTTTCTATGCCCACATTTACATCCTAAATACGAGTAGCCTTCAGCGATGTTCTGTAAAGATTTTATACGTCAAAAATGGCGCCGGGATAAGCAAATTCATAATTTTCAAGATAATCGTGGATTAGGCGTGATTAAAATCCCTTGCTTGAGGGGAAATTTCAAATCCTCGTTCATATTATAACCGACTATAACAATCTCGATTATACTAGGCAGGGTCATTTTCATCAGATAAATTACTAAGTACCTAATTTTGGTGGCACTATTTATTTGTGGGTTTTCAGAGAATATGATGATGTTCTTAATGCAGTACAGTTACTTGTTGATTACTCCACTACATAACTGTACACAGTAAGAACATCAACTTAGCTAAAAACCATAAATAAAAAGTGCCACCATAATTAGGTAATAATTTCTCTGATGAAAATGACCTTTAACGACTTTTAACCAAGGATGGAGCAGCACCTATAGGAGATTTAGTGGATTTTTCTGTTACCCGGAAACCCATTTACAGGTGTTGGCAAACCCGCCTTTACCATGTACACCCGTGTATGAGCTGACGTTATATTTTCCAATGCGGAACCGTTTTTACCATAAAAAAAGCATAGCTCAGCAGTATGATGGTTTTTATGTGCTTTTCCTTGTTAATTTTATTTCAGTTTTTTACCTACGTAACCAATGCATTCTGAAACCACTTATGTCATGGGTACAACGATTTTAATCATTGAATTAGACTAAATAAAAAGAAAACTTAGATCTTTGTATCCACAGTAGACAGTATTATTTACCTAGCGTATAGTGACTGTAGATTTTTTAGAATCTAGAGATGTAAATGTTTATTTCTTGCCTCTGCTTACACTTTCGAGAAATGAAAATGTTGTCCTGTTTACCTGCCTCTCAGTTGATTCAATGGTATAACAATACTGCAGGCGTATTAGCTATAATAATCCGCATAGTTATAAGTGGTTACAAAAGTTGTCCATTGCTATTTTGAACTTGCAACTGTAAGCGATTATGTAAGAAAAAATGCCACGGTGGAAACGGATAGTGACGTGATTTGAAGTGAATACCATATCGACACTTTACTAAGACTTTAATCTATGAACGTGTGATTTCATTCGGTACTTTCGTCTGTGACACGAGCTAATTTGGTGAATACGCAGCATTATTTTTGTCATGTTGGTACCTGTGGTGGATGCACCACAGAACAATTAGATGTTCTGTGGGATGCACACAAAAACAAACACGCTGCAAAGAGGCAATTTCGTTACGATCGCTAGCAAAACTGCCATTTTGCGACGACGTTTGTTTGCCCTTGTGTGCGACAAGACAAATGTCAAATGTCACCCATTATGAATGTGTGTGTGTGTGCTATCTTGTTTGTAAACAAAAAGTATTCTAAAATAATAATGTTTCATGTGCGAATTTAGTGAAGAAAGCTACCAAAAACAAACGTTTCAACATGTTGGACTAACCCGACACGCTTTACAACAACCCATATAGCATCTACGATAAACTTGTGCCCTTCAATTAGCCGCAGAAAGAAACAACTTTACTAGCAACGCACCTTACGAGCCTCAAATTAACTGGCCAAACCAGCGTTCCGCCGCCAAGATGGAGTTCAAAGTGATCTACTATTAACTACATCAACGGCAAAGTGACATGCATCCAACTTGACCCACCGACCCTGAATACAAATCCATTTGGGAACAACGAACTCTGTGCAGTTGGTGACAAAGAAACACTGAGAATTCAAACAATACAAGTTACAACACGACGGGCGCCGTACATACAGCGAGAATCCATCCAGACCACAACAATAATTATAACAATATTGGCGCGGCTCGCTACGTGAGAAAAATGACGGTCGCGAGGGACCTCAAGTGGACGTGAAGAGGCATGACACCTTCGTAGCGCGGCCCGCGACCGACCGAAGCCCTCTACGATCTACGACGGCCAACAAGGACCCGTGACCACGGTCTCAGAGAGGTGTCCTTCCCCGGAAGGCCATGGACAGTGAGACTTGCACGGCTATGTGAGAATTGCAAAAAGGGAAAACATGCACAGACTGACTTTGGCCCGGTTTCTGAGTTGAGAATTTTACTAAGCTCATACTTACGTATCGCTCTGTCACACTCTTTTGTGAGAAATCTGCAGAGACAGGACGATACTTACCCATTTGCTTAGCAAAATTCTCAACTCAGAAACCGGGCCTTTGTCTTGTACTTCAGCTAGAGTGTAACTAATGGATGACTAGATGTTTGTATTCCACAGCTAGAGTATTACTACGTACTGTGATGTAGGTACTGTGAAAAGTTTCCTGTTAGGTAAATAAAACTCTATTATTATGAATTTTGTGGTGTTTATTTTTCCCTCTCCAAATTTTATACTTGCAGAGTAGTAACAGTAATAATGAATGTCAACAGAATGTACTTCATATTCAGTACTTACATATTATTAACTTTTGCTAATAAACTAATAAAAATTAAAATCATTTTCAGCCCAGATAAGGCCGTAGGCCATATATTGGTAAATATTAAATATCTTATACACTCAGGCCTTTGCATCTAAATAAGTAACTTAATAATTTAAACAGCATCCAGTGGCACATCTACTTATGATATATTTTATGAATATTTGTTTGGATGGATTAACTTTTTAACTTTCTTCTGCAGCAACAGCGTTTCACTGTGGGCTTGTGTCTCATAAAACTGAAATAAATAAAGACTCTTATTGCAATTGATTTTAGTAAGGTAAAACATAGAAATACAGTGGTGAGTGGCTTGATGTTAGTTAGAACTTAAGGATCTCAATAATGTAAAGCGGGGATTCCAACGCAACGGGCACATCTTCTGTAGTGCACATACTTAATAAAAACATAGGCCTTTGCATGTAGGACTCGTACAGCATCCAGTAGCAGTAGCATGTAGCATTTCACACTAGAGGTAGATGGGGAAGCAACCTCTAGCAGTTTTCATTACATTACATTCATTACAACGACCAACTAAGTCGCTGGCTTCGTTAAAATATGACTGCACTTTTGTAGGTACTTGTCTTTCATGGATTTTAAGTCAGAGAATATTTGAATATACAGGGTGCTACAGAAAGGTCGTGTCATACAAAAGGGAGTTGCATAGCTTTTTTTTATTTCACATTTTGTCCCCTAGTAAAAGTTGCTTGTTTTGATGAGTTAATCGACTCTCTTCGGTATGACCGGATAAAGCGGTGACAGCCCAGTAGGTAGAACGATGGACACATAGCGTAAGGTCTCAGTGCAGGGATGTAGGTACAGTCGGCCAGTCTCAGATACCCCTTTTTGTTCGATTGGCGCCCTTATGCCGCGCGCGATAAGAGCTGCCATGGGGTATCTGAGATTGTGGCCGACCGTACATAAGACAAGCTTATTTCAAAGTTAAGTAAATGCCTACATTTGTGAATTTACAAGTCACTATCTGTGTAAAATATCAAAAGGTTTTCAAACAGACCCATTTACACAATAACTTATTTGAGACACACATTATAGGCTGACTTAGCTGAGAGGATGGTAGGTAGACCTAGGTGCTGGCCGGGCAAGCCTACTTCATCATCAGGCACAAGTCGGCACAACAGCGTCCAAGTGGTTGTTTCACCCCTGTAGGTAAGTACCTCTACTTCGAGTGAGTGCCACTTGCCACACACACAGTAGACTTGGAATTATAATTTGATTTGGTTAATAGTGTCTATAGCTCTAGCGGCACCTCCATTCATGCTTCGATAGTGAGGACGCAGACACCTCACTGTATAGTGCGTGGGACATGTTTAAATGCAGTAGGCTTGCCCACCATCTATTTATGCTATCCTCTCTGCTAATTTGGCCCAGTCCATAGGAATTGACAAGGTCAATACATAAATATGTACACGGGGCCGACTAAGCAGATTTTCTCAAAGTGGTTTCATTCACAATAAAATTACCAAGTGGATAACCATAGTATAAACTGTCGGCCAAGCGAAATAGCTTACCTTCCATTGCCTTCCAAATTTTCTCCTTTCTGCACTTGTTGGGATGTTAGGTAGGTGTGTCCCGGGTATCTATGTAAAACTTCAGGGAAAAAGGGGCTGTGCCATCTTTAGATTCAGAGCGCCCACGTTTTACTAATAAGTACCTACGTACGACCCGTTCGCGTACTTAGATACTACCTAGTGCGTGATCAACCTGGAAAACAAAAAATAATAATTTACTTATGTCAAAAGGGGTTGATATGTAAAGTTGTTAGGGTAGGTATTGTATAAATATATTCTTGCCTTGCATTCTGCTGCAACGTTTTTGAGGACAAAGGAGTGTCATAGCAGCCAAAAGTGCAATATCTGGCTATTGCGGGTCATTTATGCGAAATACATATTTATCCTATGAAAAACAAAACTCGACACAATTTCCTCGCTTTGGAAGAATTAATTTCACTTTTCCCTTACTATGGGACATATTTCTTGCTTTTATAAGTTAAAATAACGCAATTCCACTTCAAAAAAGCTGCTCCGTATCATTGTTTTAAAATACAGTGGCTGTCACTCACTTTGACAGTTGAGAGTGCTTATTTTTTTTTACGGAATGCCGTTTTCTTTCCATCGACCTATCGTTTATGACCAAATATGGGATTTGTCTATGGTGGAGTGGATACTTTTAGCAACCGTGATTTTCTGGAGTTACATAATACCAAATCGTGTTTTTGACAGTCGAAAGTTGGGTTTTTTTCTAAATCAGTGGGTTATTTTATTTACGTAATAGCCCCACTGATCTTATTCAGCTAACCGAGTGGTATCGATTCTAAGGAGACCCTTTCCCTTTTGTAGCAAAAATTCAAGAGTGACCTAACAATAGAAGGAGAGACAAGACCCTTTTGGAAGGAGGCGTGAATAAGTGACGATGTAGGCGAATAATGGACTGAAAAGAATTAAATGCTTTGTTCTGCCGGAACCACGCAATGAGCTTAAGAGGGCGTTAGGGCACCATTTTCCCATACAATCGTAGTTCCGGTTTAATTTCTAAACTACAGGCTGGATTTTGCTGAAACTTGGTTTATATCAGTAGATGACCAATATGGAGGTTTGCAAATAGTTTTATAATAAACAAAATAGCCTGAAAGAAATTAGAGCGATGCGTTTTTCACGCCGAAAAAGTGGTTACTTTCAGCTGTTATTTACTTACATTATGACACTGTCTATTGGAGTCTAACTACCTCGGGATCATCAATAATGTATTGTACTTGTCAGAAAAAAAAAAGATTTTTGAAATAGCTAACAAAATCTAGAAATCGCAGCTGAACTACGAAAAAATTTGGGAAAATAGATCTACGTTATAACTACAACTACCTACATACTCGCGAAAGGACACGAACACACGTAGACTCATACAGCCGCATTTCCTCACTTTTCCCGCGCCCCGTCTCGCACTGGGTGTAACAGCTATAGAAAGCAGTGTTGCACGCGCTTGGCCATCGCCGAGTTCCCAGGGTCCTGAAGGGGCCTCTTAACACAGTTTACCAATTTACTTCGCAGAAGTCTATGATTCAAATAGGCATTCGTTTATTTTTAACCCCCGACCAAAAAAGGGAGGTGTTATAAGTGTGAGTAGTGTGACCGCTATATGACGTGTGAGGGTGTCTGTGTGTGTCTGTCTATTTGTATAATCCGTGCGGGATCAGAATGGGATAATATCTTTTGGAACTGAGACGCTCGCGGTCCTGTAGCGTCAGCATTTCGGCAAACTCTAGTTGTCTATGGCAAACTCGCGTCTAAACTTGCTTGTGTTTTCTGTGCGCGTGGGTGTCTGCTCGAGTTTTATCACGTTTTATTCAATTAATGCAATAACATTGAATCCTTTTAAATTACAACCATTAAGGCGCTGGGCATAGTGAATTAGCCCGCGCGCAAAGAAAAATGCACAAAATCGATTCCTGTATCAAATACACAAAAAACATCGAAAATGTTCACATATCAAACCCTAGAATTAGTTGAGACCTATCTAAAACAGCCAGTTTTGTGTTGATATCCATAACAGATTGCAAGATATTTTGCTTGAAAAATAGTGCGCCGCCTATTTTTTTTCAAGCAAAATATCTTCAAAACGTTTATGACTGTCAACACGAAACTGGCTGTTTTAGATAACTCTCACCTAATTCTAGGGTTTGATATGTGAACATTTTCAATTTCTTTAGTGTATTT
Organism: Zelleria hepariella; assembly: GCA_949319315.1. Lineage (NCBI taxonomy): Eukaryota > Metazoa > Arthropoda > Insecta > Lepidoptera > Yponomeutidae > Zelleria > Zelleria hepariella. The sequence continues at coordinate 8,478,262 of OX439389.1, read as the reverse complement.
GATACAGGAATCAATTTTCTGCATTTTTCTATGCGCGCGGGCTATTCACTATGCCCAGCGCCTTAAACATTTTTGTGTATTTCCAATTTCATAACCCTATGATAGAACGTAGAACTATAAATTTTTTTACTGACGCTGATCGAGAACTGTCATTTTCGATTCAGTTCCAAAAGGTATTATCCCATTCTGATTCCGCACTGATAATATGTGTGTATCTGTCTGTCTGTGTATCTATCTGTCTGTGTATCTGTCCGTCTGTCTGTGTGTCTGTCTGTGGCACCGTAGCTCTTAAACGGGTGAACCCATTTAGATGTGGTTTTTTTTATTTAAAAACCTAGCTAATGTTCTTAGACACGTTTTATCAAAATCGGTTTAGCCGTTTATGAGATATGCTTATTTGAAGCTTAAATGCAAAAAATCGTCGGGAGTTTTTTTTTTCTACTACTGTCATCGACATCGTTCTACCGACGGCCGCTGTTTCGGCTAGCGTTACTTTTCGTTCGACCGACAGAGACGTCAACACCGAAACCCGAAGATGTTATCGCCGAGGTCAGGTATAATGAAATTGCTGTTTAGTTGTTTGCGCCGTTAGCAACCGCTCGATAAGGCTGATTATTGTATGTACACCATTCGTTTTCGGCTAACGCATGGAACACCAAATTGAACCATTAAGTTATTAATCAACTAGGCATAGGTATAATAATAATATGGAAATTACTGAATTATTTAGTGCTAGATGAGACGATTGCACTTCTTATCGCTGATTTACCCTATCAATTAGAACATTTCGAGTTACGTTAGGTATAAAGGTTAAAGCCACTGGTGATAAAGTTCATATTACCTAGTTGCACAGAGCGTTCAACATTTTCTGAAGAGTGTTTACTGTATCTTAAACCTAATTTGTCTAATTAGTCTGAGTGTGAACGAGCTTACTCATTGGACACACCAGATGGTACCAGCGGGAAATATACATCCACGTTCCAGTGAGAATAAATGTGTTTCCCAGTGTGTCCCGTAATAACATTGAATCTACTCGGAATCTCCACGACATCTCCCCTAGCTCCTACCTACAATTGTTTCAATTCTCCAAAGTGTTGAACAAAAATTGTTTCTAAAGGGGTGCCTGTTCGCTGGATTGGATACCTACGTCCCGATTCTGCAATACACTTATGTGTGTTTCACCTTTTCCTAGCTTTCGTTTCTACGTTGTCATAAAGTTACCGGTGCTCTAAACCTGTCTCTGAGACTTGTTTATTTTTTTTACAAATCTTAGATAGATAGATAACTCTTTATTGTACCTACATCAAAGATAAAGAATATATATTTTTAATTTCAATATAAAACTACAACAAATTGTTGTAATTGGCTAATTGTTCTTATGACAATCCAATTATTTGTTCAGTTTCAATCGGAATCTTCACACCAATCTGAAAATGGAACATTCCAAAAATCGTTTTCAAGCTCTCAGGGATAGCTACTGTTGGAGAGAAAGCGAGTTCAAATCGAGCAAATTCAGAATTATTGATATTGAATTCCAATTGCTTATTGCTTACCTGAGGTAAGGGACTACCATAGTGAGTTGTGGAATTCCTGAAGTCTCATTTATCGGAGAATAACAGTAACTACTTTTACTATTGTACCCCCAAAAAAACATATATTTCAAACACTTACAAAATTATTCACTTCATACCATCCAAAATTTGCTCAGCCTGTTGTAAGTTTTGATTTTCTATTTGTCGAACCTCTTTGTCACATAAATATTCCTACACAAAACTTGCGCCAAGCGCTTCGGTACGATGTTTCTATTTATAAATTCAGCCCGTAGACATGAAAATATAATTGAAGCACGAAATCTTTAATTTTCATTATGGTTAACAACCGCTGCATGACTGGGGCTTAAATTACCGATGAACGGAGTAAGATAAGACTAAAGGTTATTCGAGCCTCAATGTTGCTGTAAACCAGATGCGCACGAAACTTTAACCACATTCACCCTCGAGTCAGAGGTGGGTAACCCGTCGAGCTATGATTTATTAAAATTCTTAGACTTTCAGAAGCCTGGGGCCTTAGCCTGTAACGCAATGGCGTGTCGAAGGCTGCCCAGCAGAAGCACATGACCGGGGTTTCCTCGTTTTTCTCCTACAACCAGAGAACTAATTCTCTAGAATTAGAATCGGAATATTCTTTTCTGTACTACAAAAACAATAAAAATAACTTAAAAGGACTTTAGAGGACCGACAGCATTATTAAATTGTAATTGAATCTGTCAACTAGGAGCCTATTTTGGCACCATTGCCTTACAGGCTAAGGCCCCTGAATAGTAAATTAAACGATAAGAAAAATCTCGAGCGTCTGAACTTCGCTCGTGCTCAGCTGGTTTTATGAAAATAATCTTTTGTAATAAGTTTTATGACGCTAAGGAATTGTTTGTCCGCGGACAAAAACACTTGATTGTATCTTAGCAGACGCTCATAACAATTCTCACGTCCTTTTGCCATCGTCTACGAGGTCGACCAATTTTGTGTTGCTCTTTTTCTTTGTCCGAATTTCCTCCTGCACGCACATCTGTATAGATACAGTCGGAAGTGGAATAATAAACTGTGGCTTTCTATCTACGTGGCCCATGAAAATTGCGCGTCGTCCGGAAAGGTTGACGTTCCTTGAAGTGATGTTTGTTTTTTCCAAGTCGATTTGTTGTTTTCGATTTATACTGAAGAAAAATAAGTTTATTGCAACTGTTTCTACATTGTACGAAATAATTATTATATCTAGCGCCCGATACATGTATCTGCAGAGAATTGACGTTTATCTTTCTAGGGGGCCCCCATCTAGGTACAGGACATTGTTCAGATGGAGTAGGCTGGCCCAGCACCTATAACATCAATAGTAATAAATACTTAGATATTAGTAATTAAGAATTTTCTGCTGTTTTTTCGTTGGGGTTCGTTGCAACTTAAACGTAATTTTACCAGTTCTATCGATCTGGATTGGAGAGGCCGCTAGATAGGTAGACCTGTACATTTTCTGCCATAAGACGATTCTGTCCAAAGACGATTCTGTCCAATCAAGAATCTGCCGAAAACAGATTCTGCCGTACACCGACGGAGGGATCTCTACAGTTACATCTCAGTTTTCGATCTGAACTCAAGAAGTGGCACTAATATTTTATTTCTCACTGTCTCTCCGTAGCATGGCGGTGGAACAAGTCAAAGATCGCATCGCATGTTGCCAGTGGCGTGACTCGACGTCGATCGGAAAACGTTATCGCTTCAACATGAGGGAACTTCCCGATTCAATTCAGATTGTCGTTGATAGTCTTTTTAGATACTACTTTTTGACCCGATTTAGTTCTGCCCTGTATTATCTAAAATATGCACCGTAAAAATAACCGTATTTGAATGTCAAAAAAAGGTTGTTCATTTCGATAAGGGCTATTTTCGAGTGTTTTGACGCTCAGAGGTTAAGTGGAATTTTTAACATAATAGAGGCGCTGAACTATGTAAGAAAGACGTTAATGTTGTTGCTGTTCTATGGTACCCCAAAGGTATAGAGAGCTTTTACAAGGTTACGCCACGTTGTCCTAAGCAACTCTTCAGGCCTCGCTCCAGCTCAGCTCAGTGGCTCGCAGCTCTCTTTCCACTGTTCGCTGCCACGTGACGTGTGTATAATGCAAAGACAATCCACGATTTTTCTTCAAAATCGTAGCATTGTGCTGGCATGGTAATATAGCAAGACGAAGTCGAGCCTTCGAAAAGTCGATCTTTGTCGGTAATGTTGAAGCAAGAGACAACGCGGTAGGAAACTGACCGAAAAATCACTATCCTACTTGTAGAGCGTGGTGAGCGTGGCCACTGACAGTTTATGGAAAAGTTTCATACATTCCATTGTATACTTTTACAACAGTTGATCACAATCTTCAGACTTGAAGGACCTAGTACCTAGTGCAAATGTGAAGTCCCATCCAATTAATGCAAATTGATCACTTCTATATCGAGTTTGGTTGAAAACAAGCTAACTACAACTGTGAAATAACTGAATCAGGGATCGGCACGGATGTAGCGACGCGTGTATTTCTGACTTTACACCTAGGAGAATCGAACGCGAACGTTGCAGACCAAAAATAAATTAAAAGTTTGATAATGGAGGGTAGTGGACAGGACACGTGCCAGAACCGGGATTTCGCGGTTTTGTTTCGTGTACGAGCTCACACTTGGCTAACTGTTTCGTGTAGGTTTTATACTCTTACATTACATTTGGTTGCTACGCTAGATTCGTCGATTCCTCATCATGGCTAAGGATCGCGACCATGTTGTACAGTCGGCCACACGCTAGGACACTCCTTTTTTGTTCGATTGGTGCCCTTATGCCGTGCGCGGTAAGAGCTACCATGGGGTATCTGTGACTATGGCCGAGTGCTTCCATCGCCATATGGACTGCCCGGTGAATGCTATCTCTGCCTTTATCGCATATAAGCAATCTGGGATCTGAGTCTGTAACACAATGGTGCCAAAATGGGCCAGTTGACGGCTTCAATTACGATTTATTAATGCGGTCGGTTCTTTTAATGTTTTTGTAGTAGGTACAGCAAATAATATTCTGATTCTAATTCTAGAGGATTAGTTCGCTGGTTGTAGAGAAGCCCTTTTTTTTTTAAACCAAGTGTTTTACACCCTGTATACATGACACAGGAAAGAAAGCGTGCCCTTAAAAGATAAAAGCGAGTCACCTTACTTACTTAGTGAGAAATTTTCCAAATTATGTCATTAGCCAGAGGTCTACTTTCATCTCCCTTTTGTATAATGAAGAATCAACTTAATGGGCTAATGACCTGACCTGTCAGTGACCTTCAGCGAAAGTAGCGTGGCGGAAAAGTCCAAATTTTAATTTTTCCATTTTTAGGTAAACTGAGATATTTTTGCTTAGCGATTTTTGTTTCACGACAATAAAATTATTGTATTCTTTTCGTTATTCTAAACAACAGAACAACAATAATGAGGCCAATAATAATTATTATTAACATCGGGCTGACATTCCAAAGCATCTATGTACCTTTTGGTTCTGACTCGCAATGCCCCAAACACCCTGTAATTATGTTTTATGTCACACAAAAATTCGTGGACAAAAGTATTACGAGCAGCGAGGGTTGACCATCATGCCACGCTGGCAGACTTTCGTAACAAATGGTTCGTCTTTGAGAAACTTGTATCGTCGCTTAATTCGTTATGTCCACTTCTTCTAGCCGTTCCGCACCTGCAACCATTTAAACTTGCAAAAGTTTATCTTTAAAAAGTCTGAAAAAGTTCTTCGACAAATTACTCTCCAAAAGCCTTTGCATCGACGTAATGAGATGATTTATACAGCGCCCAGTGGTACCTTCACTCACACTAGATGGGCGAAGAGACCACTCGGCGCTGCAGTGCCTGGGACATTGTTTCAGATGGAGTAGGCTTGCCCAGCACCTATACCATCCTGACAGCTTAGTCGGCCTAGCCCACAGGAATGTTGGCTCCACACGTATTGACTCTCCTAGTGTAAAATAAACAATTCGGACAATTTGGTTCGAAACGGTATGACCTTGATTGGACCCCTTTTGAGTTGCAATCGAGTTGAGTCCTATAGAATCAAAAGCGGCTAACTGCACTTTTTTGGAAAATTGGCTTATGAATGGGGCAATACTCAGAATTTTAAACCGTTTCTAATGTATTTTCGTATCCGTATCAAATACAAAAACCTTTCATAGTAAATTGTTAGTTTCAAATACGGCTACCTGCAATAGTTAATTTTCGTATCCGTATCAATTATGGGTTTTTTGTACTTTGCCGCTAACCAGTCAAAGTGCAGATAGCCGCTTTTGATTCTATAGGAATCATTCTTACGATTTTAACTTGGCATTCACCTTGAAACTTTTCTTAAACGAGAAGCTCTCTTTGTGCTGAGCCTTTGACATGAATATCCGTGGGAAATTATCAACAAGAATCTGGAAACTCAAGGATCCGGCCTTCCTTATAAAGTTGTTGATGAAACTTTGCGATAGGGTCATAATGCCGTTGCGCCAGAGATGAAATTTGCAGTTTAGATGCAAAATTGAAACGGGAAAATGCGTCCCAACGATAAGAGAGAAATCGCCGAAATACGACATGCAATCTTAGTAGATCGCATATAACACGATAACTGCAACAATAATATTGAAATAACAATTTGTTTGGTCACCGTTGACTAACAACCTTTGTTCCTACAACAAATAGCGTACAACTGGAAGGAAGCTACTCCTTCCCCCAGAACCAGGGATGATTTTGGCAGCTAGAACCACCCCCAAATTGCCGTGTGTTTATTTACCATTTTGTATCCATTGTAAGTAATATTTTTAAAATTTTCAGTATTATTTGTTGCGGTCGGAAGGTATAGAATTTTAGTATCCATTGGCCTCGTGGTAAAAGATGCTTGCATTAATGACTTCGACGACCATCTGAAGTATGAGAGGACCTTTTTGTAATACCCTGTATTGTAATAAAAAAATTAAAGACTTGCTGTTGCCGCAGCCAATTCATATTGTTCGGCAAAATCTTGTCTTAGGTGGCTAAAGGGTTTTAACTTCAGTAATGTGCCACTGAGGTGAGCTGGGGCTTAAGTCTGTAACGCAATGGCGTGTCGATGGCATCTGAGTAGAAGGACAAAACCGGAGTTTCCTCGTTTTTCTTCTATAACCAGCGAACTAATCCATTAGAATAAGTTTTTTTTGTACTACAAAATCATTAAAAGGACCGACAGCATTATTAAATCGTAATTGAAGCCGTCAACCTAGCCCATTTTGGCACCATTACGTTACAGACTCAGGCCCCAGGTCTCACTCTGGAGATATAGGTCACGAAGTGAAATATACACTTACAGAGTACAGACATACAAAGTAAAAACACAGAAGATTAACTCACCTACCATGTAATAGACACAAATGTAATTTTTATGTAAAGGTTCATGGTTCAGGTTGGTTTCATGGTTTCTATTCCGTCAAATAAAATAAAATAAAGTGAAACCGTTAAATTGATAATACAAATGCGCAGTGCTTGCGAAAGTTTAAGTTGTAAAAATATAATAATGGAAATAAAGGCACCCGATAAAATAAGCATACAGAATTACAGCACGAAAATAGTAAGGTTGGAATTATACGGTGACTAAAAACAAGCACTTTATCGCTGATAAGGGATAAAAAAAGCTTAACAAATATCGTCATCAAAAAACTAAACGCTTACTAAATATTGCTGAATCTTTAAAAACTCAACAGGCATTGATTGTAGCTGTTGTTATGAATAGTATGCGCTACAAACGGTCCGCATTTCAGGAAATATAGCTACCTGCTTCTTTCCGAAATTCTTCTTTACATTTCTAAGCCTTCTGCCTGTAATTTGTTGCTTCCTGCCAAATTGCCTGGTATTTTCGTAACACCAATTTATATTATGGACAAGATTTCGTATTTCGTAAACCGTTAAACTTACATAAGACCAACTTACTTTTGATTAAGGTCTCCGAAGGAGAACCGAAACTAGTCAGCTACACCGACATAATAAAAGTAAGTTTGACCGTTTACGAAATACAAAATGTGCAGTGCGAAGTGAAAGTTTAAGTGTAAAAATATGGACAAGATTTATAGGTACCTAAGCAACTTTTTCGCGATCCTTTATTATAATAATATGTCGGAGCTTTGTTTGTTTTGTTTATCTTTATCACTTTATAACGATTCGAGGTAAATTTTTAAACTTTAATAACCACATTTATTTTGAGTGTGAAAACTTGACAGATAACAAACATTTATTTAACCAAAAAGTAAGTAGTCGCATGAATTGTGGTCGCTAACAGCATAGCTAGGTCGACAACCTAAGTATAGACAGGAGTGAGTGCGGAAATAAGGTAGCAAGACGACCTATAAAGAAACATCTGGTAATAAAGTCTACAGTTATATGCCCACCTGTTAAAATGAAATAAAATAATATTTTAGTGACTTTGTAGCTTTGTGACTGTGACTGTGTGAGTACTTTGAAAAATGGAAGAGTTCTTTTATGACGTATTTTTGTTCAAAGCAAAAATGTTGTCCTCCATAATAATAAATTATATTCTTGCATCCAAGACATCGATTCGACCAACCCAACAAATGATTCCTTCCCTTATAAATGCCTAATTTTTTATTTGATAATTATGGACTTATATTTTTATGGCCAGTCTGTTAACCGAGGGGCTGTTGGTAGTTGTAGTTTTTTTTTTCAGCGACCGTCCTGTCTGATAGCTGTTTGTTCATTCACGAATTTGTAATGGGCGTTTTTCCTAGGATCTTGAATAGGTACATATATTGAAAAAAAAGGCCTTTGTCGCCAACAAATGGTTAGGGGTGAATAGCGATGGCGAAAACAATACACAAGTAAGTAGGTAGAAACATGAAAAAATTGTACGTAAAAATTACGAGAATTTTCCCGAGCGAAATAAAATTTGGGTATTTACCCCAACTGGGGAAAATACCCAAAACGGTAAAAATTGCCTCTGAGCGGTTGACAATACGTAGTGACATGCTGATAGAATAACTGTGACTAAATTAGGATCTTTACTCCATCCAACCTCGTCGAAAAGTACTGAGCTGTCGGGACCTTCGGTCCGACAGTCGGCTAAACTGTGTCTAAATAACTGAGCATCAACAAACACCTTGTGTGTTTGGGTAGTCCCAACTACCCTGTCGCCTCCAACCTCCCCTTATAGCGACCCCTTGCCTCGCAACTGAGCTGAGCAATCTGATAGGTACCTGAGAAACTGAGCACTGAGAAACTAAGCGGATGACCCAAAGGTCTAGTATGAGCATGACCAAGCGGCCTCTGAGCGTGAACATGGCCAAACGGCCTCTGAGCGTGAACGTAGCCAAACGGCCTCTGAGCGTGAACATGACCAAACGGCTTCTGAGCGTGAGCGTAGCCAAACGGCTTCTGAGCGTGAGCGTGACCAAACGGCCTCTGAGCGTGAACGTAGCCAAACGGCTTCTGAGCGTGAGCGTAGCCAAATGGCTTCTGAGCGTGAGCGTAGCCAAATGGCTTCTGAGCGTGAGCGTGACCAAACGGCCTCTGAGCGTGAACGTAGCCAAACGGCTTCTGAGCGTGAGCGTAGCCAAATGGCTTCTGAGCGTGAGCGTGACCAAACGGCCTCTGAGCGTGAACGTAGCCAAACGGCTTCTGAGCGTGAGCGTAGCCAAATGGCTTCTGAGCGTGAGCGTGACCAAACGGCCTCTGAGCGTGAACGTAGCCAAGCGGCTTCTGAGCGTGAGCGTAGCCAAACGGCCTCTGAGCGTGGGTATTGATGGCCAAACGGCCTCAACTGAATCTGAGCCTGCGCTCCACTGGTACATTTGGCCCTTGGCCTAAACTGAGGATGAGCCTGCGCTCCACTGGTGTAGTTGGCCCTTGGCCTAAACTGAGGATGAGCCTGCGCTCCATTGGTGTAGACTTTACCTTTACCTCTACCTTTACCTTTACCTTTTACCTACCTTTGCCTTTACCGAGCCTACACTTAGCCATCCGGCCCCTTTGGTTCGGAGTATGAGCCTTCGCTTCACTGGTACGTATACTGGTACGGTTGGCCCTCGGCCTCAACTGAATCTTAGCCTGCTTTCCACTAGTACACTTGTCCATCGACCTAAACTGAAGATGAGTCTGCGCTCTACTGTTATACCTTGGCCCTCGGCCCAAACTGAAGATAAGCGTGAGCCCCATCGTTATACCTCAATCCGATACACTGAGAACAAGGCCAGTCACGGCCTCTTTGATTTAGCCTGTTATAACGCACTATCACCACATTGAGTACACGTAGATAACATGATAATAAACCAGAGACTGAGAAAATGCACAAACAACTCAAGAGATCAACCCGCTGCGCCGACTTGTATTGTCTCGAGCGCGGCGGGCTGCAAGATGGCCGCCCGGTCGGCTCCCGCGCGTGCCACGTGACCACGTCGACTCTGGGTGGATTCGGGATGCCTCGTTCACTCTCGCAGCGCGTTCGGTGCAGTGGCGGGAGAATTTGAAATGCTTGCGGTCACGTTCAGAAACTTGTTTCTCTAAATTGGTTATGGATCGCGATCATTCGCGACACTCCCCACAAAGGAAATTGGTTAGTAAGAAAACACCTAATGCAAATCAAACAATTATTTAAGCAATGAAACACAAAATTATAAATTTTACTTTCACTCTTCCTTTTTGTTTTGAGTGTTGTGATGAACAGATAAACGGTGTTACTCTGTATTACACGAATAAAGTCAGTTGTCATTCAGAGTCTGTGGTTTTACTCCTATTATAACTATTATTGAGCACTTGGATCTCAGCTGAGTATCATCCAACTGAGGTGACGCCGAAATGTTGACGAACGAAGCCGGAGCACCGTAAGCTGAGCCGGTGTCTGATTTGAGTCTGAGGTAACCTTTGCCTTGTTAGCAAGAGGGCTTTTCTGATCTGGGTCTGAGTTAACCTGTGCGTCATAAGCCACAGGGTTACATTGAGCAGATGAGCGGACTGAGCCTGAGGTATGATGTGTGCATCTTGGCTGAATGACTGAGTTGAGCAGGTGAGCGGAATGAGTCTGAGGTATCATGTATGCATCTTAAGCTGTGTGGCTGAGTAGTTGAGTGGACTGCGTCTGAGGTATCATGTGTGCATCTTAAGCTGTGTGGCTGAGTAGTTGAGTGGACTGCGTTTGAGGTCGTTGTCTGTGCGTCGTTAGCCGGAGGGTTAATCTGAGCGGATGATTGATATCAGTCTGAGGTTGATTCAACTTTCTCAATTTCTAAAAAGCCTACAAATTCCGTGAGCATATCATAAAGAAGTAGCGATGTTAGTTGCTCGGTTTCAACGTACATATCGAGTTATCTTTCGTTCCCCTTCTATATCGTGTTGGATGCAATCTGTTTACCTGTACGTGCCTCTTTATAATGATTTTGTACGGTGTCTGAGTTAGAGATGGGCGGTGAGTAAATACTGAGTCCTTAACCCATCTCTAGTCTGAGTCCATGCTTGCTATTGAGACTGTCACAAGCGCATTCTTTCGTGACTCTTTCGTTTCTGATGTCTACAAAGTTCTAATTGTGTTAGATTTTTTAGTATCCTGACTGAATTTCAGGAAGGCCCTGCCCACCCGAGAGTTATTTGACACGGATGACCTTCTGTGGTCTCTCTACTGATGAACACAGGTTCGTGGGCTAAATGTCGGAAGTTAGGTTTAATTGTACAAAACATCTTGGCTTGGTACTAATTCTGCTGATTGCAAAAGGTGGTGTCCACCGTCAACGTTAGCTATGCTACGTGTCCAATATGCATCTGCATCTACTTCTATACTTTTAAATATAAATAGCAGCAGGAAGTCTTAGGTATTGTACCAACTACACGATTTGATTATCGGTCCAAATAACTACTGTGACTTTCATTCTGAGATTCGAGTGTGCTCCGACTACAACAGTCTAACTATTATCTATCATCTTCCAGCAGTTTAAGCTATGATATTTGTAGATATCTATGCTGTTATCTAAGGGCTTTCTTTACCGATGCGTTGGTACTAGATGATACTTCATCATCATCAGTTCCTGTTATCCTGACGTAGGGCTCTCAAAACAGTTTCCAATTTCGCCGTTTTTGCGCCCTCATCTCATGCTTAATCTCGGATATGATGATCCTGAGACTGTTGCACTGATCGACGCTAGGCAGTTACTCCTACGTTACATCAAATTCATGAACTACTTCTTCTCCTGCCTTTTTCTGTTATTTCTTCTCTAAAACAGCGTGGGATGGTATATCTTTTATGTTGTGTAGACTTTTCTAAACTATGTTCCACTTTTTGAGGGCTTCTGCACAAAGCGTAGTGTCTCCGTGAAATGGTATTATATCGTGAGTTCTGGATTTTTGATGACAGCTTAAATATGAGAACAAATCCACATGGGTTGAATACTGGTGCAACGACTTCTGGAGTAAATCTCTCTTTGGTTGACTGTCTGAAACTGTTTTCGTTCTAAACTAAATCTTCAAACTGAAGCTGATTTATCCTGAGACCCAATGAAAACACAAGTGTTTTAATTAACATCTTCTCTTTGCCGTAGGATCGGAGAATCGTGCTTCATTTGAGTTCACTCACGTAGATTTATCGTAAATTCTTTGTAGTTATTGTAGCATGCTTAAAACTCTCAGCTCGCTTAGGTAGCAAGATCATCTACATCAACTTATTTTTCTTTACAATAATATAGTGATGTAAGTGAAAGCGTATTGTGTGCAGCAGTATGCAGCAGTATGATTCTGATGTGTAAAGATTTCCAGATGTCACAGTCCCGGGGAGGCTCTGGTGAGTCGGTAATAAAGATTTTAGATTCCAGTCATTTGAAGTTGCTGTTTTCCAAAGCAGGTCTGGATTGCTGAAACTGTGTACAATCTGCTGTGAGGGTACTGCGTACTTATAGTGATAGATAGGATGGACAGATTGCTACTTTATAGTACAGGTAGACCCAACGAGGCGGCTACTTTCCTCGTTATGTGAGTTTTCTGGCTAACGGTTAGAGTTAATGGTCTATGTGTGCTTCTGTGTGGTATCTCTGGTAGGATATAAAGCTGTTATGTGGTCCCGATTGGCCCCTATAATGACACCGCATCTGGGATCTACATTCCTTTATCGCATGGCCTTCGGCCAAATAGTTGAAAAAACGACTTTGTAGCTTTTTCTTTCGTTCCTCGATGGTCTTGACGACGTTGCACTCAACATTGTATTGTAATGCCTATTACCACAGAATATGCAAATACAAATTCAAACTTTTTTTTTTTTATTGCCATAAGTTACATGTAGTGTGACAATGGTGTTCTTATGTGTAAGTAGGTATCAATGAATATGGTTAGACTGATGATTGTCATTGTGTGGATCTGGATGTTTGGCGGTGATTTCCCCCCTTTGGGAAGTTCTCTCTGTACCTTTGATGTGAAAGGATGTAGGTCCTGGTCCGTGACTCTCTGCTCTGGTCAGTAGTGTTTCTAGCGTGAATCTATCACCTGTGTCCGACTGAAACTGAAAAATACTTTATTGCCAAATACACATGAAATAAAAATCAAATAACAAAAATCTTCAGTGAATCTCTTCGACTCTCTTTCGACTTACTCGATGACTCATGCGCTGGTATGAACCCATCACCATTGTCTGATTCTTCTTTCATCCGGCTCGAACACAGATCCAACACAGAATAGCAGATAGTATTATGATGTTCCCTAGCTGGTTGTACTGACTTTCATGCAAGATTCGTAGACTATTAATTTCTTCGTTAAACTTTTGCACTAACATAACTCTGAGGTGGTTGTGGTTTACGTCCTCACCGGTTAATTCCAGTACGTGGTAATGTCTTTCTAATTTGTTATACGCCCGTCGCGAATCCGTAACTGTCTGCTTTAACCTATACAAAGCAGCTTACTGGGCGTCAATTATCGTGCTTTGTTTACCGATAATTCTTATTGGTCTGGTCTTATTGTGTCTAAGCCTTCGATAGCTCCTTTGGCTTCAACTTCTAAAACAGATTGTAAATATAGGAGCTTGATGTCTACGTCACCTAAATTTCTGCTGTCTACAACTCTAAATTTGAGGCAAACTGGTCCCAAACCGATGTCACTTTAAAACGTCTCCTTCAAATGTTGCAAGTTCCATACGAGGCAATTTACTTATGTCCTGTCTAGGCGCTGTTGTTATTTTGTTTGACCTCTGCTCTATTTTAAACTTTTCAGTAATAAGTTCGTCAGCAGTTATCTGGTTTGCAGTGTACTCATTTATTTCGTCAGCGGAAGGCTTCTTAATAAATTTGAAATACTGGTGAATTTCGGACACTAATTGTTTCGACGACTGGTTTTAACTTTGAGCACATTATTTAAACTTTGCTCAGGTCGATGGTATCTATGATTTGTAACGCTCTCTGATCCGCATCTAAATACTGCTTGACACTCTCATTAATTGTCTTCAATAGTTTCCATATAACCACCTCCATTTTTAAGCTACGTCAGCAACTAACTGCACAGTCTACTAAACAAGGCGGCGCCTTTTCGTTTGTATTGGCTGTAACAACAAACAACGTTGTTGAAGACACGAAATCTGAGTACGTAATCACGTGGTAAGTACCCATTAGGTCATTACCACCTCCTGGATTTAGGTGAATAAACATGTTAAACAGTTCTACAACTAGAACTGGCTATGACTGGATGACTGACTGAATGATCGACCGGCTGACTGACTGAATGACCGGTTATTACGACTGGAGCGTCACTTCAGGCGTAAATGTGTCTGTTACCCGACTATCAGGGATTTAATTCTGAACAACGTATCACAACGTATCACGTAGGTGTACGAATTATTTTTGTACTCATTAAACTAAATTTAGTCGTATCTCGGAAACTAAGGGATTTAGAGCAAAAATAACTGAATTTTTGAACCCCTTTTAATAACCCCCAAAGGTATTCCGATGCCCCATATGAGGTATTAAAAATCGTCATTTTGCGAGTGGGTGTGAAAATGCTGTGAAAAATTGCTATGAAATCTTGAATTCGGCTTGGTCTGGACATTAATTGTAATTGAATCGACGTTTGCTTTATCTAAGAAGCGTCCGTATCATTTCTTTTTATTTTATTATTTTTTTTTTTTTTCTTTTTTTTTAAATCTAAATCATTGCAACATACCAACATCGGTATTTGATAAGTTGACAGTAGGACTATTACCATAACTAATTCATGTTTAGGGTTAAACTGCATAGTCTGAAACTAAATTGCGTGCGAGTGAATTAAATTGACCCTAACCTCACATCAGGCGGGTACCTAGGTAATTGTATTAACATGTTGCGGGACTGTACTCAAATTTTTAAATGATGTAACACCCACGACAGTAAAACATCATGTCACATGTGACAAAAAATATTAAGTCTTATGCCATGCGTCATTCAACGTGTTAACAAACTAATTTTGTTTATCTTCTTGATACTTTGTCAATCTCTGTAAGGAAAAGTTAAAATACTTCGGTTTGTGCTAATGCCGAAGTAAGTAATAGGTCGATAAGTACTCATGTACCTACATAACATCTGATGATAAATTGCCAGAGGGTTTTCTCATATCCCAGCTCCTCCACCATGTCGCCAACAAATGGTTAGGGGTGAATAGCGATGGCGAAAACAATACACAAGTAAGTAGGTAGAAACATGAAAAAATTGTACGTAAAAATTACGAGAATTTTCCCGAGCGAAATAAAATTTGGGTATTTACCCCAACTGGGGAAAATACCCAAAACGGTAAAAATTGCCTCTGAGCGGTTGACAATACGTAGTGACATGCTGATAGAATAACTGTGACTAAATTAGGATCTTTACTCCATCCAACCTCGTCGAAAAGTACTGAGCTGTCGGGACCTTCGGTCCGACAGTCGGCTAAACTGTGTCTAAATAACTGAGCATCAACAAACACCTTGTGTGTTTGGGTAGTCCCAACTACCCTGTCGCCTCCAACCTCCCCTTATAGCGACCCCTTGCCTCGCAACTGAGCTGAGCAATCTGATAGGTACCTGAGAAACTGAGCACTGAGAAACTAAGCGGATGACCCAAAGGTCTAGTATGAGCATGACCAAGCGGCCTCTGAGCGTGAACATGGCCAAACGGCCTCTGAGCGTGAACGTAGCCAAACGGCCTCTGAGCGTGAACATGACCAAACGGCTTCTGAGCGTGAGCGTAGCCAAACGGCTTCTGAGCGTGAGCGTGACCAAACGGCCTCTGAGCGTGAACGTAGCCAAACGGCTTCTGAGCGTGAGCGTAGCCAAATGGCTTCTGAGCGTGAGCGTAGCCAAATGGCTTCTGAGCGTGAGCGTGACCAAACGGCCTCTGAGCGTGAACGTAGCCAAACGGCTTCTGAGCGTGAGCGTAGCCAAATGGCTTCTGAGCGTGAGCGTGACCAAACGGCCTCTGAGCGTGAACGTAGCCAAACGGCTTCTGAGCGTGAGCGTAGCCAAATGGCTTCTGAGCGTGAGCGTGACCAAACGGCCTCTGAGCGTGAACGTAGCCAAGCGGCTTCTGAGCGTGAGCGTAGCCAAACGGCCTCTGAGCGTGGGTATTGATGGCCAAACGGCCTCAACTGAATCTGAGCCTGCGCTCCACTGGTACATTTGGCCCTTGGCCTAAACTGAGGATGAGCCTGCGCTCCACTGGTGTAGTTGGCCCTTGGCCTAAACTGAGGATGAGCCTGCGCTCCATTGGTGTAGACTTTACCTTTACCTCTACCTTTACCTTTACCTTTTACCTACCTTTGCCTTTACCGAGCCTACACTTAGCCATCCGGCCCCTTTGGTTCGGAGTATGAGCCTTCGCTTCACTGGTACGTATACTGGTACGGTTGGCCCTCGGCCTCAACTGAATCTTAGCCTGCTTTCCACTAGTACACTTGTCCATCGACCTAAACTGAAGATGAGTCTGCGCTCTACTGTTATACCTTGGCCCTCGGCCCAAACTGAAGATAAGCGTGAGCCCCATCGTTATACCTCAATCCGATACACTGAGAACAAGGCCAGTCACGGCCTCTTTGATTTAGCCTGTTATAACGCACTATCACCACATTGAGTACACGTAGATAACATGATAATAAACCAGAGACTGAGAAAATGCACAAACAACTCAAGAGATCAACCCGCTGCGCCGACTTGTATTGTCTCGAGCGCGGCGGGCTGCAAGATGGCCGCCCGGTCGGCTCCCGCGCGTGCCACGTGACCACGTCGACTCTGGGTGGATTCGGGATGCCTCGTTCACTCTCGCAGCGCGTTCGGTGCAGTGGCGGGAGAATTTGAAATGCTTGCGGTCACGTTCAGAAACTTGTTTCTCTAAATTGGTTATGGATCGCGATCATTCGCGACAGCCTTATCATCTACGTAATGGGTGAAGAGACCACTCGGCGCTGCAGTGCCTGGGACATTGTTTTAAATGGAGTAAGTAGGCTTGCCCAGCACCTATACCATCCTAACAGATTAGTACGCTGACGTACATTTAGTGAATGCCTAATTCGCCACTAACCTGTATTAATATTAAGTATCTTGAATCAGGTGTAGCAGCGGCTGACAATGATCCCAGGAGAAAACAGTTGCCCTAATCAATAACCGCCTACATATTATTAGATCAGAGTTTATATCTCGGTGGCCTAAATGCAGAATATACCTAGATTATAGTAGATCTACTCGCTCGCTCGTATTCCCAAAGGCGTGACTAGAGACACAGTTTAGTCGCATCCGACATTAACTCGGCATAAGTTTTTATATTTATTTGTTTAGTACGTTACATTGCGCTTGCTATCTTTGTTATGTGCTATTTTTCTGTAAAAAAACAAGATTTTTGCATCTCATTCCAATGCAACGACTCAACCTAAATGCAAGATCGTTTGTATTCGAAACAGTACTGGTACCACGAGTGCTTACTGTCAATGTCACTGAAAGTGACAAGTTGCATAAACAACCTTACTACTATAGTATTAGGATACATGACAGACGTCCGGCGGACGTCCGGCACAGCTTTTTCGCACTCATGGTAGCTATACAGTAGCCGTTACGGTTTTTTCGAATACGAATATGAGTGCGAATTTTGCGAATATTCAAAAGGTAAGATCGGTGGTTCTCGGGTCTTATAGAGCTGAGTGTTCTTATCCGTCCGAGTTCCGAGTGTTAGGAAAAAGCAAACTAAAGAATCTACCTGTGACCTTCTAAGCCCTGGCCCGTAGTAAAGTTCCCAGCACCTACAATAAAGAGTTATGAGCATGACCTGCGCAGACAGCCGATTTGCTCTTCGTTTAGTACTAAGCCCTGTCATGAACCCACGGAAAGTAACAAAGAGAGGACAGAAATGTAGTTTTAGGTACATCATCATCATCAATTCCTGATATCCCTAATCAGGGACATAGGGCTCTTAAAACAGTTTTCCATTCTGGCCGATTTTGCGCCTTCATCTCAAGCTCGGATATGCTCATCCCGAGACTGTTTGCTTCCTGTTGCACTGATCGACGCCAGGTAGTTTTAGGGCGTCCTCTCTTGACTCAACTTACTCGTGTTTTTTTTTTAAAATAATTACGTCCCTTTCGTTGGTTTCGGGATAGGTCCTCTTATCGCTTCCATTCTCGATGAAAGAAATAAAGTGCTTTATTTGTTCCACCTGGATTGTAAAATTCATGGTCTGATTGTGATTGAGTGCAATGATTTTGTTGGGTTAAATAGTTCAAATAAAATTGTTAAAAATTCGCTTCTATGTATGTTTGTACGTACGTGATGTTTGTTCAACGATACATTGAGTAACTAATATTATGGTCGGATCATCACGAAATTTTTTTGATGCAAATATGAGCCAATTCGGTCGAGGGTTTGCCTAGATGGGGTTGTAAAATGTATATACAATGGGCGTAAATGCAATGCAATGGGTGCCTGCGCGAATGGTGTTAGCAAAAGGTACACATCGCGAGATCACAGTTACTACTCGTAATAAAGTACTGAATAAAACGGCACCAGAAATCTTTTGCTAAAGAAAATTAGCAATACAAGATAGATAACACCCCACTTTCACGAGAAGGTTTCTTTATATGACCAATGGTTCACTATGCTAGTATAACTTCACTCAAACTGTGGACGGACAGTTGACGGTGAAAATAGATAAGGACATGCGGTAAAAATTCTCCATGTCATAATAATAATCAGTTACGCCGTCAATTACGTTATCACAAAAGTACTGAATACTATTTTCATAGTAATTCAGGGAATGGTGCACAGTTGAAAGTCAAGATAACATTCTTAAAAACGATGATGAATAACTAACATCGACAAAAAAAAGTTAGATTTTTTTAAATCAAAACATTTTGACGGATAATGTGCCAAGTACCTAAAGCTGCTATCAACTACGAATTTTTCACCTGATTGTCCTACCAAGCAGAGAAATGGGTCAGACAGTTCTCGAGCTTCTTTTTTTGTACCTACCTAAATATGGAGTCTTTTGGGAGTCATTAGTTACCGCGAACCGTTTTAAACTATATAGCCTCAAACTTATAGGGGTTCGCCTTAAAGGGAGCAAATCAATAATAAGAAATTAATCTTTTAAAAAAATCTCAAAAGAAGTTCACTACACAGTTAATAGGTATCGGTGCCGAAATTACCTAAAGCTCTTTACACACAGTAACCGAAGGCGGTTGTCAGTTTTTATGCATCGCGTCGCCACCGCTCCGCTTGTGTGTGCAGTCTTTCATACAAATTCAAACCATGCAGAAAAACCGCCTTTGGCTCCGGAGGCCTTCTCTTTTTATCTGTAACGAGCTTAATAGATTATCCCCAAAATAACTTGCATTACTAGCAGCAAAATGGACCATTCCATTTTGCCCCACCAGAGTTGCCCCACTGGTAGAGAAAAATGAAATCACACATACAATAATGCCATTTTACCCTACCAGTGGGGCAACTCTGGTGGGGCGAAATGGAATGGTCCAGCAAAATAGAGCCAGTTCGAAAAAGTCTTCTAAATCTACTTTGAACTAACAGATAGGCGCATCACAAAATATACGGCAGAATACCAGGCCAAGCCGTATACGGCAGAATTCTTAACGTATTGTTTAAAAATTTTAATTTTTAATAATTTTCTACAAACTCATCATAACGAGTGTGTTGTACTCGTCATTGTTTTTACTTTTTTGTTCTGTTTTGTGTCATTGTTTTTACTTTTTTTGATGCATGTACACTTACCTAATTTATAGAAATATTATGAGAAACTATAGGTCTCTATATACTTTAAGAAACTTTAAAATTAAATATAGCCAAATGTATGACTGTTTGTTTCTAAAATAAAACTAAAATAAAATAAAATGCTTCATGCATTCTACACAATACCTTTTTTTTCATAAACTATTTTGACTTATGGATTCAAAGCTATTGTCCAACGCACACATTTCAAGCTCCATAACGATAAAATAGCATAGCAGCATAAGCCCATTATACCATCATATCTCAGAGGGGTATGATCTAGGTATGTTATAGCTGCCTTTTACTCATGGTAGGTATCTTGGTGACCAAAAAGACTGTAGATGTTAATTGTTGAGCTCATCCACTGAACATTGGAAAAAATAATTGAAACAAACCGCATCGTGACAGAATGTGAGTTTCGAGCAGCGAATTTTTAAAGCGGCGCAAATCGACTGGAAAACCGATTATTCGAGTACATTCGACTAAAGGCCCGGGCACACTCAACCTATATGTAAATACCAAGTCAGCGTGTGGAGATATTTGCATCTCAGACAGGGTCTTCTGAGGAGCCTACTCCCGATAAGTGATGGTCAGTCAGGCGATTGTCATTATATTTTCGTTGCTAAAGTGTCTTGACCGGGTCAGGGCGGGCGTAGTGCTTACGAGAGACAATATGGAGTGAAGAGGATTCTTCTTGTCAGACGCCAGATCAGCATCAACTGCGCACCCTAAGAACACAACAACTCTCCGGGCACTTTATTTTACTCTAACTAGCGCTGCCTGTCGCACTGCAATGTGTTTGACAGGGATATATGGGACTCATGATTGATGAATGAAAGATAGTGCTAGAAGAGGGATGATTTTTAAAACTGTGCCTATTGTTAACTTTGAGTATAATATTTTATTGTTGGAAGATTTTTCTTACTGTTTTCAGGTGTTAGATCAACATAATTCAGTTAATTAAATGGATTTGGTGCAAACTGCAAATAAACTAAGGCCTTTTGCATCTACGTAATGAGATGATTTATACAGCGTCCAGTGGCACCTTCACTCACACTAGATGGGTGAAGAGACCACTCGGCGCTGCAGTGCCTAGGACATTGTTTTAGATGGAGTAGGCTTGCCCAGCACCTATACCATCCTGACAGCTTAGTCGACCTAGCCCACAGGAAAGACAGGTCAATACGTGTGGAGCCAACTGAGCCGCGGGTTTCCTCACGATGTTTTATTTGCAAACTGCAAATAAAAAGTAGATAAATTAACTATCAACAACGAGAAATGTCATGTTTTGGAATGTACGTTAAGACTCAGTTTTTGTTGATCAATAACAATCGCTGTTCAAAGCTCTGACGCCAAGGGTGGCCACTACCCCATCTGGAAAACACGTTAATGGATTTCGTATCGGTAATACCGCCACTCAACTCCCTAGCATTTTGTCTCCATCAGTGGTTGCCTGGAAGAAATTGCTGTAAGCAATAAGGCCGCCAATTGTACCTTTTTTTAGTTAAGTAACTTTTTTCCTGTCTGTATATGTTTCTTGGTGTACAATAAAGAATATTTTATCTTTATCTTTATCTTAATAATGAAAAAGGGCCTTATACACAGTTATTTTCGACACGTTCGGATAGAGATAATAAGTAGAGGCCCTGTCCATGCAGCGGAGTCTTACGAAATAGGTCGAGGGGCCTCGGTACGTCCCTTACAACACTCTGGAGTGTCGCACTAACATCTATGTTAAACCACCTGTTTTCCCTTTTACTTTACCTACTCGACCCTTTTTATTGGCACTCGGAGAAACTAGCCGTGAAGCTTGCGGCTCCTTGGGCCGTTTACGTTTGACTAAGTTCTTTCGAGCGTGTATCCTATTGATTCGAAGCTTTCATAGAAAATCGGAAGGTGAAAGATGAAAATTTAAATGTTATGAATGGAAACTACTGGAGATAAAACCAATGGACAAGCTAAGGCAATCCAAGTTTCAGCTTAGATGTATTGTCAAAATTTTCCATTCTGTTCTCCGCACTATCATTTTTAAAAAAAAGTTATTAAAAAAAAAAAAACTTTGTCTGGCCAGCAACAATTTTATCAAGACTCCTTTAGAACCTATAAAATTATTTTGAGTAAGTACCCCGTTCTATTAAAACGGGCGCGTAGCACGGATGACGTCACTGGCTACGGCGCCGCTGCCAACGCTACGAGTGCTACGATTTGAAGAGCTACGAGATGCTACGAATGTAATTCGCTAAGGCGCTACGACATCGCACGGCTACATTTTATTTACGGCTATATTTAGTTTTTATTTACATTTTATTTACGGCTACATTTACTTTACATTAGAAAACGGGATGAAATTTAACACTGTCATTAGTGTTACTTCTTTAAATCAGACTATCAGACTAAACGGTATATGCCATGAAAATTAAAACGATACTATAATATTTTCGTTTTATGTCCAGAATACTGCCGGTGAATGACTCCCACCGTTGGGCATAGGCCTCTTCCTAACACGCCTATCTCCTGAGTCCCTTTAATTTCCTTATCCACTGTTTTCCAACCGCCTTTTTGATGTTATCGATCCACCGGGTCGACGGTATGCCCACCGACCATTCTAGGCCACCACTATGACTGCTTTTGCCCACCGTCCATCGTCCCGCCGGACCAAATGTTAGAAGAAACTATCTCAGATACTGGCAACTGTATTCACTTTTAATGATTCGCGATATTTAAACATTATTGTATTCGAAACGGGTAGAATCGCGATTGGTTTTTAGGCAAATTAATTACCTTATTTAACCCGACGTTTCGGCCGCGTTACAGCTGCCGTGGTGGCGGGTAGACTGGAGCGGAGAGTGTTTTAATTATTGTGGTGATAGTTGGGAAACTACCTTCACATCACTATTGTCATTTGCAGTGGGCCGGCACACAACACTCACAGTATCGACGGATATGCCCGAAGATAAATAAGGTAACTAATTTGCCTAAAAACCAATCGCGATTCGACCCGTTTCGAATACAATACTGGCAACTGATTTCTGCTCTATCCCACGACCTTAAAGTTATTGACCGAAGGCTTTAGGCCATAGAAGATTGCCTCTAGCCACTCATCACAGACGTAAAGGCCCGTATTTATAAAGCGAGCGGAAATGTGGGCGGCCCCCGAGTCACGTTGTAGGAAGCGACATTCATTCGACTTCCCCTGTGCATTATAGATGCCTGGCGCAGCAGCCAGTCGTCTGAACGGATAATGTAAAGGAAGGCCGGCTTAGGTGGCTACTAGAGATTGAAGTAATCTTTCCCAAGGGGATTTCCAAAGGGATTTCTAATATGTAATTCGGAACCCAAAGTTTTTTGTTCGAAAGTCCGTTATTGGCTTAGTCCGTTATTAACTTTTGGCTATTATAAGAAACTGATTTCAATATTTTTTATTTTGGTTCAGTAGTTTGGATTTTACGACGTTTCAAAGATACAGTTTTATGACGTCACGCGACGGTCTGCATACTGTTGGCGGTCATAGGAACAAAACATTTTAGCGCATAAAAACAAACCTACTGGACCAAGATAAAAAATATTTAAATTAGTTTCTCAATATTGTCTAAAGATAAGATTAAGCCAATAACGGACTTTCGAACAAAAAACTTTGGGTTCCGAATTGGTCGGCATATCAATATAAACATTGCTATGCTTACTAATGGCTTGTTGGAAGTTCAATTCCTAGCCACACCTCCTCGCTGTCCCTCCTGGTAACTGTAGTGAGCATCAAAACTCACTACAGGCCAATGTGGCAGGAAGACTCACCAAGACGCACTTTCCAGCGTGGTGTTTTACGGCTTAAACCTTTCCCCAGGATTTCTTATCCTCACTCCCATGAAGACCGAGGAGAATGACGTGAGGGAGAAAAGGCCTATACCCAGCAGTGGATAAGTGTGGGCCGAAAAAAAATCTTTCCCACAGTAATATTATCTAAAAGCCACGTTTTCACTATCAAGTGCGCGCGATTTCAAAGTCAACTTAAAGCTATTGTGATTCAACATTTTCAACTCATCAAAGTGTTTCCTGGTGAAAACGAACACTCAGGCCCGGTTTCTGAATTGAGAATTTTGCTAAGCAAATACTTTACTATCGTTCTGTCACGCTCTTTTGTGACAAATCTGCAGAGACAGGACGATACTTACCCATTTGCTTAGCAAATTTCTCAATTGACGACGCGCGCATTTTGACTGTGAAAACGTGCTTTACGTTTTTTCGAGCACTATAAAAACTACACATAATTAACTTAAATATTTTTAAGGTCTGTAAGTGTAACTCATTATTTACTTAATTCTACATTTTGCCACAATTTCCTGCCTTTGCAGGGCTCGTGGTCATCAACTTTCCCAGATATCATCTGTAAAGTTTCACGTCAGCTTAGTCGTGCTAGTCCACAGGAAAATTCGGGGCCAAAAGTCCCAGATTTCTTCATGATGTTTTACATCACAATGCACATAAGCAAACAATATTAGAAAAATATGTCAAATGTCAAGTAGAGGCCCTGGGGAAGTTAGCCGGAGATCGTGGGTTCTATACAAGCAGCTGGACCGTCTGAAATATTGAGTTTGTGCCGTGAATTCGACGTAAATTGCTACCATTGATGATGCAATTCGACCAATGCAACTCCAGTTCTGTCGTGTTCCAATGGAAAAACATTTAATTGGTTTGGAATTCGATAGAAGTGCATCTTGCTCGACTTGTTCAATTAGAAAAAAATATAAACATATAAATTAGCAAGAGGGAGCGAACTGAAAAAACACAGCAGGGCGTTCTTCAACGCAGAGCAAAATTATGAAAAAGCGGAAATTGGTCGACTTAAGAAAGAAGAGCTTATGCCCATGTGTAAATCTTATTTGCAGCCTGATTATTTCTCCAATAGGAAACACATACATTCATCTGTCCGAATGGCTAATTAACAACTTTGTAACAAGCCCAGTTATAAATATTATTCACTCGAGTTTGAAACTAAAACCAAAATAGTGCATCACAATGAATGCGACAAAGTTCGAAACAAACTGGAACTACGATGGCGCACACTTGTGATCCCAGTAGATGCAAGAACAATATTACAAATATAGAGCGCCCACACAGTAAAAATGCATAGCTCATCAAAGCATGTTCATTAGTTAAAAGTTTGACGGGACGTGGATGTATTTGACAGTTTTCTGGTCGCGTTTTTTTTCTGACGAAGACGTTCGATGACTGGCCAATACACCGCTATTTTTGCCGCTCTAATGACTGTGCCAATATAATGACTCTCTCTCTCAGGGAGAGCACACTGTATCGCGCACTATCGAACTCATTATGGTCAATCATGCTAGACGCATAAGCTTCATGCTAGATAGAGGTGCTACCAACTAAAACAGGTCAGACACGGGTCATTTTGTGCGCCACATAGGTAAAATCAGAATAGTTTCCTAGGTGTTAAGTTAAGCTTCTGTGTTTTCCCAGAGAAAACGTTGCATTGCAGTAAAATATGTATTGTATGTCGCGAAAAATGACAGGAACTGTGTAACCGAAGCGTCGCCTTTATACTGGTCTATGAAAGTTACAAAGAAGATAGGTAGCAAGTTGAGATCTTGTGCTATGAAGCTTATAAAACGTTCAGATACGATATTACTATGAAAGTTTTTTATATTCCGTATTTTCCGCTTCACGGCGAGAATTTTTATTTAATAGCAGCTGATATATTTTGCAACAGGTTGATTAAAGGATTGAAGAGATAAAACAGAAAGGGAGAGAACGAGAGAGAAAGAGATATCCAATATAAATAATGCCAATAAGCATCTAATGTTCGTATTATGTTTTTTTATAGAGGTGTTTTGGCAATTTAATCAATCTGTATCTACAAGGAAGTATACTCCAAGATGCAAAAGTAACCCGAGTTTAAATATATTTCTGATACTGAACTTCAATTTTTCGTCTTTACGATGTGTTCCCTCTACTCGTTGATGCTATTCTCGGTATTTTAAGTGCACATTAATATTGATTGCTCCTAAAAGTTTGCCAAAAAGGTGCGACAATTTGACTTTTTAAATGTAAAAGGGAAGTGCATCTCCAAATGCTACAAAATGTAGCGTATGATGCTCTTGCTAGGAAGAGAGACATGTTTATTTCCGCAATCTTATCTCCAAACTTTCCTAAAATTTTCGCGCATAGCTGGCTGGTTAGACAGGCATAGGATTTATACGTAGAAACATGGAGGACAAACTTTTGAGCTAAGGCATCATCACCTATGAAAAATCAATTTTGTTCTTGCAAAAAGTTATTTTGCAAAATCTTTGTCCCTTAGGCCTATTAGATGAGCGCCATCACTTCATAGGTATGATATCCCTTTCCCACTGTTTTGATTTACATAGAGCTTTTAATCTGTAATCACAGATTTTATGCATAAAGCGGTATCCGTCAAAAATGGCCAGTTTAGAAGCACTTGATCAAAAGACCGAGGCCTTGCCATATTCAGTCTCTACGGCAGTTTCTCATTTCTCTGAATAATATTTATACAAGCATGAAAAGACAAAAGGTACGTGCGTCGTCGTCTCAAGTAATTAGTTTTAACACAATGCAGACATCTTAATTTACCTTGTGATATCTGTCTTTAATTGGGTTACGTAATACTCGTACGTATGTAAAAAGAGATAGGTGCTCTATTTGAGCCTCGAAATATGTATGCTCTTTGAAACAAAAATTGTGTATCTATACATATTGATTGTAGTAAAAAGTGAGAATTTTGTCGACTTTATACAATTAATACAAATGGAATCCAATGATGATAATTGGTATTGAAAATCAATTTTGGAACCTACTGAATGACGATAATTGCTATTGAATTACAGGTGGGTTGGCAGCGACCTATCTATTGAATTCGTTCAAACCTTAATGACCGTGTCTACCTTTTGCTAGAGTACACCCTTAGTGATAGACTTTTCCACTAACTAGTTTTTCCCCGTTCTGTGCAACACTTGGAGTTGACACAAAATCGATAACTACTCATCCATCCCATGACATTAAAGAAATGATGGTGAGTTAAAGATTTTCGCGATCTCAGCATCAGCGATCATAGATATCTATTATATTCTCGCTTTGTCTATGTATTTCCTCATGAGTTTTCATTGTAAAGAAGACCACGGTTAGTTGGCATACTTTATTTAAATAAAATAGATTAACAGTTAGCTTTGAAAATTTATTATTAGCTTAATGTTTTCGTATGTTTGCATAAGCACTGTAAATAATTACACTATTTACCGGATTAAACACTCGTTTTATTAGGATTAAAAAAACCCAACGTTTCGTGATCTTTGCAATAAAACGAGTGTTAAATCCGGTAAAATTGTAATTTAAGAGAATAAGAAATATGTATAATACATTTAATAACATTTAATACACACTCGCTGGCCTCAGAGAGAAAAAGAGCATGCGGGTTATATTTTTTGTATTGAGGATACACGGGTCTGACGTGGGTCAGACGCTCGGGTTTCCTCGCGATGTTTTCCTTTAAAGCTTGCTTCTACAAAAAGTTATACAAAAATGTATCACTGAGAAAATTCAATAATTTACCAGTAATTAACCTGAAATCAAACGTTCTAACGTTAAATTATCGCTCATGTAGCGGAAACAAAAGGTATACCTATAGTATCGCGGGAGCCACAGTGGCCCACCACGGACAAAGAACTTGCCACGGATGCCCTCTCGCGCATTAGTCAACGACAAAATGAACCATTTTCACCGATTTGTCACGGATAGGGACTATTTACTTTTCTGGCTTGTTGGAATAGCTTAGCAAGCAATGATGTTTTATTTCTTATGCGTTATCGATTTTATAACCAAACTTTTATGGAACTGTTCAAGGTTGTTTTTTTTTGTTTTTTTGTTTTTTTGGTACTTATTACCAGCTAAAACAAACGATATGCTGCTAAAATCATTACCAAATTTTGATGCGCGTAGCTGAGTAAAAATAACTACCTACACTTTAATTGCGTACAAACTTCCATTTGACTTTATACGATCGACTGACTATAATGTAAGTGCCAATATATGTATAGTAAGCGTTTCTTGCGCCACGTAATGCGAAAGATACGTGATGCTAAATATGTGGTTGCTATCTCTGAAAATACGCAAGGTGCGTGTGAGACTTCTAGGCCCCATTACGCTTGGCGCAACGAATAAGTTGACCTACACGTAACGTGACATAAAATGTGACTTGCGCAAGATACGCACTGTATTTTGGCACTAAATGCACAGATCATGCAATCGAGTTCTAAGTTACTCCAGATAGAGCGCGCTGACTATTAGCTAGAAGAGGCAAACAGCTAAGATTAGAATGTCACAGAACGAAGATGCAGGTACCGTATCCTGTGATAGATTCGCGAAACAACCAACAGGGACGCCGACAGACGAGATACAGCAAGGTAACGGTCGCCATCAGTCTTCTCCTGCGGTAAATGTTTACTATTTCCTCCCGCCTTTGTACAAGGAACCAAGTAAAACGTTATTGATGATAATTTGTGTCCTCGCCGGCTACGCCGCCGTAGCTGCTACGGCGTAGCTACGGCGGCAATGACATTTGTACGGCGGCGTAGCCCATACCGGCGCCCGGTGCACACAATGGAATGGGTAGTCTGTTTAGAGAAGATAGTGCAGTGAGTATGTACATTGATTTAAACAGTGGGAAGTCAATATTTTATAATAAAAAAAAAATAATCTTTATAAAATTCCCTAGCATGGGTTAGTGCTTTAGAAAAATACATGTTTTATAGACAACACATAATAATATGGACATAAAAGCTTTAATAAAATTTTTGCTTTACGTGGGAGTTATTGCTCTGTTTGAGATAGGGCATTTGTGTCTCGCTCTATCAAACTACATACTTTTAGTGAAATAGACTCCGAACTAAATATCTGTGGGACTAGAGTGCAATTAATCTCAATTTATTTCAAGTTTGGTAGAAGTGTTTTCAAGCACGCGCGTGTTTGCCAGGAGCCCAACTGTCGAGATTGGAAATAGAAATAAGTACTTTTGCTTTGATATCATAGTGTTTCATGTTTCCAATACCCAATGTAAGTTTGCAGTGCCTAGCAACAGCGACCAGTTAAACTACTTATCTGGTTTTATCATGTCTTTGCCCGGAAAAAGTTTCCAAATCAACCGCTGTCCGTAAAACTGCTAACTGTATTACCGCAAGCTGCGTAGCCCCTTATTGTACTTCGTTAAACAAATTAACGCCGGATTTACCAGGTTTTTTAAACCTCTTTGTAGGATGTTCTTAGGACCTTACCTATTGTAAGAAAAATTTTCGACTTTCGAAACGAAAACTACTTATTACCAATGTAAACGCCTACCTCTTGACTTCTACAAGATTCTTGAATCTTCAGGGATTCTCCTATTGAGAAATGTTTGTTTACGTAGCTCTTAAAAGTTAGCAAGTCATGGTAAAATCAAGGGTTTGGTATATTTTTCTCTCTTTTATTTAAAAAAGGAAAATATCGTGAGGAAATCTGATCGTCTCAAGCATAATACACTGAACGTAAAAATCCCCAATCGGCAGTGGGCTTGCCTCTCTCTCTCTCTGAGAGAATGGTTGTGCCCACATGGGCACATACTAGTGGGATACTTCAATAGGCTAGAAACATTTAACTTTTAGATTTTATACTTGTACGTAGGAACCTAATACCTATGTCAATAGCTAACTTTCTTATCTTATAGGACACCGTTATCCACTGTACAGAAGCGATGTTTTCACACGCGCATAGCACACATACTCGTATGCGAAATGTCAGTCTTCATTACAGTCGTAGATTACGGTAACGCATTACAAACGGAAATGATATGCGGGATTTGAGCCACATACCTAGTGGAGTTAATACGGTCACACGGAAATAGGGCGTACAGAAGAAACTGCCAAAAATTGATGTTTTTGAGAGTTTAATAATGGCCCGTCCTTTACCATTTGAAGTCTCTTTGCTGTACGCTAGGTTGGTCTAAGGTCCTAAATATGTTAAGAATTTTGTAATCTTGTTAATCAATCTTGTTAATTAAAAATTTGTTAATCACTTAAGTACCACTTTTTGTTTTTTCTGTAGCACTAATCCGTGCTAGGGAATCATTTAAACATTTATAATAAATTGAAAAAATTCCATTGCGGGTTCAAGTCCTGTCCCGAGTGAATTTTTCCAACTTATTATAAATGTTTAAAATTAAGTACCAGTTAAGATTATGTTTTTATTTATTTCTTCTTCATTGGTGGGTTAGTTACGTTACTCTTTGTTCTATCCATAACGTTATATTACGCCAATTGAATTAATTGGCGTTTTACGGAAGGAAACTTCTCGCGTTTTCCCTTCAGTGGCCGCAGTCCCTTTCGCCCACGCACGTTATGTGGTAATTTATCAAATGCGAAACGAAGAGTTATTTAATAATTCTATTTGTGTCTGTAATAGAAGAAGTGCCAGCCGGTGCGGTGGCCGTTCACACTTTGGTTTGTTCGATCGTATTGTTATGGCAGTTTGTGGTAATGTACAAACACTGACTTTTGATGATTTGCATTTCCATGCGTAATTTATGTGGAACTAGCTTTTTTGCGGTTCGATTTCATGGCGAAAGTAATTTTTATTTGCTCTGAAGTTTCACAACTGGTGGCGCTGCTGTGGACACATTGCTCGCCTTTTTTTACCCGACTACGCGAAGCAAAAAGGAGGGTTATGATTTTAGCAGCGTATGTATGTATGTATGTATGTATTTATGTATGTACTAGCTTTTGCCCGCGACTTCGTCCGCGCAGACTTAGTTTTTTTCCCGTTATCACAATAAAACATAGCCTATTACACTCAGCCATAACGTAGCTTCCCATTAGTGAAGGATTTTTTATAATCGGATGTGTTGTTTTGGAGAATACCCCCTACATACGTACATACTTACAAACTTTTCCTCTTTATAATATTAGTGTTGATAGCTAGTGCCCACGACTTCATTCACGTGGCTAAAAGAAAAAGGATAAACGTGGTGATTTTGCAAATAAAATTGTACCTAGCATATTTTTTACCACCTAGTAGGTATGATGTACTTAAAACACACCCCCTGCACTATCAAAGCGTTGGCCCGAGATTACGCTCCCGTGGACCACGCGTTGTTATCTGCTTCTTCCAAACTGAATGGGGCAAAGATGCATATACCTACTGTTATAGGCGTCAAACGGATTTAACGCGGGTTACCTACATTTCAAGAAACACTCAAAGATTATCTTTTCTTTTTAGCCCTATCCTATTATTTTGAGTCCGCTAATCTGCTACTCCTTATTGCAAACTTTCAGTCTGGGTTGTCTCTGTTCAGTTGGTCTCGCCCCAAGTCTTCGTGCCTTTGTGGCCTTTGTGGTGTCGTGGTGGACACTGCCTCTACCGATGTAAGAGAGCCCTAATGCATAGTTTGATACCCAAGTACGTCTCGTTTGCTTGCGCTGTTTAGTGAATGAATATTTATCAGCATTCGCTGCAGTACGTCACAGGTCTCAACATCTCTCTGGCGTTCTATAAAACTGTAAAACATCTCCAACAGAGCTAGTTAGCGTCACCTACTCGTATTATAGACACGAAGTTACTTAACAGATAAAAACTTTAAGAAATTTTATTTTATTTTTTATTTTGCATCATACTATTTCAAAGAGAACGATCATAATAATTGGGTTCTGACACCAGAAAATATGAGATAATATCAGGAGATACTTAACCATATTATTTCTATCACATTGAATAGTGTTTTTTTCTATGAGCTGCTCTTCTGAAACACCCAACGCGTCTTCTTAGCATCTACGATACCATAGTCTGAAACAACCGTTTTGAATCGTCGGTCTTATTCTTCTTTCGTGTTGAAAGCGTCACACACACACGTCGCGCTGGGGTCGCCTCCAGGAAATCCGATAAGCTGCACTGTGGATCATCAGGACAGGTATGATGACGCGAAGTTGTCGTTATGGTTTAAGATTGGCACAAAACACCTCTTCTGGCTCTATTTCTCACATATCTTTCATGCTGGCAACACCACCACGCACGCGGTTCAGGGATTTTCACATGCTCCAATCTTCTCGTCAGTCTGAAGTAGGTATGTGGAAAGCCTATCAGAGTTGTCAACAATGAATAGGCGTCTATGATATTATGTAAAAGTGCACCTGTCCAGTGTCCAGTCCTAGGTACTTACTTAATGGAAATAAAGCGATCATGGTAGTAATGTTACACCATCAATGGCTGATGTTATGCGCCTATGGTCGCTCGGGACTCTACACTTGCACAGTACGCACAGCGGATTTTTTGGTCAGAACATCGTATCTTTATTTTTCTTCGAGGTCTGGTGCATCCTCACTCAACGGATGTTTCCGGTCTGGCCAAAAGATCTCAGGATGCAACCGCAACTTTGAAAGATATGTGAGCTTTGATAAAACTGCTGGATGCAGAGTTTTTAAAGTAAGGATTTATTGGCTCTTTCAGATTGTAAGTAGCTATCACTGAACTTATATTTTTTGCCTGTTTTGAGTAGGTAATTAAACTTGTAGATATTTCCTTTATTGCTTTGTTGATATACCATTTTTGTGACAGTGACGGATGACAGCGATAATTAAAAACAACTTCTTCACTGTTGTGCACCGTTTGAGTTTTGCGGCACATTGCGGCCTGTTTGGTGCATTAAAATTCACCGTTGTACAGTTTTCGATGGATTTACGAAAGTAAAAAGCTCAACGCTACGTGATGAGATGACAGAGGGTCTTTGGTAAATGGTTGTGTCGTTCACTTTTATACAAATAGCCACTATATGATAATCTTTGTGTGTTTATTTTGCTCCTAAGCACCAAAGCGTGATAATATGTAGCCTATATGTTATTCTGATGTTTCAGCTATCTACATTCCAAATTTCATCCAAATCCGTCCAGCGGATTCAACGTTATAAGGTAACAAACACACTCACTCACTCACAAACTTTCGCATTTATAATATAAGTAGGAAGTAGGATAGGATAGGATAGGATGTATGTATGTTTGTGTGTTCATCTGTTCCCTCGCAGAGCCTAAACTACTCGGCCGATTTCAACAAATGAGGTGTCGTTGGATTTGTCTTAATTACCCAGGTAACATAGGATAGTTTTATTTTGAAAAAAACCAAGATGGCGGCTGTGCTGCGCCCTAAAGTGGTGGACCTAAAAATAAAAATTATCGGATACCATCGTCATGGGTATCAAATGAAAGGACTTTAAAAGATATTTTCAAAAATGTATAACACATGTAGCGTCAACATAACAAATAGAACAAAAAAATCCAAAATGTGTTTCTTTTGCCCTTCTCGGTTCTATTTTAGGTAATGATCCAAAATAACTAACTAAAAAGCTCAAAAAAAAAAATTGAAGTTAAAAACTAAAACCCGACTACTAAAAGGCTTAAAACAAGACCTGCTAATCCTTAAAATAGACTCATAGATAATTAATCGTAGTCGGAGGACACCACATTCGCATTTGATAAACCGATGGCCTCCGACTACGATTAATTATCTATGAGTCTATTTTAAGGATTAGCAGGTCTTGTTTTAAGCCTTTTAGTAGTCGGGTTTTAGTTTTTAACTTCAATTTTTTTTTGACACTCGTATTTTTTCATAGATCGCAATGAAAGATGACAGGTTATTTGTCCTTAACGTAAAGTAGACCATGTAATAGTTAAAATCACGTGTAGGTATACATAAACGAAATATCCGATCAGTTAGAAGGTAGAGCAATAATAATTGTCTTGAGAATTAAAAGTGTCACTAATAAACTGGTAACATTGCCCTGCACTGAAATTTTATGAAGTCCTCCACTTTGCTGGGCAAAGGCCAGCGCTTTGCTCCTGTCTTGGATGACTTCTTGTCACCCCATGAAAAAGGTTGAGGGGTCATCTCGCCATCTCCGTCTTTGACTGGCCTGTGACCAGGTTATGGGTCTAACCTATCTGGACCCATACGGCAAACGTGGTTAGCCCAATTCCAAATCAATTTGCTATTGACTTAAGTACCTATATATTTTCCCATGCACCATTTCAAATCGCTTATTCATAGTCCGAAAAAAAATAGAAGTTAAAAACTAAAACCCGACTACTAAAAGGATTAAAACAAGACCTGCTTATCCTTAAAATAGACTCTTAGATAATTATTAATCGTAGTCGGAGGCCATCGGTTTATCAAATGCGAATGTGGTGTCCTCCGACTACGATTAATTATCTATGAGTCTATTTTAAGGATAAGCAGGTCTTGTTTTAAGCCTTTTAGTAGTCGGGTTTTAGTATTTTACTTCTTTTTTTTTTTTGAGCTTTTTAGTTAGTAATTTTGGATGATCACCTCAAAATAGAACCAAGAAGGGCAAAAAAAAACACATTATGGAATTTTTTGTTCTATTTTTTATGTTGACGCTAAATGAAAGGACGTTCTAAAGTCCTTTCATTTGATACCCATGATAATGGTATCCGATAATTTTTATTTTTAGGTCCACCACTTTAGGACGCAGCACAGCCGCCATCTTGGTTTTTTTCAAAATAAAACTATCCTATGTTACCTGGGTGATTAAGACAAATCCAACGACACCTCATTTGTTGAAATCGGCCGAGTAGTTTAGGCTCTGCGAGGGAACAGATGAACACTCAAACATACATACCCACACACATACATACATACATACGCTGCTAAAATCATAACCCTCCTTTTTGCTTCGCGTAGTCGGTTTTTGCTTCGCGTAGTCGGGTAAAAAGCACGACGCTAATTCAATAGCGACGTGTATCGGACGACAGTAAGATCGATCTGTTCCCGGCACAATGCGGGCCGGCTGCCGATGTCAGCGTATTCGTTTGAATCAAATTGTTATTTTGATTGATCACGACGAGCCATGGGACATGCAGGAGATGTTTACGCGTCTAGAGATTGGAAAGTGTGCAAGGCTGCTACTCTACAGGGTGTTAAAAGACCGCCAACAGACCCGAAAGCTACGCATACTAGACACCAAAACAAAGTACTTTTTCGATAAATTATTGCTGGGAAATTATTTTGGTTGTTTAGGTTATAATTTTGGTAAATATTTTATCACGCAATGGACGTGTAACGCACAGAAGTCATATTGCGCAAGCGTAGGTATAGGTTTATGTTACTTAAGCTTAAAGTGCCGATCTTTAGAATACATTGCGGGTTGCAATTTTAACGTCGTTTTATTTAAGAAATAATCATAATTTTTATATGACTTCTTGAGAAGGTATGTTAAGAACTAGATACTGAATACATTTCTGTAAAAAAAAAGTCTTGAAAAGTCCGACTTTGAACCTCTCGGAAACCGTTGATTTCCCAGGCATAGTTCCAAGGGCAAAAATGTTCCTTATGATGAGGACAATACGTGGTTTTCCGCTTTGTTGGCGGTCTTTTAACACCCTGTATAGGCGGCTACAGAAAATCCACCCTATACCTTATGTACCCCCCCAAACCATATAATTGATGATTTCATTTTAATTAACGATTGAATAGAGAAGGAGTGCCCACCGATTTTTACATGAGTACCCTGTGTGTATTGTATATTTTTACACCCGCGACTTTTTAGGGGTAGCTATTTCTGTTGTAAAAATCACTGTTATCGGGTCTATGATGTGTTTTACTTTTTACATAAATATGGTACCTTAAATAGACGATATTTTAGCACATTGTATCGAGATCTTTAACTTTACTGATCCAAGAACTAGGATTTCGGCTCTATTTACAAACATACTTACAAACATACCTACTTGGTCCGTTTTGTTTCGTTAGACCATAGGCCGCTATGTTAAAAAAATTATTACAAAGCAATACGTTCAAAAAACTCGACTAAAATCGTGCTGAAAAGCTGGCCCAATTTTGTAGTAGAATTTCGATAACTGGATAAGAGTTTTGTGCTGTCACAAAGTACTCTCCCGAATCAGTTATCGAGCAAGTACCAAGTATCTTGTTTATTTGAATTGAGTACATAATCAAGCTAATATAAGAGTATTTTAGTACTCACTCAACCAACACAAGTCTAATTAGGAGGAACATAATATTCAGCCGATTATGTGTTATGGTCATCAAAAAACTTGTTGATGACCAGAACACATAATCGGCTGAATTATTGTTGTTCTGTTGTTTACAACAATGAAAAGAATACTATGTTATTGCCGCGAATGAAAAATCGCTGAACAAAAAAAGCTCAGTTTAGCTACGAAAGCCGGTAGCTAGAAAATGTTAAAAACTGTGAAAATTTTGAATTTCCCGCCACGTTGCTATCGTCCCACCTTAACTTTAATTAACAACACAATACACACAGGGTACGCAGATGCTTTTAACTTCAGGCTATAAATTTAATGTGGTATTGCAACTCGATGTTTGTTTAAATTAATCCTACGGTTAGATTCTGTTTGTGTTTCAATACTCTATCCTATCTACTCTACGTGTAAGTAGGTCAGTAAACTATACAAACATCGAAGACGATAATTATTTCACAGAATGGAACTCAAAGGATAGAAACACTTAAGGATATTAAAAAATGCCTTGTAGAGTTCTATTCATGTGGCCGTCACGGTATGACCTCTTCAAAGGTGCCGCACAGATCATACAAGGTGTTACAAAAGTACCTAACTCTTTTTACAGGGTGTAACCTACTGGTCAACAGGATGTCAAATCTGTAAAAAAATTTTTGATTGATTTTTTTTTTATATTTTAAAACCACAAAATTAAAAAAAAACATAACCTTTTTGTTTTTGTTATTAGCTCAAATTTAAAAATATGTTTGTGCGTGTAGGTGCATTTACATAGCTTTGAGTCGTTAAAACATTGTGAAAGTCAATGAAAACAATATTTAAAAAATACTTTTCTCCCGCCACATCGTTCACATTTCATTAATTTAAAAATTAACGGAACATCATAGAGCAAAAAAAATATTTAGGTTGTGATCTCTAACACCGGGTGCTATTACCCTGTAAAAAGAGTTAGGTACTTTTGTAACACCTTGTATAATTAATGCCGAACGCGGAACTTTGACCGCTGGACTCTCTAGACCTCGCTGTGAGATCGGCGCCACTCGGCTCGCGAAGAGTAGATGACTGTGTCTCTGTTCCGTTATACAAATCCACCTTAGCAGCTGGTGGGCACGGCAATTCTACAATAATATGAACGTTTCAATTTTTTTTTGGGAAAATAGATCTATTACAACTACAACTAGATACTCGCGAAAGGACACGAACACACGTAGACTCATACAGCCGCATTGCCTCTCACTTTTCCCGCGCACCGTCTCGCTCTGGGTGAAACAGCTATAGAAAACAGTGTTTCACGCGCTTGGCCATCACTGAGTTCCCACGGTCCTGAAGGGGCCTCTTAATAGGTCGCCGGGAAGGTAGACGGGTCCTGGCTAGTAAATCAGCACTGACGGCAGATTGACCCTCGACGGGATTGAAATAGAGGCGGGTCGGAGTCGAGTTGACAGGGCAGCCCCAAGATCTACGGTGGCTCTACCTGGAGATTAGTTGGGAATCAAACGCCGTCTAATAAATATTCATTTTCTGGCCTTTGGGCTACCGTAATTTGTGCCCCGGTGTCGGCCACCGGCTCGCCACTTGTCTCGTTTGGCGAACGCACGTCGGCCCCTCCATCTTGACGCTGACATTCAATCATTGTGTTACGATGCCTTTATTTTAGGACGTTATTGTTACATTTATGATTTTAAACAGAAACTGAAGTTATGCTTTAGCGCGCTTGCAGTCCAAGATGAAGACGATGAAGATGTGTGTGTGTGTGTGTGTGTGTGTGTGTGTGTGTGTGTGTGTGTGTGTGTGTGTGGGTTTCAAACATAAAGTTAGATTCCAAGATGAATTAATCGGCCACTTAACAATTTGTCATGAAGCCAAAGCTAAGTATTAGTTCTTAGTCGATTGAGCTTACACTCACTCTACAGGGTGCACTTTAAGTCGATAGCGGAACTTTAAGTAGGCTGTCTACTGATCAATACAAACAACTTGTACTAGGTGGCGACAAAAATGGAGCGAAAAAAATATCAGCTGTTTCATACATTTGGCGCAGTACTGAGTCGACCTTTTGTATGGAACACCTGATTTTTTTTTCACTCCATTTTTTTCGTCACCTAGTACAAGTTGTTTGTAATGATCAGTAGATAGTCCACTTAAAGTTCCGCTATCGACTTAGAGTGCACCCTGTAGAAAGCCTGTGGTCAACAATAATACGGATGCAGGCTGATCGTTGATGTATTTTACATAAAGGTATCTAATAAGTAAGTATGCTGCAACACAGATTTATCGATGCCAATCATGATCCGATTCTAATCCTCGCCTATTTCAAGACACACGTCACCCTTGAACGAGAAAAACATTAGGGGTGCGCTGGAAATATTTCACTTAATAAGATCCCAACCAAAAACTCGTAAACATTTCAAACCACCCGGTATTTCCCTGATGGTACGAGATTTCACCGGTAATAACTTGGAGAAATAACCCACTGAAAACACTGAAATTCACTGAGCTGCTCTAGTTTATATCCGGGCTTTTACTTGAGTGGTAATAATATGCAGAGAGGAGATGGAGAGGTTTTTTTAACTGTTTTGCGCTATCGCATCGGATGCTAGTGTGATATAATACAGAAGTGCATGCCCGAAGCGAACCACCATGATTTTCTTCGGCTGTTGGCAGCATTTTTAATATACATTTTACAGCGAATAAAAATTATATAAATATACTTTCTGATGTAGAGTAAAAAGAACTGGAACGCTGATACGCTGCAGTTTTGTGCCTTATTATTAGGAATCGAGGGGATATCTCATTGACACCACGTTAGTTAATGATTGATATTATATCTAAACTTGCAAGAACAGACTGTGTATTGTCTGGATCAGCGAGGTCTTCTTTGGTCCAAATATTAGAACACCCTAGGAGTGCTGGAAAATCAGTGGCAACTTCTTGTCTCTGAGGCCAAGAGTCTTGGCCCAAGACCCACTTCGGGTCGCTGAGCCAACGGACTAACTAAGAAATAAGACATGTTAGAGATAACCTTAAGCCCGATTCACATTGGTCAAGGACAGGTAGCGAGTAGAGTACAAATGACATCCTTCAGAAAAACATCTCTTCGTCACTGCCCTTATTATCTAGCTCGCTAAACACAATGACCAATGTAAATCGGGCCTTAGAGCCTGAGCCATACTGCTGTTGCATTCAATCAGTGTCACGCCGCAGGTACCTAGATGTGCAATGGTGCTATAAACCGTTTAACGGCTATCCGCCACTAAGCCACGGTTGACCTATTTCAGTGACATTTTTATAACAGACCGGGCCGGGCGTGAGTGACTTGTTTGCGGTATCTAGTCACTGGCATAATTATCTTACTATTGCTTTTATGTAGCAGGCAACTCAGAAAGTTTCGAGTTTTTTTTTTGTATGAGGTTATGGCCAGTTATATTTTTTGTGGTAACCAGGGCTACTTGCAAGTAAAATATGAAATATCCCTCAATTTATTTTTACGAGCTTAATAGAACTATATCGTGTCGCACTGAAATACGGAATTCTAAACGGAAAGAGTAACTGGGTCATTCTACTTTTGAGATTTTTTTTTTATTTTTTTCCAAATTTCTTTAATCATAATTTTGTTTTGCATTTTCGCAATCACAAATAAGTAACATACATGAAAAATATAAAGACAGAGGTCGTTGAGCTAAGCTTTTTGAAAAATATGCAATTTTATGTTTTTCATCGTTAACAGGAATGATGACTCCTGTAACAGAAATGACATTTCTTTGTGTTTTGTAACATTACTCCGTAACTAATACAAATCTAATTAGAATCTAATTAAAACAAATTAGAAATTTAGAGTACACATTAATATCACAATTTTACTTATTAGTATTTAAACTCTTATTGAAAGGTAAAAAAAGGTATTTTTTCCATAGATAACATAAATGACGTCATTTCTGTGAAGTTATGAATAGTGTCGTTCCAATCATGATAATTTACTATAATGGCATTGTCTTATAAAACCAAATATTCTCTCAATGTTCTATGTACTTATGTGTATAACTTGGCAATAAATCGTTTTCACTTTCACTTTCACTTTCACTTTCACTTATGCCATAAAAATTAAAAGTAACTAAGTATAAAGTCTTTGATTGAGTAATTGACAACTTAAAACTAGTGGTTCGCCCCGAACTGTGAACTCACGACCCCACATCTTAGTGACCCCATATCTCAGCAACACCTCGACCGATTTGGCTCATGTTCGAACTTAAAAATTATCTTTGACTCATTTACGTGCCTACCAAATTTCATGACGATCCGACAAAATTTACTCAAGCTATCGTCGAACGAACATTCATACATACAAACATACATACATACAAACGCTGGATTGTTCCAGTAGACTCGGAGAACTTCGCTCGCTTCGCTCGC
The DNA here is from genome assembly GCA_949319315.1 of Zelleria hepariella. NCBI lineage: Eukaryota > Metazoa > Arthropoda > Insecta > Lepidoptera > Yponomeutidae > Zelleria > Zelleria hepariella. The sequence goes on along the minus strand of OX439389.1, from coordinate 8,438,042 downwards.
TCGTTCAAAAATCACTTCAGTCAAAATATGTTCTCTTAATCTCTCCTTCAAAAACTAGTTTTCTCTTCTTGAATTTCTTTTTTGGCAGTTTTCTGTTAATTGAACGAGCAAGCGAAGCGAGCGATGTTTTCCGAGTCTACTGGAACAATCCGGCGCTTGTATGTTTGTATGTATGTATGTATGAATGTTCGTTCGACGATAACTTTATCATTCTGTTAACAGAGATGACGTTCACAGGAATGACGAAACACAGACAAAAACACTACAATAGAATGAATTTCAAGGTCAAACTTGTTTTCATCATGCATGACATAAAATCTTATCGCAAAATATGCAGCCAAGACGTTTTATCAGTTTATTTCAATTACATTATCTTTTACGTGCTTAACAGGGATGATGCACGAACTTTGACCGGTGAACAAACTGGTTAACGCACGTATTTTATTATAGAAGCCTGGACAAATTCACAACAACTTTGTAGCCATTATTGAAATGATAGTTAATACTGTATTGCCAGAGTATAAAAATAATTGAAACAGTAGCGGGTTGCCAGTTTTTAATAAAAAAATCCCAAGATCACATGAATGACGACATTCTTGTAACAGGAGTAGAATCATTTGTGGCAAAAAAAATATTGAACTTATTGAAATAAGTTTTAAGTATGTTTTATAGGACAACATTTAGAAAGTATATAGAGTACAAAAATCGATCATTCGACGTTACTTATTTCAGAAATCAACCATGAATCTATGTAGGCACCAAAGTAACAGTTCACAGGATATGACGATTGGAAGTAAAGTCTTTTGAAATCATAGGAAAATGTTTATCTGACTAGGAAATTTGTCAATAGGTATCTTGTCTGGTATTCCTAGGGCATCTCAGAGATTATAATTTTGGTATTTAACCGTGTTTTCTAACCATTTCGTCCATATTACACATTTTATGCAGTAGAATAGAATGACCCAACTATGACACACGCACACACACTCCGTCTCAGTCACTCACAGAAACTTTCGCATTTACATTATTAATGGCATGGGATACATATTTACTACCTGTACCTACCTACTTACCTAAAATGAGACAAGCCTGGTATCCATTGAATTTTAAAATCATAGGTAAGAATTTGGTGGACGAACCATTACTGATAGTGGGAAATGCGCTTTTTTATGCCACGATATAAAAATTCTTCTTTCTTTCGGTCATTCTTCACAATACAATGTGCGAAGTATATTTCATTTTGCATAATATTGTATCCTTATTCCTTTTGTTGTGAGATAGGGATTTCCACAGAATTCAAAGCGATTATACCCGGTTTAGCAAAATATTGTCTATGCAAAGATAGGAATTGAACTAGAGTCTGAAATCACCGATTTATTTTTGTTGCAGTTCAAGAGTTGCTTCCCTCTATTTTTACAAACTGTATTTTAAGGATAACAAAAGAATAAAGGGCATCCTTTCTTTTTTAATGACTTTAAAATGTGAACTCGAGCGTCTCCAGTTTCAAATTGAATGCAACATGAAGATCGTTCAGTCCCCACTGTACTTACATCTAATGGAACGCGTCCTATTTCCAAGGCGTAGAAGAAATAAGCTGAAACATTTTTCTTCAATAAAATTCGCTCTTATCAGCCAAAACCATGGATAGACAGATAATTTCATGTGGAATACACTAAAGGTAAGTAAACATTGTAAACTTTCTAATTCCCTCTACAATTTCGAAACCATTCCCTGGAATTTGAAAAATTCTGCTTTACAATAGTATAGAAGGAGATAATTGCCTCAATCGAGAATACTTTCACTTCACTCATTCATTCATACATACACTCATACATTCAATTGACTTACCAAACTTTCCTCAGTATTTATAACAATGTTCTGTTTACATTCAACTGACTTAAACCGTCGCTATAGTTATGATTGGTCTATGAAATACATTGGTCTTTTACTCGGGTCATTTGTGGATTACCCGACTGCTGGCTAGCTACAGGGTCGAATTCAGGGTGAAGCAGAAAATAAGTTCGTAAGGGATAATTGATAACAGAGCACGAGTGAACCGCGTGGCCGCAGCAATTCGGAGTCAAGTACAAAATTGGTGTCAAGCATGATAGGATATATTTTTTAATTCAAGTCTGACGAGTAAAGTAGCAACAGTCTGCTGACGGTTATTGCTGAAAGTTTCAACCCTTACATAAAACTTTTTATTACAATTACGAAGTCGAAGTTAGTATTACGTATACTATACTGAGAATATAATAATTGAACCGACCGTAATTTTGTGTTTCGTAAACTGTTGAACCGTAATTTTTCTAAAATGTATTAAATCTAAAATTTTTTAATAATTAATATTTTTAAACTGTGCTAGGTAGGTTAGGTTAGGTTAGTAATTGGATTTTAATTATCTGAATAAATAAATAATTAATAATAAAGGTCGGCCGCCTTTCCGGAATTAGACAGCTCCGCCCACCACGTTAAGAAGGCGCACCATCATGTCACGTCACGTCACGACCGTGATGATACAAAGCGTCCTGGCTACGCCCCTGCCTTTTTTGGGCTGGGTGAATACGGAAACGGACTTTGATTAATTATTCACGCGAGGCCCGGTGCATTTCGATTCACCCTTTCCCCTGGGAAAGGCTTAGTCAAACAAATTGTTTATTTTTGCGATCATTCACGAAGTTTATCGGGACGAAATTGATTAAACATAGAGCTCGCTATTTTGGAGAAGGAAATGGCAAAATGAAACTCTACAAAACCAGACACAGTATTTTCTTTCTAATGTTTTTTTTTTAGTTAATTAGGCAGGTACTGTGAGGCGCGAAGTAAGAGTCTACCGACCAACCTCCAAAGCCGTTTTGCTGTAGCTCTGTAAATACCAAACTTAAGTAATTATAGGAAAACTTATTACGACTGAAAAATCTTGGCACGTTCAGTCTTAACAATGGCAATAAGATCTAGAGCAGAAGAAGATGTAGCTACTAAACTTATGTCTGGGACCAAAAGTTAAGAGTTTGTTATAATCCATGCACTTAAAACGGATTAGTCAATTCTTAAAGTAAGTTCTATAGCAATTCTAATTTCATCTGCAAGATAAGGGAGGCAGCTTAGTTATGTTTCCTTGATGTTGTGAGTTTTTCACCATATTCCTTACGTCTTAATTACTACAGTCAATAACGTCCCACTTAGTTTTCTTTCTGTCATTGCTTTTTTTTCCATAGATTCGGGAAAAAAACTATATTTTCCACATTATTATTCGCAATTGAATAACTAGGTTACACATTTTTACAAATAATTTGACAGGGTTGAGTCATCTTACAATCACTGCACGAGGCCTACAAATCGTGAAACACTTCGCAATTCGGAAGGCAAAGTTTTTGGTTCGAAAGTCCGTTATTGGCTTAATCTTATCTTTAGACAATATTGAGAAACTAATTTCAATATTTTTTATTTTGGTTCAGTAGTTTGGATTTCAAAGATACGGTTTTATGACCTTCACGCGACGGTCTGCATACTGTTGGCGGTCATAGGAACAAAACATTTTAGCGCATAAAAACAAAACTACTGGACCAAAATAAAAAATATTTAAATTAGTTTCTTAATATTGTCTAAAGATAAGTTTAAGCCAATAACGGACTTTCGAACAAAAAACTTTGCCTACCCAATTCAGTGTCATAACCAGCAAGTCCCGCACCAACATTGCCCATTCCTCCTCCCTCACGCCAAAACGCGTAGAGCCATTAGGAGAATAATAAAATAACAAAAAGAAGGTCAGCTCTATTTGATAAGATTTTTTTTTTACTTGTAGCTACAGACGCTTTTTTTTAATATTTATTTTTCAAAAAAAAAAAAATTACACAAAATAACAATAAATAACATTTGCCAAACTGCTTAAGCAGTTTGTCGGCAACACTCTTGGTACTTACTTACGCTATGTAGGTAAATCATCTCTTTACGAAAATATAACTAAAGTTCTAAGTTTTTTCCGTGATTTCAACTCTTTAAGTACACTTTTAAGATGAAATGCGTCTCACAACTAGCGCCGCCAATGAAAAAAAAAATTATATCTTTTTTTTGGATGCGTTTTTAGCAAAAAACGCTCCTGTGATTTCTCAACGCGAGGCTTAACTATTTTTAGGACCTTAGGTTTGTATTCCAGATCCTAGAACTTAAGAATGCAATCGATTCTCGCCAAAAGTGGCCACGTGGCGAGAATCGATTGCATTCGTAGGAAATCCAATCCTGGAATCCAAACCTTAGGTACTAAAAATAGTTAAGCCTCGCGTTGAGAAATCGCAGGAGCGTTTTTTGCTAAAAACGCATCCAAAAAAAAGATATGATTTTTTTCCATTGGCGGCGCTAGTTGTGAGACGTACGGCGTCTTAAGTACACACGACAGCACGTCAGAGCACACTATACAGTTTTATAGTAACGAAGTCGCCCGTAACGTGCTAGCGTGTAAGGGTCGACGTGCTGTCTTGTGTTCATAGTAACTGTAGAGGTTGAAGTATGTGAGATTTTGAGGTCTTGATAGTTAAAAAAGCAGGATAAGTTTTCATGTTTATTCTTACACAGTTAGGTAGAGAGTGCACATGGTTTACACCAACCAACTTATTTCAAACACAGTCGCCAGCGACCGTTTAATTTTCTTGAAAGGTTACCGGTTCCCCTTTTGATATGTTGTAAAACACGTCATTCTGGGTACAAACATCTAATTTTTGAAGTTCCTAACCCGCCGCATCAATGAGAAATTTAAGGTCAAACGTAAGCAAAAATGCACTTAATTCAGAGTAAAAGGTTACCGGTTCCCCTTTTGATATGTTGTAAAACACGTCATTCTGGGTACAAACACCTAATTTTTGAAGTTCCTAACCCGCCGCATCAATGAGATATTTAAGGTCAAAGTTACGAAAAAATGCACTTAATTCAGAATAAAAGGTTACCGCTTGCCACCTTGATATTGTGAAAATTTATGCAATTTCACATACTAGAACCTAAATCTTGCAGTCCCTAACCCGCCGCATCCATGAAAAAAATTAAGTCAAAAATCGAAAAATGCGTTTTGGCAATGAATGTATGGGTACCTTGCTTTACATCCGGTAGTTCTGAATTTTGGCTGATTTGTTTATGATGTTGGCCCAATGAATTATCCAAGTTTGTGATCTCGAGCGCCGACCGCAACCATGTAAAAAACCGAAAAAACCGCGAAATTGTATTGAGAGCAATGCCTTTTTTCAGTTTTTGGCCACATTTTTGCTCCGATTTTTCTGTAACTTAGTACAAGTACTCTTCGACAAAATCAAATAGTAACACATTCTTAAAATTTTCAAGAATTCCCCCCTAGCCGGTAAAATTGTATGTCAAAAATCACCAAAAATGCAGTTAATTCACTTAAAAGGTTACCGCATGCCGTTGTGAAATTGTGATAAAATACGTAATTTGAGCTACAAAAAACCAAATCTTGCCGTTCTTAACCCGCCGCATCAATGAGATATTTAAGGTCAAAGTTACGAAAAAATGCACTTAATTCAGAATAAAAGGTTACCGCTTGCCACCTTGATATTATGAAAATTTATGCAATTTCACATACTAGAACCTAAATCTTGCAGTCCCTAACCCGCATCCATGAAAAAAATTAAGTCAAAAATCGAAAAATGCGTTTTGGCAATGAATGTATGGTTACCTTTCTTTACATCCGGTAGTTCTGAATTTTGGCTGATTTGTTTATGATGTTGGCCCAATGAATTATCCAAGTTTGTGATCTCGAGCGCCGACCGCAACCATGTAAAAAACCGAAAAAACCGCGAAATTGTATTGAGAGCAACGCCTTTTTTCAGTTTTTGGCCACATTTTTGCTCCAATTTTTCTGTAACTTAGTACAAGTACTCTACGACAAAATCAAATAGTAACGTATTCTTAAAATTTTCAAGAATTCCCCCCTAGCCGATAAAATTGTATGTCAAAAGACTCAAAAGTCACCAAAAATGCAGTTAATTCACTTAAAAGGTTACCGCATGCCGTTGTGAAATTGTGATAAAATACGTAATTTGAGCTACAAAAAACCAAATCTTGCCGTTCCTGACCCGCCGCAAACATGAAAAATTTCAAGCCAAAAGTAGGCAAAAATGCACTTAATTCAGAATAAAAGGTTACCGCTTGCCACCTTGATATTATGAAAATTTATGCAATTCCACATACTAGAACCTAAATTTTTCAGTCTCTAACCCGCCGCATCCATGAAAAAAATTAAGTCAAAAATCGAAAAATGCGTTTTGGCAATGAATGTATGGGTACCTTGCTTTACATCCGGTAGTTCTGACTTTTGGCTGATTTGTTTATGATGTTGGCCTAATGAATTAACCAAGTTTGTGATCTCGAGCGCCGACTGCAACCATGTAAAAAACCGAAAAAACCGCGAAATTGTATTGAGAGCAACGCCTTTTTTCAGTTTTTGGCCACATTTTTGCTCCGATTTTTCTGTAACTTAGTACAAGTACTCTACGACAAAATCAAATAGTAACCTATTCTTAAAATTTTCAAGAATTCCCCCCTAGCCGATAAAATTGTATGTCAAAAGACTCAAAAGTCACCAAAAATGCAGTTAATTCACTTAAAAGGTTACCGCATGCCGTTGTGAAATTGTGATAAAATACGTAATTTGAGCTACAAAAAACCAAATCTTGCCGTTCCTGACCCGCCGCAAACATGAAAAAATTCAAGCCAAAAGTAGGCAAAAATGCACTTAATTCAGAATAAAAGGTTACCGCTTGCCACCTTGATATTATGAAAATTTATGCAATTTCACATACTAGAACCTAAATCTTGCAGTCCCTAACCCGCCGCATCCATGAAAAAAATTAAGTCAAAAATCGAAAAATGCGTTTTGGCAATGAATGTATGGGTACCTTGCTTTACATCCGGTAGTTCTGACTTTTGGCTGATTTGTTTATGATGTTGGCCCAATGAATTAACCAAGTTTGTGATCTCGAGCGCCGACTGCAACCATGTAAAAAACCGAAAAAACCGCGAAATTGTATTGAGAGCAACGCCTTTTTTCAGTTTTTGGCCACATTTTTGCTCCAATTTTTCTGTAACTTAGTACAAGTACTCTACGACAAAATCAAATAGTAACACATTCTTAAAATTTTCAAGAATTCCCCCCTAGCCGATAAAATTGTATGTCAAAAGACTCAAAAGTCACCAAAAATGCAGTTAATTCACTTAAAAGGTTACCGCATGCCGTTGTGAAATTGTGATAAAATACGTAATTTGAGCTACAAAAAACCAAATCTTGCCGTTCCTGACCCGCCGCAAACATGAAAAAATTCAAGCCAAAAGTAGGCAAAAATGCACTTAATTCAGAATAAAAGGTTACCGCTTGCCACCTTGATATTATGAAAATTTATGCAATTCCACATACTAGAACCTAAATTTTTCAGTCTCTAACCCGCCGCATCCATGAAAAAAATTAAGTCAAAAATCGAAAAATGCGTTTTGGCAATGAATGTATGGGTACCTTGCTTTACATCCGGTAGTTCTGACTTTTGGCTGATTTGTTTATGATGTTGGCCCAATGAATTAACCAAGTTTGTGATCTCGAGCGCCGACTGCAACCATGTAAAAAACCGAAAAAACCGCGAAATTGTATTGAGAGCAACGCCTTTTTTCAGTTTTTGGCCACATTTTTGCTCCAATTTTTCTGTAACTTAGTACAAGTACTCTACGACAAAATCAAATAGTAACGTATTCTTAAAATTTTCAAGAATTCCCCCCTAGCCGATAAAATTGTATGTCAAAAGACTCAAAAGTCACCAAAAATGCAGTTAATTCACTTAAAAGGTTACCGCATGCCGTTGTGAAATTGTGATAAAATACGTAATTTGAGCTACAAAAAACCAAATCTTGCCGTTCCTGACCCGCCGCAAACATGAAAAAATTCAAGCCAAAAGTAGGCAAAAATGCACTTAATTCAGAATAAAAGGTTACCGCTTGCCACCTTGATATTATGAAAATTTATGCAATTCCACATACTAGAACTTAAATCTTTCAGTCTCTAACCCGCCGCATCCATGAAAAAAATTAAGTCAAAAATCGAAAAATGCGTTTTGGCAATGAATGTATGGGTACCTTGCTTTACATCCGGTAGTTCTGACTTTTGGCTGATTTGTTTATGATATTAGCCCAATGAATTAACCAAGTTTGTGATCTCGAGCGCCGACCGCAACCATGTAAAAAACCGAAAAAACCGCGAAATTGTATTGAGAGCAACGCCTTTTTTCAGTTTTTGGCCACATTTTTGCTCCGATTTTTCTGTAACTTAGTACAAGTACTCTACGACAAAATCAAATAGTAACCTATTCTTAAAATTTTCAAGAATTCCCCCCTAGCCGGTAAAATTGTATGTCAAAAGACTCAAAAGTCACCAAAAATGCAGTTAATTCACTTAAAAGGTTACCGCATGCCGTTGTGAAATTGTGATAAAATACGTAATTTGAGCTACAAAAAACCAAATCTTGCCGTTCCTGACCCGCC
>OX439389.1:8385574-8429313 GCA_949319315.1 Zelleria hepariella | reverse complement strand
CTTAAATATCTCATTGATGCGGCGGGTTAAGAACGGCAAGATTTGGTTTTTTGTAGCTCAAATTACGTATTTTATCACAATTTCACAACGGCATGCGGTAACCTTTTAAGTGAATTAACTGCATTTTTGGTGACTTTTGACATACAATTTTACCGGCTAGGGGGGAATTCTTGAAAATTTTAAGAATGTGTTACTATTTGATTTTGTCGAAGAGTACTTGTACTAAGTTACAGAAAAATCGGAGCAAAAATATGGCCAAAAACTGAAAAAAGGCATTGCTCTCAATACAATTTCGCGGTTTTTTCGGTTTTTTACATGGTTGCGGTCGGCGCTCGAGATCACAAACTTGGATAATTCATTGGGCCGACATCATAAACAAATCAGCCAAAATTCAGAACTACCGGATGTAAAGCAAGGTACCCATACATTCATTGCCAAAACGCATTTTTCGATTTTTGACTTAATTTTTTTCATGGATGCGGCGGGTTAGGGACTGCAAGATTTAGGTTCTAGTATGTGAAATTGCATAAATTTTCACAATATCAAGGTGGCAAGCGGTAACCTTTTATTCTGAATTAAGTGCATTTTTTCGTAACTTTGACCTTAAATATCTCATTGATGCGGCGGGTTAGGAACTTCAAAAATTAGGTGTTTGTACCCAGAATGACGTGTTTTACAACATATCAAAAGGGGAACCGGTAACCTTTTACTCTGAATTAAGTGCATTTTTGCTTACGTTTGACCTTAAATTTCTCATTGATGCGGCGGGTTAGGAACTTCAAAAATTAGTTGTTTGTACCCAGAATGACGTGCTTTACAACATATCAAAAGGGGAACCGGTAACCTTTCAAGAAAATTAAACGGTCGCTGGCGACTGTACTATAACACTAAGCGTCTCTGGCCCGGTTTCTGAATTGAGAATTTTACTAAGCAAACACTTAACCATCGTTCTGTCACGTTCTTCTGTAAGAAATCCGCAGAGGCAGAACGATATTTAAGTATTTACTTAGTAAAATTCTCAACTCAGAAACTGGGCGTATGTCGTAGTAAATAGAGATAACATTAGGTTACTGTAATAATTGCTACCACACTCAAGGTAGGTTCTCATTCGGAACCGCGTGCGTATAACTTTTCATAACCGTCCCTTCGGTGACAGAAGTAACCGCAAAAAACGACTCTCCCGAATTGGCGGAGATCTACATCTGGAACTCATTGTGAACCCGAGAGTACCTACCTATCTCACGTCACCCGCGCTCGGGGTCCATGAATTTGTGTCTACTTTTTTCCGTTTCCTTGTTTTCGTAAAGCGTTACCATATTTTCCGCCCGCGTTCTTGTGAAGGTAAGAAAAATCTAAGATTTCGGTACCTCTACAAAGTATGTAACCCGTGAGTCAAAAAAAGTTAGGACGTTCTTGAGATGTATTTAAAATTATTGAAAACCATAATTATTATTTTCCATTTTAGCTAAAATGGAAGAAGAATGAAGAGGCATACGTCCAGCAGTGGACAAAGAAATGCTGAAGAAGAAGAAGAAGAAGAATTATTATAAAACACTTTTCTCCCGTCACAGGGCTTACTTTTATTAATTAAAAACTCAACGGAATGTCAGAAGAAAAAAATAATTTGGTATGTGATAGGAACACCGGGTGCTTTTACCCTGTAAAAAGAGTTAGGACGTTTTGTAACACCTTGTATAAGTACATACTAGGTACATTACCTGTTACAGCCAGTAGACAGCAAATTTCTCTCTGGTACACATTCTGGTTTTTCTGCATTTTCCCAAAATATTGTAGAGACGAGAAAGTATACACAGAACTGATCACATTGGGATGAATATTTACAGAAAAACGTGGACTCCAGTCCAATGAGTTATCTGCTAGGAAACGGGCATTGTATAGGGTTAGGTACCTGTGTTATGACATATTGACTCAACTCAAGTTGAAAGAGCACTTTTCATTTTATTATTCCTCCGGTAACATAAATATCATCTCAAACTGGAGCGAGCTGTCTAAACACTGAATACCAAAAGACATCACGTGCTCGTATTCCGACTATTACCTGTCTCTAGATCAGTGGTTCTTAACCTTTTTTGGACCACGGACCACTTTGATATTTTTTTTCTAAGTACGGACCACCAGATCCAAGGTACATCGTGTTTCACATGAAATCGTTTCACCTGACCTAAAGTATAATGTATGTAAGTAAGTTGAATACAGGAAATTAATATGAGTCGGTTTTGGAACAATGGAACAAACACGCGAAAATTCACCAATTTTACTAAAATTATTATGGAGATTTAATTGGCAGACGATAGCGATGCGCGCGCAGCGCGCCCGAAAATTCACCGATTTTACCCTTTTTAAGCCGCAAGATGGCAAAATCAGGTAATTTTCCGTCAATATCATCAAGATTTCATATGTTTGTAAAAGCGCGCGCAGCGCGCCGAAAATTTTACGATTTAACTCTTAAAAATCAAGTTTTCCTTAGCACGTGTAGTAGGTGCGTGAAAAATGCGCGCGCAGCGAGCACGAAAATTTCAGTTATTTTATTCATTGGGAACTTAAGTATTCAAACACGACTTTCAAAATCAACATTAAAATTTATTGACCACTATCGCTATGTGCGCTGGACTGCAGGACCCTCCCACGGACCACTAGCGAGGCCCTCGCGGACCACCAGTGGTCCGCGGACCATAGGTTAAGAACCACTGCTCTAGATAGAGGGTAAGTTTACGATTCCGCGATAAATATCTGTTTCAATTTGTACCTAGATTGCTGTCAATACGAGTATAAGCCATAAAATCACCTTGTCTTTTTTTGCAATGTGCTAAATAAAATATTTATTTATCAGGGTGAGCATATTCAGTGCAAACTGTGACGGAAAACTTTATGAAGAAACGCGCGGATGATTTAGCTCCGTATAGAATTACCTTATCATATCATGTTGAATAAGGTGCACAAGGATAATGTTACGAACAAGTCGATCCTTAATCCGTGATCCTTCCACCCAAAGATGGTTTGCGTTGACAGATTGCAAGTTTGCGTTGAATTGCGTTGACAGACACGGTTCAACTACAAAATGGATTGAATCCTCAATCTTAGAAATCCATAAATGGATCGGGATTGGTAATTAGGATCGGGCGTAAGGGAATGGTATGAGTGCTGGGTGAGCCTATCCATCTATAACATGATCCAGGCACTCAGTGTCTGAGTGTTAACTTCAACAATATTCGAGCTTGAATAGCTGTATTGTGCTACTTCTGCCGTTGGTATCGCTTCACTGTACAGACGAAGAGTAATGTAACACACGTCCGACGTCTTACCGAAGGTAGGTAAATACTCGTATGTAAGTGCTCGCGAGTTGCGCCTTGTATGCCATGTACTCACTTATCTACCCACCTCCTGTACGGTCACGAACAAAAATGCTGAATCACTGGACGAGCAAAGTAGATTGGTATATTCCTTAGCTAACTTTATAACCGCTGGAATATCAACTATCAATATGAAAATTGTCACGTTACCTGTTAGTAACGCCCTGTGACGGAAGCTAATTTTAAAGAAGAAATAAGTAAAAGTAAAGGAAAGAAAGAAGTTAAGAGGTGGGTTATTTATTTGACAGCGTTACTTATAACTTAGAATTAGGACCTAGATGACTAAATAAAAGTAAGAGAGCCTATCTGAAACTCGGTTTGGAGAATTTGGAACTCTTCAGGCGTCTTCGGTTCTTCGGAGCTTAGCGGACGCCGGTCGAGGTGAAACGGTTTCCGGTTTCCGATTCCGTGAACGAGGCCTTTCCAGGCCGGACTGCCGCTTGAAGATGAAGGTTTGAAGAGGGTGTTCGTTATGCGGGGGCTCAAAAGGCTGGCCCGCCGCTTGAAGATGAGGACGGTGTTGGTCGAGCGAGGGCTTCAAGGCTGGCCCGTCGCTATGAAGTCTTGTAGTTAAGGTTGGTAGAGCGGGGGCTTTCCAGGCTAGCCCGCCGCTTGAAGTCGAGGATGAAGCTTTGAGGATGACGAGGTCTTCAGTTTTAGATCTTCAGTGATATAGATCTTCAATTCTTCAGATTTTTCGCGGTATTTTCTCAGAATTTCCCGGGCCTGCCTGGCCCGGGAATCTGGCCTATATTTCTCTTTCGGCTGTGGTGCCGAAGAGAAGACTGACCCTTGTTGTTGTTGGATCGATAAGGAAACCTCGTAAGAACGATTTTGTTCTTTTTGTAGATTTTGAATTCAAAAATCTTGCCTCTTTATCTTTTTGTTGATCGCCTTGTCGAAATAAGTGCTCCAAGTAGTTTATGATCTCCTTCGACCGGCTCCATAAAGGTTTTTATGACATAAATTAAGAAAAGTAGCCTATGGTTGACAGAATTTGAATACAATTTCAAAATAAAGAGTAATTCCAAACAATGCGTCAAAAACGTCAGTATTTTTTCGAGACCACAAAATATCAAAGAATTTTATATTTTGTGTCTCAAACATTAGTAAATCACTATAGTTTAGTGCTATAACAATAGTTTTGATGAAGTGAAGTGGCCGTAGATGCATGAGGATACATAAAAGTATATAAAAGTGCGTGTGAAGGTGAAAATGCAAAGGTGAATGTGATGCCCGTGATTTGAGGATTGCAGTGTTATCCTAAGAACTGGAGCTTCAACTGTGCAACCGTGAGTTTCGTAGCATCACATGTAGTTATTTACATCGAACACATACAAGGGTAGGGTGAACCCTACAATATACAACCTATACAAACCTATGGGTAAACTAGAATTTTGAAGAAAATTATTATGATTTACTTAGATACTACCACACGAAAGCCATACAATTTTAAGTTGTATGTACAGGTATCCTTATATCTGGTATATTTGCTTGGATAATACGTGAAAGATGGTATTGCGCATTGTATGAAAGAAATACTCAATCTTCCGTTTTCGGTGGTATTTAGTATCTCTACGTATTTTCTCATCCTCTGGAGCATAATACACATAAAACAGAGTGTAAATAACGCCCTGTATATTGCGAACCTTAATAGGTTCGCAATATACAGGGCGGTGTAATCACCGAGAAGAATTTGAGCATTCATCTGTATTATACTTTTATGATCTTATTAAAATGTAAATAAAACACGGAAATTAGAAAAGGCAAATCCTACGCGCTAGGCGTAATTCTCCGGGGCACTCGCTGGAAAACGTTCAATCCAGCGGGATGTAGCGACATACCTACTGAACTTGTACAACTGTATTTTCTATTTCGCTGATCTGAATTTTAAATTTAAAGGACGTTTTCAGCGGCGCTGATCTTCTTTGCATGCATAAAACACAGGAGCAAATCCAGAATAAATTGCAGGATACAGTTTTGCTGGAGCGATGTTTTGAAGCCGTCTCCAAACATTTCACTAGTAAAACTAGTGGCTGTGGTTCACACGGAGTTGCACAATTATTCAAATATATTTAATGAACTAAGGCGTCCAGTACTCGTAGCGGTTTAAGGGGAAGCCCACCGAGTTATGACTGCATCAGAAAATTGCTTCAAACATTGTTGTTATTGGTAACAACGGTGGCACTCTTTTACCCGAGCTTACAATCAGTTTGTTGGCACGGAAATCGCAAAGCTTAAAGAATTACTCTGTGACAAGTAACCAATAATAAGATATGGGTCATTCTTTGAGAGGTCGATTTTTTTGGTCACACCCTAGTATCTACTAAACTATACATCACACAGTACTAAAGAAGCACTTAATCGTCTACTTAACTAACGGTCTATTGAGGCATATCAAATAAAATCAATATTTCATAGAGGAAATTGCCTAAATATCCCTTTGAAGCTCAAAAAATGGGTGATTTTGCAAGTATTTTGCATGTCACACGCGTGTGCTCCTGGTATGTTTTTGTTTGTGGTTTTACTCATGTGCCCACTACTGTGCTAATTTATAACTTTCTAAATGCCCAAAGAGTGCCTCTATCCAATCGTATATACAGCATTCCAATAGAATGAAAACTCTTGTGTCTGTAGACGTTTAAACTAATGTCACGCGGCGAGCGAAGTTAAAACCGCTCGACAAAAGTATGCTTTTATACATACTTGAATACGCGGTAAGTGTCTTGTGATTGGTGTAAAATATCGCCAATTTAACCACGGTGCTAAGACGGGGCGGGTATGTCGCTAACTTTCGCGCCAACACTGTGAGGGAAGTTCTTCACTTTTTTTAAATTTTGGTTCGGGAGGGTAATTGAAACTTGTGGTCAGTTTTGCTAGTTAAGTGATACTATTTGCACTAAACTATCTAAAGTACAGGATTGGGTATGTCCCTCAGTAGGTATTGACATCAAAATAAATACGATAGCTTTTATAGTTAAAGAGAAACAACGTAATTTTTTAATTTTATTGATATCCATGGCCCTAAAATCCATGGATTTAAGCCATGAATATCACATACCGGCCATGGATATCAAGTAAATGTTCTTAAATTTCACTTATTTTAGGGTTACGTACCGAAAAAGTGCCAAATAACACCCTATTACTAATTCAGTACATATCTGCATGTCTGTTTGCTTGTTTGCCTTACGTTTAACGGGCTGTTGTTAACTTTAAATATAATAGGTTGAATAATAAGCAAGCAGTTGATTTTTTCACAGAATCTATTTATCTATTTATCTACATTTTTTCAAATCCATTGTAATTATACGGCTTAATTAATGTACACAAGATTAATAAAAACTGGCCGGTGCAAGCCGGACTCACGAACCGAGAGTTCCTCACTTTCTTTCAAAGAGGGATTCTTCCAAATACATGCAAAGAATGGTCATTCTACTAGTTATTAAAAAAAAACAAAGAGGGATTCTACCAAATACATGAAAATAATGGTAGAATTAGCTGAGGCAGAGTAATAAAGTCCCGTTTAGCACCCTTCGTGTACAATATCCTAAAATTTTTCCTTGTTAGTCGGAGTCGTGAACCGGGGATACCGTACCACCACCTAAAGTAAGGGGTAAATATAATATTAAAATATGTTACTCAAATATTGTGGTGGTACGGAACCCTGAGTGTGCGAGTCTGACTCGTACTACTATGTTGGGTTAAAAAAAATAAAGGCCTACGTATGAGATGATTTATTTTACCTTTGCAAATACTTTTATATGTAACTTTGAGAAGCAATAAAAGGCTTTATTATTTTATTTTTTATGAGATGATTAAATAGCCTCCAGTGGTACCTTCACTCACACTAGATGGATGAAGAGGCCACTTGGCGCTGCAGTGCCTGAGACATTGTTTTAGATGGTGCTGCTGGGTTATATTCTACTAATATGTATATTATGTATTTACGATACTTCTTCACGCCTAAACGGCTGGATGGCTTTGGATGAAATTCGGGATGGATGTGTAATTGTTTATTCATGTTATAGTTTTTAAATAATAGTAGCTGTTTATCAAAACGTTTTATAAGACTTAAGCCCTGAAATTAATGAGAACTTAAAAATTAATGTTACAATTTTACTTTGTTGAGCATAATTTATCTCTTTTATTATTTAATAACTCAGCATGTGTTTGCTTAAAATAAATCTATGAGCAATTGAAAAAGTTTAACAACTTCTAAATTTTTACTGTTTTTTCTCAAAATAAAACTTTGATTACTTTGGTTTGATTATTATGATGTTTCATTTATATACTTTTCCTTCACTAAGGCCCTGTTTAAGTCTGTGACAGTTCATGAGTGACAATCAAGCTAAAGGAAGCATTTATGTACCACTGAAATTACTGTTATATTCATTTTGGACACTATTTGATATCCATGGCATATTTTTTGATATCCATGGCCTGTCAAAATAGAAGATTTTTTTCTGATTAACCTATAAAGCCTACAGGTGTGCCTCATCGACATATTGGCTAGTTTTTAAGCCCTTTTATCCTCTGTATTTTTAGTTTTCACCAACGACGAGAAAAAATAAAAGCCATGGATATCAACGAAGAACGCTTTTTTGAAGAATCATCCATATTCATGATTGAATGAGACACACCATATTTTTTCCTTTTTTCGGACTTAGGTATTGAAAACTTTTGACCCTTTGATACACTTGTGACAACATTAACATTGAATATGTTACTCACTTTTTCTCCTAAGCAAGTGTCTATCATTTCCTTCGAGCGAGCGTAGGTAGGTCCTATACTTTCGATCTTCTCCTTTGTTTCCATTAGGTACTCCTCCGTGGAGTCTGGGGCCAACACAAGGTTTTTCATTTATTTCTGTTCATGGCTAAGAAGTACAGCTCTTGCCAGATATGTGCCCTTCTCTTTCGTCTCAGAGGGCATGGATTTCTTCCACGTTTGGGATGGTCATCCGAGTCGTCGCAAGACTCGCAAGCCAGGCCGGTTTCCAGTCACAGGGTGTGTCCCTAACCAGCGCCATTTGCGTTCCCTGGTGACTTGGGCTACGGGTTTTTGCTTCTTGATCTTTTACAGTTCGGCATTTGAAATACTCATCATCTATCATCAGACAAATATCATGCACTAACTAACCAAACCAACTCAGTACCTTATATACCAACTAGAACTCAGGAACTAATTACCTTCTAGAGACTGGGTGCTAATGGCGACGTTAATTAAACTCTGACTTAATAATGAATATTCACTCCATATGTAGGTATGTGTGTGGTGAAACTTACCGCTTACCGCGAATTTGGCGTTACGATGGTGACAGAAAAACTAGAGTTGATAAGGTCAGTGACACCCTAAGATATTTCCCTTTGTCTTTGTTCGTTACACTCTTGTCAGAGCGGTCGTGGTCTATAACATGGAGAACCATCATTGGCTGATATTACGCACCTCGTATTCCTCTTGGTCAGAGGTTCATTCAGAGGCTCCGCAGTGCTCGGCAGCCCACAGTGCCCACAGTAGCCCACAACTATCTAGAATATAGAGACTTTGATAGAGATAAGCCCGAAAATTTAGATTTTCTTTATAAGAAAACATATACCGATTTTTAAAATAAATGAGTACCTATTTGATCTTCAAACTCTCGTAACGTAAGTAACGTGAAACTTGCAATCAGGGCCCCGAGGCCCACAGACGCACTGTACAGTAGGATACCTACCACTTTTTGTTCGATTGGCGCAGTTATGCCGCGCGCGGTAAGAGCTTACATTGGATGGCCTAGACTGTTGCCGACTGTACGTACAAACATCGTACACTTATTCAATTTAATGGTCGGCTTCTTTACTTCAAAGCGTGCCTAATGACGTCATCCCTAAGTGAAATGTTTAGCTTTGCGGTGAGCTCGCGAATAAACTAATTTATCCGCGTCTGCGCCAAATAAGCCTCTCGGATTCCACTGAGGAAATAGCTCTGAGATTAGAACAATTTGGCGCTTCAAAACTTCAAGTGATGCGAGTTAAACTAAGAAACTAGCCTTAGTTTTTTTTTTTTTAATAAAATACCCATGGCATTGATCAATTTGATCATTCACCACAACAAAATTAACAAAGAAATAACCGATATTATAAATAGAATTTTTGTTGCTATAAAATTCCAAGTTAGGTTATGCTTTGGGTTTGTAGGTTAAATTCAATTCAAAGTATTTATTTCGGAATATTAACATTTCCATAGATTAAAAACTAAAAAACAGATAAAATTAAATAAATTAAAACATCACAATTTGTACAATTAAAAAGTAATCTTAGAGTTACATAAATTAAAAATTTAAAAATTAAAAATTTTAAATACTTGAAAAATATTTTATTATGTAAGCGCGAAAACAATCGGTTCTTACTTAAGGCACCGTGCATATTGAATCGCCCGCGCGCAAAGAAAAATGCACAAAATCGATTCCTGTATCAAATACAGTAAACAAATTGAAAATGTTCACATATCAAACCCTAGAATTAGGTGAGACCTATCTAAAACAGCCAGTTTCGTGTTGACATTCATAAACGTTTTGAAGATATTTTGCTTGAAAAAAAATAGGCGGCGCACTTTTTTTCAAGCAAAATATCTTGCAATCTGTTATGGATATCAACTTGAAACTGGCTGTGTTAGATAGGTCTCACCTAATTCTAGGGTTTGATATGTGAACATTTTAGATTTTTTTAGTGTATTTGATACAGGAATCGATTTTGTGCCTTTTTCTTTGCGCGCGGGCTAATTCACTATGCCCAGCGCCTTAAGTGCCTACCTACGAAGTTTTGAACTTGAATACATAACTCATGACGTGGAATTTCCTAAATCAAAGAAAAGCAGAGGCGAAAGAATGAAATAAAAGAGCACTTTTATGCCTAGTCGGCGAAGTTTCCAAATATAGAGGTAAAGTTATACACCGCGGCACGATTGCAGAAACTGATAGAAACAAACTTTTTGACATTCTCTACTTACGGGAGGGATTTGTACTTTCACTCTTATATTATTACCTACATTTGAACAGTTATGACAGCCTTGAAGCTTGCTCTTTCAATAGATAATTTCGGACATAAAGTATGAATTTAATGTTATTTTTTCTACTAAGCCCGCGTCGCACTTTATCGCCTGCCTGTATTCTTTAAAATATCCACCATAAAAATAAACGTTTTTTTAATGTCGAAAAAATATTGTTATTTTCAATAAGGGATATTTTCGAGTTTTTTGGCTCTCAAAGGTTGAGTGGATTTCAGAATAGAGGCGCTGGGCTTGACAGCACTGCAGCTAGAAGATTCATCTCCAATGTATCGCGATGTATACCTTCCTAACGAAGGTATCGACTCTTTCGAAAGAAAAAGATGAAGCTCGCGTCAAAAACGCGCGGAGTTTACAGACAAAACGTAGAAAATAAAGCTGAAGGAACCAGAGAACAGATTGAAAAAGGAGGAAAACATACTAGCGGTCGACGGTGGACATAAAATTATACAAACGACCGATTAGAAGGGACGTGCAGCCGCCCAGCCGATCCTGGCCGGGATAATCAAACATTTCTCCGATTTTCGACTTGCATTTGTTTTCACGACTCCCTTTGGGCCAGGTAATGGACTACAAATTTTTGGTGGGATTAGGCTGTTCAATTAATTTATCGTGTGTGCTCACGGGCTTTCGGTTGAGGAAAAAGTCCATCAAGGGGCCACATATCTCAGGTGTCATTGGAAATATGTAAATTCTTCCTGCTCTTCTCAGCTTTTAGGTGCCTAGCTAGCCTTTCCCCGAGACTTCGTCCCCGTAAACATACTTCATCTAAACTTGCGATACCCCGTTAGGGCAAGATTTTCAGGAAATACTTTCTTAGTTCCAACTTTATCTACACGCTTATGGAACAAGCATATTAACACATTGGGCATTGATCAGTGAGGCATCGATTGTCGTAAATTGAAAACCATTTCGAGGAATAGGCATACTGATTACTATTAGGGGTTTAAATAAGTAAAATTAAAACGGATTATTAATATTTCCGCCAAAAATGTTTACTTCATTTTTCTTTCGATGACGTCATCATAGCCTCTAATGCGGTAGTTCCATTGCCTACAAATAAGTATTTAAAAAAATACATTCGTCAACAACAACTGTCAAAAGTGTCAAATAACTGAGAAAATAACCTTCTTGTTGACTTGACACTGACGTTTGTCAAACGTCTACATATTTTTGAACGAGCGAGCGAAGCGAGCGAAGTTCTCCGAGTCTACTGGAACAATCCGGCGTTTGTATGTATGTATGTATGTATGTATGTTTGTATGTTTGTATGTTTGTATGTTTGTATGTTTGTATGTTTGTATGTATGAATGTTCGTTCGACGATAACTTGAGTAATTTTTGTCGGATCGTCATGAAATTTGGTAGGCAGGTAAATGAAATTAAAAGAATTTTTAAGTTCGAACATGAGCCAAATCGGTCGAGGGGTTGCCGAGATATGGGGTTGTTAAGTTTATATGGGATGAGAGAGGGCGCCACTGCTGCCTCTCAGTAACAATAAAATAGTGCTAAACAGTGATTTTAAAAGTGATAAAAACGTAAATCTAATCAGTAAACAGTGAAAGCAGTGATAAAAACTAACAAAAGTGAACTATAAATACAAATTCTGTTTGGAAACAATATTGTGGATATCGGACGTAAAACTCAGTGGAAACAATAAAAATAAACTTTTACGGGTCGCGAAATAATCCGTAACAAGAACTCTATTTTAATCCAATAAATCCAAAAATTTTGCTAATTGCTAAGGTCCAAAGTACACCATTAGAAAATACAAAACAGCGCCATCTATTTAAAAAAAAATTGTTATTCTACTTCCTAACAGAGGGCGTGACAAAACATTTTTTATCAGAGCCATCTAGTGTTCAAAATTATAAACCAAAAAGTCCTTATGCTCAACAATAGAGGTCGCTTTACTTCAAAACTACAAGAGAGTCCTATACAAAACTTAAAATGGAAGAAATACTAGATAAACTACAAAAAATCGAAAATGATCTAGAGGCACAAAAACTTGAAATAAGAAAAAGCGGCGAACAAGTTACAGAAAACATTCAAAGAATGTTTGGCGAAAAACTAAAAATGCTAGAAGAAAAATCTGAAAATCTTGAAAAACGAGTGGAAAATCAAGAGCAAAGACTGTAGGGGTTGGTCCAATTACCACACGGGGGTTATTATTATTATTAGGTTTATATGGGGTCGCGAGTTCATAGTTCGGGGCGAACCACTAGTTATTTTTTAAGAGCATGAATGAATGCAATGAACTTAGTACATAATGCCTATGGTGACGTCATACACAAAACTTTTAAAATTTTTAAATAATTAATAAAAAATATTTACATGAACAATTAAGAAAATATTCAAATTAGTTTCTTATATTTGTCTATATTTTAGATTTATAGAATAAAAAATATTATTTGACGATGCCCAGTGCGTCGTCTAACAGAATGTACCTACACCTAACGCCTACTGTTGTAAATATCAGGCAGATTAATATCTGCCTGATATTTACAACAGTAGGCGCTGTTTTAATTGCGTTGATAAAACAAACCAGCAAATACCAAGGTATACATTTTATTTTAACCGAAAATAGAACCGTCGATCGAAAGAGACATCTTGCAATCGCCAAGGAGCGCGCGGCCCTCGTGGAATCGTCCAAAACACTATCTTTTTATGGAGCTGTGTCACCTTTTTCAGAAATTGCTTTTCCCTTCCCACTGTGTCGAGAGGAAAAATATATACAACTATTATACAATTTACATTAGACTTGAAAGCTACGGAAATATTGAATAAAAATGTTGCAAAGATAAATAGGCTGAGTGGCAGACCCTTATTTCAAGAGTGGCTGCGCTGTGACCTGCAAATTATTTATCTATTACTTGTGAGCGACCTAGGTAAAAGTTAAAAGCACTATAACATTTGCTTTCACGGTAAAACATATTTATTCGGAACGATTAAGAGGCACAAAATAATGTAAATTCAGAGTGGATATCCTGGACGTAACAAGTTGCAATACAATATAACAACGTGTCCTAAAAATAAGAGGTCCAAATTAAATGCCTTTAAATAAAAAACAAACACAAATAAATAGTAACAAACATGATACCATTATTACGAAGTCCCTAAAAATTTTCGCAATCTAGGGCGTGGTCTGTTCTCTACATTTCCAACAAAATATCAGGTAACTGTATTAGCAATATATCAGCCCTTGAACCCTGTTTAAATCGCAGCCTAGCCCCGAGCTTACGGTGCGTCACAGATAAGATGCAAAAATTACCATAAAGTTTATTGTGCATGATAACATTGGTGCCCCTACGTGCATAAAACGTGCTTAGATAATGCGAGTCTCGGAGGGAAGTATAGATCGTCAACTCCGTGCTTTGCATGCATCGTGCGTGACTGCATGTCAATAGCTGACGTCAAAATGTATGTAAAAATTACAAAATACTGCATACGTAGTCGGTTAGCCATTGAGATACTATTAACATTCATTTATCTAGCAATGCAACTTTTATTCGTTTTCTACACCGGTTTTCTATAATAAAATTAAAAGACAATTAATATTATTAAAAGAAATCGTGGAAAAATCGAATGCTGAAAGTATTTGCTTTGAAAGCGATTTCACGAGAAGCTTAGCCATACGCTAAGACGCGGTCGATAATGCCGAAAATGGTGATGATGATTACACCGGACTTACAAAGGCCCATCGCTTATTTGTGCGCACCGCCCGCCCTAATAGCGTTAAATGTAATTGAATCACTGTAACCTCTCTTTATTAGGCCTGAACGTGCTTTCATAAATGGCGGGGTGAAATATAATGTGCAATCAAGTGTAATGGAGGCGGGTAGGCCGCGTCCTCGGTGCGTGTCATAAACCATTCCCGGCGGTTTTGCGCTCTCGCCGATTTATAACTTTTACTGTAACAATGCACGTGTCACTGGCACGGAGAGTAACCTACCTAATATTCTGTGGTAGGTACCTAAATGCTGACATTTGCTTTGGCCAAAAATTACTCTAACTCCTCAATATAATCGTCAAAGGCCTTTGCATCTAGTTACAGATGATTTATACAAAGCCCGATATGGCAAACGTCCTCAAAGATGTTAGTACTGGGTGTCAACTCACGCAATTTTAAATTAGTTCATCGTGCGCTGTGCTTCTATTTCTGGTGAAACCCATCAACTCTTCATGCGCCGTTCTATTCTTGGCTTGATATTTCTTTGATATTTCGTAGGCAAGATTTTTCTTCTTCTTCCGACGCCTCTTTTCTCCTCAATTTTACTTAACGTGGTAATTTACTCTATTGGCTATGATAAGTCATAACATTACATACTTTCTTTAGCGCTACAAACCTTTGTAGATTTCCATTTGTCTCCAGCCCTTGCCTCTTTTCGACAGTTAGTGTATTTGCTCATCTTTATTCTTCGATGCATCCAAACCGGCTTTTTGGGCCGGCCTCTTGTTCTCTTTGGTTGTGGTTTTTCTTGTTCTCTTTTGTTGTGGTTCTCCTTCTTTTTTACAAGGCGTCTCCTATCGGAGGTTGACATCATTTTTGATTTCTCGTCCTTCAAAGCTGCCAAACAAAACAATGAGCCGGTACTTTACTGGAACCATTCGCGCAGGTTTTGTATCTAGGATATCTTGAGTGTTCTTTTGCTTGGTATTCTTGCCTTGCAAAATAAATTTAAGGACACATATGGCCTAACAACAAGTAAGGACGCTGCACTTGTTGTTGATGAAATACTCTAGCTTCCTCTAGGATTTATTTATACATTTGCAGAATGGAAATTGTTGTGGTTACCTCCTATAAATTGTATTTCTTCCTTCCACAGTCCGCGGCCACACGGAAGTCCGCGTGGAGCTACAGATGGAGCGGTGGGCGGCGCGCGGCGGCGCGGTGCGGCTACGCTGCGTTCACGACGTGCCGCCGCACTTGCTCGACAAGGTTGTGTTTCTGCGGCACGGGACCAAGATCTTCCAGTACATTCGGGACAGAAAGCCGCCCTACAGGAACTTCACCACGCCCGGCGCTGTGCTCAATGTAAGTTTTCATCTTCTTTGTCTTCTTTTCACTCTTGATTGCGCAGTCATTGGCTCGACAAGATTATCTTTTTTAGATTATCAGTTTATCCGGGACAGGAAGGAAGGAACTTGCCAATGCCTCAATGTAAGTCACTTCCCTCTTCTTTTCACTTTTGATGGAATAGTCACTTGCTTGGAAGGTGGTATTTCTGCGACACGGCACCAATATCCACCAGTACATCCGTGGTAGGAAGGAAGGAACTTCAGCGCGCCGTGCTCAATTTCAGTCACTTCAATCTTCTTTGTCTTCTTTATTTTCACTCCTCGATAGACATCTTAAAATCTCATTACGTAACGAACATTGATAGACATTTACCTATAAATAGCGTAATAGTTATTTGTTATGCAAGAATGCAAAATTATTGTTTGCGGCGAGTGCTTGTACTGAATACCGAGCTAGCGAAGGTTTCTAAAATTGAGCCACGAGCGTAGCGAGTGGTTCAAAAAAATAAACCTGAGGGTAGCGAGGTATTCAGAAGCACGAAACGCAAATAATATTGCATTCGTGCGAAACACAAAACTTTTCATCTCACAGAAGCGAGGAAATGACTTTGTTAACCAAGCGGGAAAAACTCTATAGACAAATACTTACAGGCAAAACAGGTGAGTCAAATAAACATATTTAACAGCATATTTTACTGTAGTTACGGCTGCCGCACTAAAGTTTTGAGCTTTGTTGGTATTAAAACCATTCGTTTTATTCATAATTTCCTGAAGTTTATTTATCCAGACACAAAAGTAATGTAAATAAAAGAATGTTTTTTTTCCGGGTGCATTCTGAACATTTACCTTAAAAAATTAAATTTTCTAGAGATAAGAAATAAATTCAATTATATCGTTTGAAAAAATGTATTTAACAAACCAACCCATAATTATCTATTTTATAAAACAGAAGCGGAGCATTTTTTTAATTTACTGTTTTTAAAAATAAATATAGTGTACAAAATATTAAAAAGACTGTAAGAAGAAACCGCGTTTCTGAATGTTCTATTCCGTGACTTTAGATGCCTATGCCTCATTTGCATTCGCAGTTTTGTATAGAAAATGGGCACTTGCATGGAGAGTCGCGTCTAAACGAGGCTCTACTTTCTGAAGCTTTTATGAACTTATAAGGCATCTAGTGAAACGGCCAGTGTTTTTCTTTTTCTGCACCATGGGGCGTGGAAAAAAAGGCCGTTCAAATTTTGAAGAGCACAAAAATGCAGATTGGTTAAATTCGGGTTTTACACGGTTGTAAGTTGCTAGTAACAGCAAACTTTCCGAGCATGGGAGATGAAATAGTTATTTGTTATGCAAGAATGCAAAATTATTGTTTGCGGCGAGTGCTTGTATTGAAAACTGAGCTAGCGAAGGTTTCTAAAATTGAGCCACGAGCGTAGCGAGTGGTTCAAAAAAAGAAACCTGAGCGTAGCGAGGTATTCAGAAGCACGAGACGCAAATAATATTGCATTCGTGCGAAACACAAAACTTTTCATCTCACAGAAGCGAGGAAATGATTTTGTTAGCCAAGCGGGAAAAACTCTATAGACAACTACT
The DNA here is from genome assembly GCA_949319315.1 of Zelleria hepariella. Lineage (NCBI taxonomy): Eukaryota > Metazoa > Arthropoda > Insecta > Lepidoptera > Yponomeutidae > Zelleria > Zelleria hepariella. The sequence continues at coordinate 8,412,287 of OX439389.1, read as the reverse complement.
TACAGGCAAAACAGGTGAGTCAAATAAGTTCCTTTTAAAAGCATATTTTACTGTAGTTACTGCTGCCGCACTAAAGTTTTGAGCTTCGTTGGTATTAAAACCATTCGTTTTATTAATAATTTCCTGAAGTTTATTTATCCAGACACAAAAAATAATGTAAATAAAAAAATGATTTTTTTTCCGGGTGCATTCTGAACTTTTACCATATAAATTAAAAAATTCTAGGAGATAAAAAATGAAATTAGTAATATCGTTTGAAAAAATGTATTTAACAAACCAAAACATAATTATCTATTTGATAAAACAGAAGCGAAGCATTTTTTTTATTTACTGGTATTATAAAATAAATATGTGTACAAAATATTGAAAAGACTATAAGAAGAAACCGCGTTTCTGAATGTTCTATTCCGTGACTTTACCTTTTTAAAAGATGCTTATGCACCATTTACATTCACAGTTTTGTATAGAGAATGGGCACGAACAATCACTTTCGCTGAAGTACGCGTGTAAACGAACTATGAATGAGGTTTTATTTTCCGTCGGGATCTGGCATCTACTTAAACGGCCAGTGTTTTTTTCTTTTTCAACACATAGGGCGCGGGAAAGACTTTCCCGGCGTCGCGTTCAAATTTCGAAGCGCACAAAAATGCAGATAGTTTAAATCCGGCCTTTACACGATCGTAAGTTACTAGTAACAGCAAACTTTCCGAGCGTGGGAGATGAAAAGAGTATTTTGTAACAGACGTTCTTCCTTTCTCTCTGGACAGAGCGTATTCCGTGGTCCATTTACAGCAAGAATCTTTAAAAAAAAAATAACTAAAGTCATTGTAGGTTCAGATTTTGATTTCTCAACCTACGGGGGGCATTGTTTTATTGAGAGACATCTTTTACCAAGTTCCGCACTTCGTTAGTTGAAATGACGCTTTCCAAAGTGTCGGAACAATCCGCATCGAGACTGTGTACTGCGGTGGTCACGCATTGAAAAAATTAAAAAAGGCTGGACGAAAGGCTATTTTGGCCTGTAAAATTCGATCAATATACCTCTACAAAAACCTCGAAACGCAAATTAATTAAAATTATGTGCACATAGCTGTCGATGATAAAAAACCGGCACTTGCCCGTTTGTTTTATTATTTGTTAAGGCCTAAAATCATACAAAGTTTTATGCTTGTAATGTGTTTCACCCTCTTTTTATTACTATATTTTTTTTATTATTAGTTGTTTTGTCTTCAATAATATTTTGTGAAAATGTCAAACGGTTCCAAAGAGAACCGACGGACAGACAAAAAGATAGCGGAGGCGGAGGCGGTCCCTTTTGGCACCTATTGGGTACGGAACCCTGAAAACAAATCCGAAATACCTAAGTACTTAACATTTCCGGTCTGTCGCGCGCCACTTCGTTCCTGAAAAATTCGCTGAAGCCGATAGAGCGTTACATTTTTTTTCTAAACTGGGTCACCCGGGCATTCATTAGACCAGGTTTTTTAACGTTAAGTGTATTCGGAAAAGCCGAAAGAAATCTCCTGCTAGTTTAAAAAAAAACACCTGGAAAAGCGATGTAAATCACTGCCTACATTATCGCTGGCTTAAATTATCCGGCTAGGTAATTTCGGGCAATCATGAAGATTATTTAAAGTACAGTTAGTTTTTCGGTGTTGTTTTCTGATGCTCTGGTTAGACTGGGCTTGGGTAACAAATGGCGGAAATAAACAATTCGCTCGGTGCTCCTCTAATAAGCTCTTACGGTTTTTTTTATATTTCTTCATTACGAAATGTACAACAAGGTGGTCCAAATAAAGACGTGCAATTTTTTTTTTTTAGATTCCTCGCGCCTATATAGGCTTCCTAAAAAATATCCTTTATGTATCTCCAGCTTCGATCAATTCGGTGATCTCCAGCGATTTTTCGTGGTTTAGACGTTATGATTTTTTTATTGTGTTTTTATAAATTTCCTTCCGGAACGTCTAAAGATGGTCATAACTTTTTCCCAGTATTATTTTTTCACTTTTTTCTTTTGTGGCATAATCATCTTGAATGTCTCTTTCATACGTAAAATAAAAGAGTCCATCCATCCATCCATTCAGTCGTTCCCTCAATGCTGAGGATCGTGACCATCATAATAACGGGTGATTTTTTAAGAGCTTGAGAACTTTTATAAAAAAAAAAAACGCATAAAATTTGCAAAATCTCATCGGTTCTTTATTTGAAACGTTAGATTGGTCCATGACATTTACTTTTTGAAGATAATTTCATTTAAATGTTGACCGCGGCTGCGTCTTAGGTGGTCCATTCGGAAAGTCCAATTTTTGGCAACGAGGGAAAACTTCGGAGAACAATTCATCTCAAGAAATGGACCGGTAAGTTGGCCACCAAGATCATGCGATTTGACGCCTTTAGACTATTTTTTGTGGGGCTACGTCAAGTCTAAAGTCTACAGAAATAAGCCAGCAACTATTCCAGCTTTGGAAGACAACATTTCCGAAGAAATTCGGGCTATTCCGGCCGAAATGCTCGAAAAAGTTGCCAAAAATTGGACTTTCCGAATGGACCACCTAAGACGCAGCCGCGGTCAACATTTAAATGAAATTATCTTCAAAAAGTAAATGTCATGGACCAATCTAACGTTTCAAATAAAGAACCGATGAGATTTTGCAAATTTTATGCGTTTTTTTTTTTATAAAAGTTCTCAAGCTCTTAAAAAATCACCCGTTAAAAGAAAAGAGTAACGGAAGAAAATTCGTAAAAACACATTCACATGGGGATCCATCCCATTCTCATCCCGCGCGCATTATACCCCATGTATGTTCAGCGATTTTTCATAGTTTAGAAGTTAAGATTTCTTTAATGTGTTTTTACGAATTTTGAATGATCATTGTCAAAGTCAATCGAAAACATACTGTATTTTACTTTGACAAGGTTGCATCGACGCGAGTTTGCTTACCGCGCGCGTCTCAGTTCCAAAAAGTCGCATCCCATTCTCATTCCGCGCGGGTTATATTTTTGGATAGCCCTAGGGTCGAAGGATCTAAAAAAAAATTTTGGATGTCTTTATTTGGACCATCCTGTATCCTATTGCTAATTCAATTTCCGCCTGTCAACTTCTCAATTTTCTCTTGTAAACCAAGAAACATTTTCCAGCTGCCGCTTAAATACAATTCGATCTCTCATTGCAATATTGGTAAAGTCCGTTCGCTATCATAGTGTCACTTTGATATTTGCCGCCTTGGCTTGGCGCGCGGCGGCTTTTCACAAAAGAAATTAAAGGAAGCCGACGCGGCGCAAACACCAGTGAATTTGGCTCGCCGCTCGTCAAAGAAGCGTCGTATGGAGAAGTTGTGCTTGTGACTTTTGACTTAGTATTTTGTATTGAGTGTCGATCGCTCTGTAGATAAAATGTTGTTTTCGTCCATGGGAGGACAGCGAGGTGCCTCTAGACGCAACTTCGAAAAATTGTGTTGAAATGAATATGTCTGCGCCCATCACAGATACTTCAAAAGTAGTTGGTATCCCAAGAACCAAGATTGCCGTCGTGTGTATCGACACTATCTAAGCGAACGGACTTTACCTATCTTTCTTCGTGGAATTATATAAGGTACATTTAGGTATGCCTGCCTTTATTAATTGAAATGGATCGCACACGATATTAAGCTACGTTTGCAGAACCTTATTATTTTCCACAAATCCGACTACGATTGTCAAGCACAATGCAATGCGGTTTAAATCACGTCCAATCCATAACAATTTGCGGCCGCATATATTTTTGGCTCTCGAATGCCAAAACAAAATTGGTTCTTGTTGGCAGAATAAAAAAACTTGCACTGAAGGGGATATTATTCAAATATGTATTTGAAAGTCCGTGACAAAAGACAGCCGGGCTGAACAATTCACATTTTCAAGAACAAAATGTTAAGGCTCCCAGAACAAAAGGATCCAGAAAGTCTACACTGGAATTAAGTTTTCATATACCTACCTACATCGATTTATGATAGTTATTATGTTCTACTAAGAGCGGTGGTGGTCTAGTGGGTAGAACAGTGGACTCTGAAGCAAGAGGTACCCGGTTCGATTCCCAGTGCGGGCATGTATCTATGACTTTGTTTATTTCAAAGTTAAGTACATTTGTGAATTTGTAGTAGCAATACCACTCGCTAACGGTGAAGGAAAACATCGTGAGGAAACCCGCGGCTCAGTTGGCTCCACGCGTATTGACCTGTCTTTCCTGTGGGCTAGGTCGACTAAGCTGTCAGGATGGTATAGGTGCTGGGCAAGCCTACTCCATCTAAAACAATGTCCCAGGCACTGCAGCGCCGAGTGGTCTCTTCACCCACCTAGTGTGAGTGAAGGTGCCACTGGACGCTGTATAAATCATCTCATTACGTTGATGCAAAGGCCTTAGTTATGTTCTACTATAACTTCCAAGGTTACATAGTTACATACATATAGCGAGAGCAAATCACCTGATAGGTACTAATACGTTTGGAGATACGGCATTGATAGAAATCAATTTTAGTCTCTTATTTCTAAGCTACCTAGGGCATGTGCTTCGCCACGATCTTCAAGTGATCATGATGGGCAAGATTGAGGAGAAGACCTGATGCTGGTAGAACAAGAAGTATGGACCGAGACAGCCGGCGCTGGACTTCTAATTTGCTTCGCTATATTATGATAATTCGAGAACGGGCGGACCGATTTTTATGATTTTTGATTTGTTGGTTTTCTCTTCGACCCGATTAGCAGAATAACCACGGAAAAACTCACGGGAAAAAAATAAGTCTGCGCGGATGAAGTCGCGGGCAAAATCTAGTATATTATTAGAGCTTACGGCCAACTGGAGAGGCACGCCATAAAGAAGAAATTCTCTTTGCCTCTCTTATTTTAGAAAAAGTCTACCAACTCTGGAGAAGAGTCATGATATTCTCAAGCTCGATTTAACCGAAGAAGTTCTTCCGTTGCGTCTGTTCACTTCCGTGTAGCCTTGCCGGGCTGGGTAATGGACCGGGTGGAGTCAATTTACCGGGTCAACGGTGGCTACAGGCACAGCTAGTGCCACCCTTCCCACTAGTTTCCTTTCTTCTTACAAATTACAATGTTTAAATGCAGTTACCGTCATTTTCGTCTGATTAAAGAACTTAAGAGGATATAACAGTAGTGTTTTCTCCATACAAACGTAGTCCTCGATTTCCTCCCTGGATAATGACACTGGAGCATACATTTGGTGTGCTGGGACATGTCCACCCCTAGCGTGTCGGACCGTTTAGATTTTTTCGACAAATTATTATTATTGTCAACAGGAGCTAGGACCTTCCAACACGCAAAAAAATGCGTTATTAAAGATGGCGACAAAAGAAGTGTTTCAAAAATTTACAAAAACAAGACGGTCCGACATCAAGTAGTTTCTTGTGATATCAGTAATAAAAAAATCGAAAACGGAACAATTTTGAGAGACGAAAATAAAGAATACGATACCTCGATTTTGTAGATTTTCTTCAGGTTGTTCCATTTGCTCAGGGGTAGAGACAGCAACAGATTTGTCAACAATATATTCTCTGTACACACGACACCACGTGAGACTGTACACTTTTGTTGTAAAGCGTGTAAGCCTCGACCTGCTGTCGTGTGTACTAGAATACGCTCTTAATGCCCCCGCCGATTACGATGCACTTTTTTTGCACCTGCTTTTGTAGTCTTGCACTTTGTATTTGCCTAATGTAATGTGATTTTACTGGTTTTGTTCAGCTATAAATTCTAAAGAACGTTGGTTTGATACTCTTGGTTTTACAAATTAGCTCAAGAAAAGAAGCTCTACATTTCTGTCTATTTCGAAAGGAAAAATCGTAATGCTCGTCTTTTGAATAATATTCCACCGCTATGAATAAAGACTCGCGTCTTAGCAGTTAGCGTCTATTCACAACGGACGGAATCCAAAAGAGATTTTCCGCTATCTCCTGTTTGGTGGGTCCGTAACAAAATGCACCCGGTTGGATCGTTTGTTACCATCCGAGGAAGTTCCGAATAAATGTGTTCCGGTCCTAAATTGCGGCGGGAGGTAGGTAGTAGGTACCCAACTCATACGGACTTCTGCAAAAAAGAAGGAAGGGCACAGAAGCTCGTGTTTTTTATACAGGGTGTTAAAAGACCGCCAACAGACCCGAAAGCTACGCATACTAGACACCAAAAGGAAGTACTTTTTCGATAAATTATTGCTGGGAAATTATTTTGGTTTTTTAGGTTATAATTTTGAAAAATATTTTATCACTCAATGGACGTGTAACGCACAGAAGTCATATTGCGCAAGCATAGGTATAATTTTATATTACTTAAGCTTGAAGTACCGATGTTTAGAATACATTGCGGGTTGCAATGTTAACGTCGTTTTTTGTAACAAATATTCATAATTTAGATATGGCTTCTTGGGAAGGTATGTTAAGAACTAGATACTAAATACATTTCTGCAAAAAAAAAGTTTTGAAAAGTCCGACTTTGAAACCGTTGATTTCCCAGGCATAGTTCCTTGGGCAAAAATGTTCCTTATGATGAGGACAATACGTGGTTTCCCGCTTTGTTGGCGGTCTTTTAACACCCTGTATACAAATAGTAGGGTATTTACAAAATAGAAAATTAGGATGATTATTTTTATATCGCTTTAACGGTTTCACTTACTTTAATTTTTTTTAAAGCGATATAAAAATGTCCAGTGCTTACGAAAGTTTAAGTTTTAAAATAGGATGATTATATTTATATTTCAATTTATTTTATCGTGTTGTAAATCCTAAACATCAGCCTACTATGGATAGGGGACCGCTAGTGTCAAAAATAAGTTAAGCCATATTCGCAGTTTGCATACCCTTATTGGCCACTCTCCAGACGCCGGGGGTGGCCAATACCCACTACATACGATGATACAATGAGCCGTTTTCAACTGACAGTTAAAAGCTGATTTTAAAATGCTTGCTAGATGGCGCAGAAAATACGGCAGTCATATAACGCTTTTCCCCACAGATTCACAGATTAGAAAGTACTAGTACTAAAGATACACAAACACCACAGATAATAATCAGGCTTGCCATGTTCAATCGGTAAAAATGCAGTGTCATATACCTATTTGCAATCTTTATTCTTGAAAGCAAAAACATAAATGGTTTTGGATAAATATCGAATAGGTAGGTAGGATGCTGATATCAACTACGTGATGCTATAAAATTTGCAAGCAATGAATTGTGTTTCTGGTTATGATTATTACAGAATATGGCAATTTGTCACACCGTTGGCAACACTGGTGAAATTTCAAATGTCTGCCGTATTATGAGCGCCATCAGAGGAGAAAAAAAGAACTACGTTTTTTTTTCTGAACACTACACTGCGATATTACGCTGACTTTTGTTCGCGCGAAAGTGACCGAGAGTAGTTGTACAAAGGGTTATAATGCGAGGGATTACAATCAAGCATTACGTTCAGAAGCGACAGTATAGGCGCAACATTAGGTCTTCTATAACTTTGTATTCTATGTTCTTATTAGGTATCAAGATTCACGAGGCCGACGAGGAAGTAAAGAAGTGGGTCGATAGCCTCCCTCTCATACCTACTCTGACATTCGCTGCATCACGAGCCTTACGTAAAATAAATAAATAATAATTAGGTTATTATTACTTATATTGTAATGTTTTTTCCGGGGCCAAAAAGAGCTTGGTTCGTTTTGCATCACAAGCTAGGACTGCTTACGAAACTTAACCCAAGGCGGACCATAACTTCGGACCCACCGAGAAAACGAAAATTTCCTAAAACTGAGCCGGAAATTCTTCGATTCGCCTGTTTTATTTTACTGTTCTAATTATATTAGACGTCGCCGCTCGATGCACCAATGCGGGTCTGACCTGGACCCGTTTAGGTCGACCTGTTACGCCCAGACTTCTGTAAATGAGGCGGCGGCATGCAACTGGAACGGCTAGTGCCTTGAATTAATTTTGATGCGCTTTTGGGCTCGAGAAAGTTGATTATGAGTAGACATTAGATTCTATGCACTATCAAAATGCTTACATATTTTTACAGGGCATATTTTGTGAATATTGCGACCATTTTATGGGGGTGTCGCCATAGTGCCATAGGGGTCAATTAAAGCCATTCTTCGGTCGTTAAGTAATATTTTTTTTTTATCTTCATCCTTACTTGAACTAAGGCGGGAACCGACTAATTCTGCTAGGTCATCGATCCAAAGCGCATCATTGCCTCAAATTCTGAAAATCTCTGTTACAGCGAAACTTTCCACAAAGCGCCTTCTTAGCTACGGATAAAGCTAACGAGGCTAGCAAAATGTTTAATCAACTTGTGCTCCTGTACGTCATGCATCGCCTATCGCCTGTAAAAGCAAAATCTAGCAAACCAAAACCGAACCCTGTGGCTCTCCAACAGATTTATATTTTAACACCAGACCAAAAAGAGGGGTGTTATAACCATTTGACCGCTATTTATGTGTGTGTGTGTGTGTGTGTGTATGTCTGTCTGTGACACCGTAGTTCTTAAACGGGTGAACAAAAGGTTGAAAGTATGTTTTCTGGAGAGTGTTCGGAGATATGTTTTATCAAATTCGGTTCAGCTGTTTAAGAGATATGCTAATTTGAAGCGAACATTACGGGGGTAATATTTTTTTATTTAGTAGTTACGAATACACAAATGAACATAGAAACCAGATGTGTCGCTTATTCGCTATGGCATAATAACACACAACATTGTCTCAAGCCAAAAATATGACGTGTAGTGTAAATGTCTTCGTCATAAACAAAACGCGCCACCTCGATAATGAAAGTTGCTTGGAAAATAAATTGGGCAATATGGCTGCGATCTTCATGTGGTTTTCAAAATATATTTCTCACAGTATGTTAGTAGGTACCTACAGTTTATCGTGTAGGTAACCAAGGCCCTTTTCATCCTTCCCCGCTTCCGCATAAAACCTGTGTGTGTGTACCTAATCTGAATTATTTTATGCATGCGACGTGATCCCCGCTGCCGGCTTTGCTGCCTATGTGCACAGCATTACAGCACTGAATACCTTCTGGCTAAAGGAAATGTTCGTCTTACAATATAATATTACTAGGAAATGAAGTTCAAAATCGTGGTAAAGGTGCATAAACCACTAACGACACCACGCTTATAATAATTGTGATTTTTAGTACAGTCAGAGTCACGGTAGAATACCTCTTTTTGTTCTATTGACGTATTTACGTATTTTCGCTGACCGTATATTTAACACCGAAGCAAAATGAAGTGTTATACCTAAGTTTGAAGCCTTTGCTATGATAACTTTCACAACTTGTTTGGCTGGCTGGAAGAAATTTATTTTGAAATAAGTCCGCCCTTGTAGGTACTAAATATCTCACTTCTGTTATTCAAGTTTTCTTTTTGTGCAATAAAGTGTAAATTAATTATTATCATCATGTCATCATCATCAGGTATAAACGTCACAAGCGAATCTTGTTTCAATATTTATTACCAGCGATATTACCGGGAATTCGGCCTCTATCTGTAGGTATATGCAGCTGCATAAAGATAAGAGTACCATACAATATCCACGGCACAGCGAGGGCATAGCAGCGTAGATTCAATATTGTGCTAGCTTCATTAGCTTTATCGGTTGCTAAGAAGGCGCTTTGTGGGGGATTTTGCTGATACAAACAAACCGAGCCATGTAAAATAACCTAGCCAAGATGGATGCCAATGTTATCAGACATTAATTACATCAAAGTTGTCTATGATGGTGATGATGAGCAAAGGATACATTTAAGTACTGCTTATAAGATTTTGTAAGATGCTTTAATATTTTTTTAATATCTGAAGCATGATATCTGAAGCTGATAATTGTGAGACATAATACATACATAATTACTTAAAACTTATAATTTTCGTATGAAATAGTCAGATAAGTAAATTATGAATTTTATAAGTCATGCATGACCCCAAACCCACGATCAAAGACACTGCTTGTAAAATTAAAATTATGCTTGACATGTTTGTTCTCCACAATATGATGATGGCCTCCTCGTCGTATCCGTCGGCAGTAACCATTACTGCTTTCTGCCTTGTGCTCTTATGTGGCTAGGCAGGCTGAACTTTTTTCACCACATACGACATACTTTTCAACGAAGTGGTTATTACAGAGTTTTTGTACATTTTTTCACAACACAATACTTCACGAAGCAAGGTACGCATATAGTCATAGCTACAGGGTGTCTGCGTGATTTATAGCGCATACGTTGCTGAGATATTATTTATTTACTCGCTTTAAGACGGTGATGGGGAGACGCACCTGAAAAGAATACGCGGAGGAAATAATGCCGCATACGTGAGAGAGGCTGCAATCACGGAATGGAAAAAATAAAGAAGGACTTGGAGTCCGTATAAACAAAGTCGTCACACCTTATCCAAGTTTTCGCTTCTGGATGCATGAGGCATTGAGCAAACCTCTATATTTACTAATAAAATCTCTTTGCTGCAACAAAAAATAAGAGCTGGCCGTTAGAATCATGGAAAGCCTTTTATTTACCTATAATTTTTTTTTTCAGTTATTCCAGCCAGCAAATGTCCATGTCGAAGAAGTTTGCTATGGCTTTTTTTAATATTTTCTTACTTGGAAACCTGTTTGCTGTCATAAATAAAATGTAAAGAACTGGTGCACGTTTCATATAACTGACATAAATATTTTATTATGACAATTCGATATAGATTTCGTAGTCGATTTGACATGAGGTTACAAAAAAGGTTTGTTTACAAACCGACCTATCAATGAACATCGAATTGTCATAATAAAATATTTATGTCAGTTATATGAAACGCGGGCCTGATCACCGGAACTGATGGTGTCCTTGTGTGTACCGGTCAGCCACAGTCACAGATACCCCATGGCAGCTCTTACCGCACGCGGCATAAGGGTGCAAATCGAACGAAAAGGGGTATCCTAGCGTGTGGCCGACTGTACAAAGCTTTTGCTGACTTACAAATTATATTACCTATACATGCTCCTGGAGGTAAATTTACTACGAGTAGAATGTGCAGCTTTGCGATTGGTTATTTACTACATGCTGTTACAAGCTCGAAGGTGCTGGAAGCCAGCCAACGCAAATTGTTATGTAGATTAAATTGAAGAACAAATCTCATTTTACCTAACACCAAGTAGTTAGAGAGCTGGTGACCAATCGAGATATTTTTTCGTACAAGGCTAGGAGTTGGTAGGCTGATAGAGTAGACTTCGCTGAGTCTGGGAAAAATATTTTTTTGGCACGGTCGCGGTTGAAAGTTAGATTTTTTCGACTTTGAAAGTTTAAATGTATGGGTTCAGTATATTTTTTTTGACGTACAAGGCTAGAAACTTCTAGGTTAGTTGTTGAGACTCCGTTGAACAAGAAAATATTTGTTTTTTTGGCCGAGCGTGGTTGAAAGTTTGATTTTTATAACCCAAAAATTCACACTTTCTAGGTTATAAAAAACAATATTTCTACCGCGTTTGGCTAGTAATAAATAGTGATTTCGTGATCAGCGGAGACTAAAAAGGCAGCCTAAAAACTCCCAGCCTTGTAGACAAAAAAGAAATGACTCAACCCATACATTTAAACTTTCAAAGTTGAAAAAATCTAACTTTCAACCGCGACCGGACCAAAAAAATATTTTTCCCAGACTCAGCGAAGTCTACTCTATCAGCCTACTAACTCCCAGCCTTGTACGAAAAAATATCTCGATTGGTCACCAGCTCTCCAACTAAAGCTTCTTGTCCGTAGCATACTAGCGTGCAGAGATGGGTAACGACCCGGGTTATAACCCAATCGGTGGGTTATAACCCACTGGGTACCTATTATCGCCCGGTTAAAACCCATTTTGGTGGGCGATAACTAAAGTCTGTTTGGACTGTTCTACTCGTCCAGTTCTACTCATAAAACTATTCGGTTTTCTTTACCGTTTAGTTCTCTATTAATAGAACTGATACTGTGAAGGTATTCCGGGAAGTTCTACGATATTTAAAAAATAAAACAACAACAATAAAATATCCACACTGTCTCAATTGCAAACAAAAGTATGCCAATGAGTCCTAATCAACATTCTATTTGAAAAGTATCTCTTGGTAATTTTGCGTCAAACTTATATTTACAAAGTTATTTGAGGTTACGTGCTTTTTTGTATGGATGCGAAAACATTTTATGACATTACTCTTATTCTTCACTTAGCTTCACTTTCTGGTTTTGAAAAACGGATTAGGTATATTATTTACCACATTTCATCTAAATATACTACATGCCGCAAATTACCGTATTCAAAAATAATTAAATATTTTATGTTTTATTGTGGTTTTTACCTTAAAAACTGTTATTTTTTTACTTTACTTGACAAATTTTTCACCAAAAGTTGTTCAATAATGTAGTTCTGATGTTTTCTTAGGTTTGCACGAGCACTATACTTATTAACTACAGTTTTAAGAGATTCAACGCCCGAAAAAACAACAATATAACATAACATATTTAATTATTTTCAAATGCGGTACTTGCGGCATGTAGTATGTTTAGATGAAATGTGATAAATAATATACCTACTCCGTTTTTCAAAACGAGAAAGTGAAGCTATGTGAAGAATAAGAGTAATGTCATAAAATGTTTTTGCACCCATACAAAAAATCACGTAACCTCAAATAACTTCGTCAATATAAGTTTGACGCAAAATTACCAAGAGACACTTTTCAAATAGAATGTTGATTAGAACTCATTGGCATACTTTTGTTTGGAATTCAGAAGTTTTTTTTTTTAACCTGACATTATTCTTATTTAAGTTTCAACCAGCTTTTCTATCTGATGAAAATCGTAGCACATAAGCAGTTCATCTTCATAATCATACAATTTATGGTGGGAAATAAGTTACTTAAAAGTTAACAAAAATGTTTTAAATGTAAAAAAGTAACAAAAAAACACAAATATGTTATTACTCCCAAATGTGGTCCGTTGCGGTGTGTAGTATATTTGGGTGAAATGTAGTAAATAATATACTATATCCATTTTTAAACCCAGAAAGTGACGCAAGTTGAAGCAAAGAGTAGTTATAAAATGTCTTCGCTCCTATACAAAAAATCACATAAGCTCAAATAACTTAGTAAAGATAAGTTTCACACAAAATTACCAAGACGTACTTTTAAAATATAATGTTCATTAGAACTCATTGGCATACTCTTATTTGTAATTCAGAAGTTTTTAAACTACGCGTGTCCGCGCGATTCTATGAGATCGTTTTACTGTGCGCCGCCGCCGGGCGCGGACCAAAGCAAGACGAGCGGCTCCCTTAAAGTCCATCCACTTAAATGGAGGGTGCCCATACGTTACTGACCGTATGAGCACCCAATTATCTTTTGTTAGGCTTTATTATAATTGTAATAGTTACCAACCTTCATTTATATGCTTACGAAAGAATCTATGAATTTTCGGGGCGCACTTTGCGCGCTCATCTACTCTCACTAATGACTTCAGATTTCAATATTATGGTGGTTCAGACCGAACATAAAAACCAAAACCTTTGAATGCAAAACCTCCAAATATCTTTAAAAAAAATTAAAAGTTTTTTTACTAAAAAGCAATATGTCACTCTTTCGGGGCTACTTGTCCGGCTAATCATTAGGGACCTCAGTCAGCTTTCCCATTATTGGGTCTGGCAATGCAAACATAAATAATTGTTGAAACTGAATTATTTTATGTTATACAAACTTATTTGATCAATTTGGTCTGAAATCGACAAATTTTCGAGCGCTGCGCGCGCATTTGTCAATTGTCCTAAGATATCGTAATTACCATATTGTTTACGGGAAACATTTGTGAAATTACGAGTGTGTGTTTATTCTGTCTAAAGTGTTCCTGAAATATAAGGGAAAACTCTGTGATTTTTCGGCGCGCGTCGTTCGTCTTACTAACATGAAAAATGACCATTACGAGAATATCGTAAAAAAAGTTTTAAAAAAGTGAATATTTGAGTGCGCTGCGCGCGCGTTTATAAACAAAACGTAAAGCGAGAAAATCTATACAGCGGACATCAAGGGCTGCCCCAATTAATGTTATTTTCGAGAAAACATCACTGAAGTTGTATGGGAAAAAAAAGTTGAGGTCGGAAGGACTTTATGTTGACTTCAAAAACTCCCACAAAGCCTTAGTCCTCAGAATGGTACAAAAATCCTGTCAGTTTAAACAACAAAACCTTACAAAACCTATCAAAACAAACCGGACAAGTGAGAGTTTAACTCGCGTTGAGAGGTTTCCGTACAATGAGGAAGATCGGACGAACGAACGTACGAAGATCTTCATACAAAGTCTACTAAGATATATTAATCGAAAGTCCGAACCATACCGCGATCCGCGATGTAGGACTGTGGAGCGATATATGTTGACTGAGTTGAGGAACTAATGCTAGTAGAACAAAATTAATATTTTCCTAAGTAATTTTGTACACCATGAACTTCTTATAGGTTTTTTCTGTAATCTATAGAAAAATACCAATCTTCTGTTTTTTTTTCAAAATTTTAGGAGATAAAGGGGGGAATTTTAAATTTTCGCGTATTAAATAACTTCAAAACTGTTCATTTTACAATTATTACAAAATATCTATTTGAGATCCTTAAAACGGGCCCTTTCATTTGATGTCACACGATATATTTTATAAAACTTTTTAGTGAGTTTCCAATTTACCCCCCAAAAGTGGTTCCCATGTTTAAAATTTATTAATTTACGTTACACGTCCTTGTTTGGGTCACCGACTTACACATGTGTACCAAATTTCAACTCAATCGGTCCAGTAGTTTAGGAGCAAATTGGCTGTGACAGACGGACAGACAGACGCACGAGTGATCCTATAATGGTTCCGTTTTACCCTTTTAAGGTACGGAACCCTAAAAAATGGCTGAACATACATTGGGGTGATTCGGGTAGCTCTTGGTGTCAGGTATCTAGATTTTCTCGCTCGACGCCTATCTTAGGGCCACCCTGTATAATTCCAAACCATAGAATAGGCGGGCGTTGCACGCCGAACTGGGTTTTTGATAGTGTTATACGTTTTACCTCTTGTAACAGAGTGTATTTAGTTATCGCCCACCAAAAAAGACGATAATGGGTTATAACTGGGTGATTTGGGTTATAACCCGGTTTTAACCCAACTGGGTCGTTTGGGTTATAACCCACTACCCATCTCTACTAGCGTGTCACTTTCTTTTTGCCGGGCCAACGAGTCGGGTTCAGAGATGGGCGGTGGGTATATACCCAATCTACCCATTTGGGTATTTACCGGGTACATTGGGTATATACCCGGTAAATACCCGTATGCACCCATTTGCTGGGTATATACAATTTGTGACTTAAAATTAACAACAAAGTATGCCAATCAGTTCTAAACCATGTTCCCTACGCAAAGTACGTCTTAGTAATTTTTCGTTGAACGCATATTTACAAAGTTATGCATGTTTTTGTGATTTCTTTGTATGAAAACGAATATTCATAAGGAAATTTGTCTTATATTTTTATAGAATTAACAACCGGTATGTTTAAAAAGTACTTTGTCATACTTTGTATGACTAATAAAATAGTTTTTAATATGAATTTACCAATAATTATTATTGATTAGGAACAAAGTGTCAAAAATTTATATTTATATTGAAACGGTAGAAAATACACTGATGAAGTCAGGTCATTTCGGTCTAATTAAGATGTGAAGACGGGTTAAGTGTTGCAAATAACAAAAAATTATAATCATAAAGTATAGTTTTATGTTTGTTCTCCCCGAACAAAGAATAACTAAAACTTATTAAATTCGTTTATTTTATTTTGCAAATGGCATTGTGCTCAAATTGCTATACAGTGAAATGTAAGCCGTCCAGCCCTCTCGCCTCATCTACACCGCCGCCTTGGATGGTGAACAGCGGGTAGTCGTAGTTGATGTGGAAGATCGTCTGAACCCGCCCGCTCACGCAACTCGGGTCCGACCCACAGTTACATTTTGTGTATTTAGCTCCGCACTCCGGAATCTATTTATTTGAGTTCAGTACTTTCTGGGAAGATGGAAACCTGGCACACGGATATCTGGCTCGGACTCGAGATGCTTGTTAGGCAGGTCCACAGATGTCCACCGATCCCGCTATTTCTCCATCAGCGTTCGGTCGTCCTGCAAGAGTTCATGGGCCTGCATGGCATGGCAAGATGGTTGCAATTCTCTGATGCAACCCCGGTTCGGTCAAAATCCCACCAAAATTGAGGGTTGCTTTGACCAAGTGCTTGTGCTAACTTCTAACATCGAAGCAGGATTCCAAAAGAAACTCAAAACAGTGACGGTATTCGTCGATCTCATCTCAGCATTTGAAACTCTTTGGAACATATCTGGAAACAGGGACAGTCAGGGACTACCCTACGAGCTCGTAGTTTTTTTTTATTGCCACGCACGTATTGTCTTTATGACGCCTTCCTTTCAAACGCCAAATTCTGGACAATAGTGTTACGCAGGGCTTAGTCCTGGCGCCTACGCTTATCAACGTCTACGTCAGTTACATACCAAAAGTCACCGGACGATCATTTATATAGGCGACGACATTGCCATCACAGCACAAGCTTCGACACTGGACAAAGCGACAACACTGGTTCAGGAAGCCGTTGCAAAGTTTGAGCGCTATTTCATCGACTCCCCAGTCGATTAAACCTAACCCATGTAAAACTGTGAGCTGCTCCTTTTACCTCAACAATAGGCAAACTAGTACGTAAAGGTGTTAAACGCAGTTTCTGCAATGAAGCACGACCCTAACCCAGGCTATCTTGGTGTAATTCTAGACAGAACTTCCACTTTTAAAGCCCCCCTCAAGAAAGTAAAGAAAATGGTATCAAACAGCTGCAACCTTATACGGAAACTACCAGCGATAACATGGGGCTGCAAAGCGGATACACTGCTCATATCAACACTAGCCCTTGTCTATAGTGCGGCCCGAGCCAGTGTAGGCCAGCCATCATACTGACCTGGTTGACGTTGAATTGAACAGCGCCATTAGGAACATATCCGGAACCGTCAGACCCACAAACACCAATTGGCTTCCCGTCATTTCCTACATATTCCCGTCACGTCGGTGAAGATAATTAATGATCAGAATGGAGTATGATAAGATCAACAATATGCCGCACCTGCCACTAGTACCTCATCTTCAGGCAACCCGCAGTGATCTTCGCCTACCATCAGAGAGATCTTTTGCCATGCCATGCACGCCCTCGAACTCGAACTGCAGGACGACAGAACGCTGATGAAGAAATGGCGGGATCAGTGGACATCTGTGGAACTGCTTAACAAGCATCTCGAGTCCGAGCCAGATATCCGTGTGCCAGGTTTCCATCTTCCCAGAAAGCACTGGACTCAAATAAATAGATTCCGGAGTGCGGAGCTAAATACACAAGTATGTAACTGTGGGTCGGACCCGAGTTGCGTGTGCGGGTGGGTTCAGACGATGTCCCACATTAACTACGACTACCCGCTGTTCGCCATCCAAGGCGGCGGTGTCGATGAGGCTGACTCGGACGTAATGAGGTGGCTGGACGACTTACATTTCACAGTATAGCATTTTGAGCACAATGCCATTTACAAAATAAAATAAACGAATTTAATAAGTTTTACTTATTCTTTGTTCGGGAAGAACAAACATAAAACCATACTTTATGATTATAATTTTTTGTTATTTGCAACACTTAACCCGTCTTCGCATTTTAATTAGACCGAAATGACCCGACTTCATCAGTGTATTGTCAACCGTTTCAATGTAAATATCAATTTTTGATACTTGGTTCTTAATCAATAATAATTATTATTAAATTCATATTAAAAACTATTTTATTAGTCATACAAAGTATGACAAAGTACTTTTTAAACATACCCTTTGTTAATTATTTAAAAATATAAGACAAAATGTCCTTATGAATATTCGTTTTCATACAAAGAAATCACAAAAACATAGATAACTTTGTAAATATGCGTTCAACGAAAAATTACTAAGACGTACTTTGCGTAGGGAACATGGTTTAGAACTGATTGGCATAGTTTGTTTTTCATTTTAATAATATTCATTATACTTGAAATCACAAATTGAATGTACCCAGCAAATGGGTGCATACGGGTATTTACCGGGTACATATCGGGTAAATACCCACAGGTGGGTATATACCCGGGTACGTGCCCATCTCTGGTCGGGTTTGTTAGCTATCCGATTGGCTTAGTCAGTCCCACCTTATAATCTCGTATTCCAATTTAGCTTGATTGATCGTGTGATACTGGACCCTTTCAAGTAATATAATATTTATGCTCGCGTCCTTATGATCTCCCTAACCTAACGTCCGAAGATTGTCTGAAAGAGATCGCTCTTAGCGATAAGACCGCCGTCTGTACTATTAGGTTAACAACATTCTTGTAAATAATTAATTTCTGGTGTACATTAAAGTGTTCTCTATGTCTAAGTAACCTAACAACAACATGCATTTTGAAAGGTGTTGTTTCTCAATAGTATGGGGCTCAGGCTAAGACCGAAATTAAACAAGGACCAGAAAAGATAGACTATTATTTAAATTATAAACCATATTTTAACAACCACTCCTCAATATCTTTATCTGGTTCCATGTATAAAATTTTTTGATTTGATTGCAATGCAACACACACTCCACACTGACAAAATGGCGAACTCTGTGGTGAGCCGTGTGCACAGAATAGTGGAGCTGTCAGCTGTCTAAGTCACAGACTCATCAACACACAACAACATGCACCCCACGCCACGAACGAAACACCACAGATAAAATTCGCAACGGAGGGAAACATTCCAAAACCAGAACTTACAGGTGGCGCGTTAGTTAAAAAATAAACTTCTGTCAATAACTTACGCAAATAAATAATGAGGGTCTATGTCTCGAATGGCAAGTTTTAAGCTATAGTTGAATGATGTTATGTTTGTATTTTGGGTAAAAAATATTGTTTTAAAATCAAAAGCATTTACCTCGCTCGTGTAAAGCAGTATCTGAACGCCTATAATGGAACTTTCATGAAAACAAAAACTGTTCGTACACGAAAATAACACTGAAATAAATCTTTTAGGCAGCAGATACTGTTCAGGGGATTTTTCTCTTTGATATTGGGGGGTCATAGTAAACTTTAAATCGAATGCAAAAATAAATAAAAAAATGGCCCAGAAAGAAACGAAACCTTTCAAAAAATTAAGAATCTTGCATATTTACTAAGAAAAGTATAGAAGACGTAGACGACGACGAATAATAAAATTATAAAGCAGAAGTGGAGATAGGCGGGACATTTGATTCGGTGAGATGACGAATGATGGACAAAGGCAGACACGAGTGGTGGCCTAGAAATGCTGACGTGGTAGGGCGCCGATCCGATAGGTCGATGACATCAGGAGGTCGGCCGGGAAGAAGTGGACACGACTGACAGGGGACCGGGGAGGCCTCTCTATTCTTTGTCACGCGTTTAGTACAGATTTAGTGCTTTTTAAATTGAAATTGAAAATTATGAATTAGCCAAAAATTTGTTCCATGCAAGATGCATGCAAGACATACTTACAGATACAACACAGGTTGTGACAAAATGGAAGTCTTGCAGCGTTTGTTGTAATTGAACTTCAACTACAGCGCTGGTTTTCAAATTCTGTATTACGATTACCTAATAATAACATTCATGATTCATGCGGATAAGACCAAATAACAAAAATATTAAAAGAACAAAACTATCAATTAAAATAGTTGGTACAATAGTGAGTACTGAATTTACCTTACCTATATGTGGAAAACCAGTTTTTTTTTCGGCTCCTTTTTTTAGTCATGCGTACAGTCAACATCTATCTTTTTTTTCAACATTCCTTCCGTTTGACCGCATCGTAATGACCCATCTTCCAACCCCCAGATCGCGCTGGCGACGGAGAACTCCATCATCCTGCAGAACCTGGATTTCGCCGCGAGTGGCAGCTACTCGTGCGAGGTGTCCATAGACACGCCCATCTTCACCAAGGCCTCGCCGGAGAAACAGCTCACCGTGTTCCGTGAGTACACTTGCTTTGGTTTCGACACTACAGCCACGAGTAGAGTAAGCAAGTAGAGTCAACTATAATAGCTTAATAATATATCTATCTATCCAGCCCATAAATAAAGCCCACTGCTGGGCATAGGCCTCTTCCTTTTCATGCCAACCCCCTCGGTCTAATGCCAATCTCGTCCATTGTCATCCCGTTGTTTAGAAATGTCATAGCTTTCGGTCTACCCACCGACCGTCGACCCATTCTAGGCCGCCATTCCAGACCTCCCGCCTAGCCAGATGCCCTGCCCATCTCCACTTTAATCTTATGATTCGCGCGCCCACATCTTCGACTTTGGTCGTTTGCCGAATGTCGACATTTCGCACACGATCAGGGAGTGATATATTATATAGGTTTTTATTCGTAGGTGATAGCTTACTAAACTCTAATTTAAAAACCGAGTCCACAGAGTGACAGTTGGCCATTTAGCTTTATCTGACAGGTAGCAACTGTCTTTCCGTGGACTCGGTTATGATTTTTTTTTTGTTTAGTTAGAGTTTAGTCTAAGTCAAGTAACTATGTTCCTGTATATAACCTGGACTTTGCGGTGAGCGAAAGCTACTCGGTAGAGTCATCTAGCATAATACTCTACCAGTTTCGAGTACCTAGTTAGTAACTGTCTATACGAAAATTCTCATTTTCACTGTTGGCTAGAACTCTAGAAGTTACGCCATGAACGTCGCCAAGCAGGAAAAAATATCACTCTACTTAGGGTGGTATTATAGAACGCTACTTAAAGTCAGTTCAAACTAGAAGGCTACTTTAACTCTGTTTAAATTCAGTTCAAACTAGAAAGCTCCTTGAACTCTGTTTAAACTCAGTTTAAGTAGAGTTTAGTAGTGTCGACTGTCGATAAAACAGTGCATGTTTTGATTTGAATATCCCTCCCTTCATATCAAAACATGCACTGCTTTATCAACAGTCTGAACTCTGTTTAAACTGAGTTTAAGTAGCGTTCTAGAATACCACCCTTACTGTATCAATTATAAATGAGTCGAATAGCCGGTAAAGTTGACCTCGGGGTGGGATAGGTGAGTGCTAATTAGTGATAGAAAACATTGCCCCTGGTGGCTACTTTACTCTACCAAATGTCTGAACTATACTCTACCAAACCGTGTATAGTAAGTAGCAACGTGAGTCCTCTACCACTTACTGTACTCGTGTACCCCTGGCTTATGGGAACTATCTTCCGCCCATCTTCACCAAGGCGTCGCCAGAGGAACAGCGCACTGTGTTCCATAAGCACACTTTGCCTTGGTACCGACACTACTGGTACTATCTTCCAGTGTACCCTACTACAGAGTGTCCGGTAAGAAATTTAGGTTTATAAAGGCATATAAAATAAAAAGTATTAGTCGGGAAGGGAGAAGCATTTTTAGAATCACATAGGAAGTGCCGATTTGTCCGTTACTATACCGCAGTGGTCATTTTTAAATGCCGTGAATCTTACGTTGGCCGCTAGACAGAGCCTGTGGTAAATTACGCTTTGAGAAACATGGTGAGAATTTGGTCAAAATTTGTTTTTATCGGCTAAGAGTTATCTACAAGATAGGTACGCAAATAACTCACTGAAAAAGTACGTATTACACAGTGTGAATCACTGATTCTTTTTAGACTTAAATTACGATGGTCTAGTTTTTCGGCCCTAGACTTTTGGCTAAATCTGAACGAGTGCAAAATGCATGTTGTACATTTTGCTTCAATGTACCACCACGGTCTCACATAATGCGTCCAGCGAAGACAGTTACACATGGCTTGCTTAATGTTTGACATTATAAAATTCACTAACTATATTGGTAGAGCTATTGACACTGAATATTGCCCAGTGCACTATCAGCTAATAGATCTTTATCAATATTTTACTAATAGGAATTTGGCGAGCCTACTGAAGCGCCCAAGTAGTCGCTTTGAGGTGATTGAGTTTTTACAAGAATTTGCTGCTATTTTAAGGCATAGGTACTTTTTAATGCAGTGTCACTCTCAGTGACCATAGAAGAAAAGCACCTATAGTGCCACTACAACTCCCTTTAGGAATTCAGAATACATTTACAAATCCTGGTGGCGTGCACTCGAATACTAACTAACGCGGAGTGCTACAGTATCTACAGATTACAAATACTATAGAAGCACGCTTTCGAGTATTTTCTGCCCATTCTGCGGTGGATTTAGCTTGGAATATTTTATTTTGGAAATGTGGTGATGGAGAAAAATTCTTGGAGTATCGTGGACGGAATTCAGAACCAACGAATCCATACTTAGAGAACTCGGCATCAAGCAGCGTCTGTCAAGTACTAACTGTACAAAGTCGTATCTTGAGATTATTTTTTTGGCCATATATCCTGACAAGACCACAACTCCATTGAGCGCATTGTAGTGCAGGGAAGGGTGGAAGGCACTAGAACTCGAGGAAAACCACCGATGCGATGGACTGATCAAATCAAGACCACTGTGGGGAAAACATTGTATGAATGCACCCGGGCAACCTCTGACCGAGATAAATGGCGTGGCATCGTAAGGCGCGCAACATCAGCCACTGATAATACTGCATGTGGACCACGACCGCTCTGACAAGAGCGTAACGATGAAGAAGAAGAAGATTTTATTTTATTTGCTCTATATTTACTTATAGTGTAACTAATAGGTCCTATCAATGCATAAAGGTGTGTTTTTCTGCTCAAACTTCCACGCTAGCAAAGTAGCAGTAAAAGGCAAAATTATCGTAACCCAGCAACATGGATTCAGATCAATCAATAGCTACCTTAACTACATATTTACGGTCAATTCTAATATAAGTAACCAGTGGTTGAACGAGTAGGTAGGTAGTTTCTGATTCAGCTGGAAAATCTATTTGTATATCAGAATAACTATAGAGAGGTTTTCACTGCACTCGGTTCCCGACCTAAAAAGCGAAAAACAAGTTCCTTATCCTATCTAAGGGCTTTCTGCCCATCTCGTCCGCAATTCTGTAATTTGTTTTTTTGACGCTGCAACGTAGGTAATAAAGCTTCTAGCTCAATGCAATACTGAGCTTAGATTAACGATCTTCTAAAACCTTAATTTCTTCCACGGCTGCCGACCTATATCTTTAAAACATCCACTTGTGTAATGGAGGAATGTCTTGCTGCAAGAGCTACATTGGATGATCATGTTGTATTATTTTATTACAAATATTCGAAAGATTCTGATAAAATAGCCGGTGGTTGTTGGCGGGTCACCACCGGCAATTTTTTTCCATTAGGTACTTAATTTACGTCCAAAGATCCAATTCAACAATGACTACGATGTCGTAAATATTGCGACACAGAAACTGACGTTTGCAATAAAATAGCCGGTGTTGGTTGGCGGGTCACCCCCTTAGTTCTCCATTACTCAATTCACGTCCAAAGATCCGAGCAAGCATTGTGCATTCATGTCTCGGTGGTTGGCTTATCGCGGGTCATACCTAATTTGAATAAAAAGATTTAGCCGCATTCCGACAGGGTCACTCCTATTGTCACAAAATATTTAACTAGATGGAGGGCTGACTGCTGTAGATATTTTATGCACGTTTTGCTTGATGAAAGACTGTTTGTTTAAGAGTAATTATTTTTAAATAGCTATATTCCCGAAACAAGTCAACTTTTAAATGTGATTTCCAACAAAATTGCGGCGCGGAGATACAATTGGGAGCAGGAGAGGCTTGAGAGGTGGTAGAGAGTGGAGGGGCACGAAAACGCGCCGCGCAGGCAGCGCTCAAAATTAAATGGTAAAAATGCAAACTATTAAAGAATAATTAATTGTATGTCAACTAGACATGCGCGAAACAGTGCACTTCGAAGTCATGATATATTTCATGACATTTCATACCGCGTGATATTACCTTATATCATGGCACCAAACATGACACATGACATCATGGTATTTCTTCATTGCAGACATGAAACATGACATCATGGTATTTCTTCATTGCAGACATGAAACATGACATCATGGTATTTCTTCATTGCAGACATGAAACATGACATCATGGTATTTCAGCACACTTTCATTGCAGTACGTACAGTGTGCTGAAATGCCATGTGTCATGTTTCATGTCATCTAGTGTAATGAAATGCTATGTGCCATGCTTTATTCTCTCTTCTTCTTCTTAGGGTGCCTCTCCGACTCAGCGAAGGTTGGCGGTCAGCTCTGCATATCCCTCTTTGTCTCTCGCGAGGCGAAATAGCTGGGCAGCACTCGCGATCCCAGTCCACTCCCGTAGGTTTCTTAGCCAGGATTTTCTCCTTCGGCCGACGCGTCTCTTGCCAGCGACTTTTCCCATCATTATAAGTTGCAGGAGGCTGTATCTATCGTGTCTGAACACATGTCCTAGATATGCAATCTTTCTCCTTTTGATGGTGTTCCATAGCTCTCGCTTCTTGTTGACACGTCTTAGGACTTCCTCGTTCGTAACCTTTTGAGTCCAACTAATTTTTAGCATCCGTCTGTAACACCACATCTCGAATCTTTATTCTCTCGTGTAATGTGTAATATTTCATGACACCGTTGTGTAATATGTCTTTTGTAATATTACAAGCATTACCTACACATGTCTAATGTCAACCAAATTTGAGTACCTGAGGTACAGGGTTTCATGGTGCAGCGCTCACTGATAAATCATAATTATGTAAATCTTACAGTAATAAATAAATTTTTAATGTTGTATTTGAATTTGAATTTTTATAAGAAACGTTAAATAAAAAGTATCGAGCTATTCGAAAAGTCGTAGAACAGAAGTTCTTAAAAAAGACGTGCTTCGGGAATTAAAGTTATTTAATCATTGCCCTGTAGAGCTCCATAGCGCGCGATACTGCTCTATTTCACTCCGTTGATCTACCTAGAACAGTCGAAATATCAAAGCTGTAGTTCGCCCCAAACTGTAAATTCGCGAACTTTACAACGAGTGAATATCTCGGCAACCTCTCGAGCGATTTGGCTCATGTTTGAACTTAATAATTATTTTAATTAATTTACCAACCAAAACTCAAGTTATCGTCGAACGAACATTCATTCATACAAACGCCGGATTGTTCAAGTGGACTCGGAGAATATCTCTCGCTTCGCTCGCTCGTTCAATAATGATTCATACACTACTATTATTTTATTTTGCTAGAGGTGCTGAGGTCGTGAGGTAAGCCGCAGCTTGGCTCCATACAAATGGTCATTTCAGGGTCCAGAGGTGCAAGTACTAAGAAAAGATTGCCTAAAAATCGTCCCTCCCAGGAGGGTCAAACGACTCAGCAAGTTCAATAAATGTTCATGGGGACAAAATCGCGGGGGAAATCTAGTAAACAAAAAAAAGATAAGATGTAGCCTGTACAATTGTACATGTCCCACTAGCTGGGCAAAGGCCTTCTCTCAGAGAGAGTTCGAGCTTAATCACCACGCATGCTCAATGCGGGTTGGCGATTTTTGCGTTCAGGGTTTAATACCTCAACCGCTCTGGTTTCCTCACGATGTTTCCCTTCACCGTCAGCGAGTGGTTTTACTACTACAAATTCACAAATGTACGTAACTTTGAAATTAAACAAAGTCATAGATACATGCCCGCACCGGGAATCGAACCTAGGACTACTTCAGAGTCCACCGTTCTACCCACTAGACCACCACCGCACCGCTCTCCGAACCACCAGTAAAAAATAAACACAAATATTATTTACATCAACTTTAGGAGTTATTGACTTTTATTTGCATCGAGAGTAGGGTGCTGCTGTGCAGTTTCAGTGGGTGTAATGTAATGCCCGGCATTAAACGTATAGCTAATGGCACTGCTTTAATAGCTGTTGTTCACGCAAATGGCAGGGCTGCATTAATATCATGTGTGTGTTTTGTTTTAAATTAAGATAAGGATCATGCAACGTTCACATTCCGAATTCCTCATTAGGAACTTCGTCACAGTATCACTGCAAGGGTAGGTATAATCCGTGCGGGATCAGAATGGGATAATACCTTTTGGAACTGAGACGCTCGCGGTCCTGTAGCGTCAGCATTTCGGCAAACTCTAGTTGTCTATGGCAAACTCGCGTCGAAACTTGCTTGTGTTTTCTGTGCGCGTGGGTGTCTGCTCGAGTTTTATCACGTTTTATTAAATTAATGCAATAACATTGAATCCTTTTAGATTACAACCATTAAGGTGAAATACGTCTCACAACTAGCGCCGCCAATGGAAAAAAAATCATATCTTTTTTTTGGATGCGTTTTTAGCAAAAAACGCTCCTGCGATTCCTCAACGCAGGGCTTAACTATTTTTAGGACCTAAGGTTTGGATTCCAGATCTTAGTACTTAAGAATGCAATCGATTCTCGCCAAAAGTGGCCAATTTTGGCGAGAATCGATTGCATTCGTAGGAAATCCAATCCTGGAATCCAAACCTTAGGTCCTAAAAATAGTTAAGCCTCGCGTTGAGGAATCGCAGGAGCGTTTTTTGCTAAAAATGCATCCAAAAAAAAGATATGA
Source organism: Zelleria hepariella (assembly GCA_949319315.1). Taxonomy (NCBI): domain Eukaryota; kingdom Metazoa; phylum Arthropoda; class Insecta; order Lepidoptera; family Yponomeutidae; genus Zelleria; species Zelleria hepariella. The sequence goes on along the minus strand of OX439389.1, from coordinate 8,385,718 downwards.
TTTTTTTTCCATTGGCGGCGCTAGTTGTGAGACGTATGGCGTCTTAACCATTTTTGTGTATTTCCAATTTCATAACGCTATGATAGAACGTAGAACAAAAAATTTGTTTACTGACGATATTCGAGAACTGTCATTTTCGATTCA